>CM064908.1:59600107-59602607 GCA_032727855.1 Quercus ilex subsp. ballota | reverse complement strand
CACAGGGACCTGATTTGCATCCGAGCGACGCTCGGAACAACGATGATTGGGAGCATGCCGGATAGTTCGATGCGCAAGCACGGAGCCTGCCAGGCCATGCAACCCTGCCACCACTCACACGCTATCACGTACACTAGAGCACTAGAGCGCAACACTACCAAACGTCCCCCACAACGACACGCCGCAAGGCTTGCCGTGCATGAGGAAGCATCGAGTGGCGTCGAGTCCGCACCACTGGGCATGAAGCACAACACTACTAAACCACGTGCTTGCAAGGATGGGTCGTCGTCACACAGAGGCCCGATGGTCGCCGTGGGACTTGCATCGCATAGCAATGGGTGAAATGAACATCGCCTGCTTTGCAAAAGCCTGCCTAAGTTATATCAAGCTTGCATGGCTCACCAACCACACACAGGAACTACAAGGGACATCGAGGGACACTGCTACTGCTACCATCATCGTCATCGCCGTTGTTGCCACTGCTACTACCACACAACCGCGTAGTAAGAAAGACACACACAAGCTCGATAGTCACATGGAACTTGCTTCGCATAGCAATGGGTGAAACTAACACCGTCTGCGTTGCGATAGCGTGCCCAAGCTAAACCAAGAATGCATGCATCCCCCCACCACACGGCTACCGAGACCATCCACCCCTTGCCACTGGGCACAGGTAGGTGTGGCCTCGAGGAAAAGTGGCCCCAGAGAAAGCTTTCACATTGCGTTTGGTCATCACCTCTGGCTTGCTTTGCGTGGCAATGGGTGAAACTAACACCGTTTGCCTTGCAAGAGCGCGCCGCAGCTATACCACGTACACATGAAATGCAAACCTGGGTCCACCCCGGCGATGCATTTAGGGCCCACCTCGTGCTGTAGAGCATGTGGGGTTGATTGCCTGAGGGCTCGTCATGAGAATGCCTACCTATGGCCAAGCTCAATTCGAGTAGCCCCTATGCATCGTCGAATACCTCCTCCCCCCTAAAGAGATCTTGGGAAAAAATCCGCTCTGGCATGGGGAAACATTAATTTGATGAGGAGGAATAATGGGTCTTTTTTGGAGAAATTCTTAGAGTCTTGCCCTGATTTTTTGCACACATGCTAAGAAAAATCCAACCTTCAACCTGTCAAAATATGGAGGTCAGATTCAACATATTTTAATTTTTATGATTTTTGGAAGTCGAAAAATAGGAAAAATCATAGAAAATTCAGAAACGATAGAAACGCCGAACCGCTTGCTGGAATCCTCCTCTAAAATCATGGAATGAATTTAGGGACACAAAAATGGAAAAAGGCACGAGCCAATTTTGCCGGAGTGCGGGACGATGTGGGGCGATGCGGCGCGGCGTGCACTTCCTACCCAGCAACCCCCCATGGGCATGCTGCTGAGCCCAGGGCATGCAGCTGCCAAGCCCAAGGTAGCCCCCATGGGCATGCAGCCAAGGCCAGGGCATGCAGCAACCAAGGCCAAGGCAGCCCCCCATGGGCACGCAACCAAGGCATGGGCATGCAGCAGCCAAGGCCTAGGCAGCCCCTATAGGTAGGCAGCCAAGGCCAGGGCATGCAATAGCCAAGGCCAAGGCATGCAGCCAAGGCTGTGGCATGCTTGCATGGGCACTCTGGCATGCCCCTGGATGCAGGCACCTAGGTCCTTGGGGGCACGCTGCCAAAGGCCTAGTATGCACGCTGCCTGAGGGGCAGTGGCAGCATGACGAGGAAGTGGCATGCCCCTTGGGTGGAATGCCAAGGCCGTGGCATGCCCTTGGGACCCCTAGAAGGCTGTCGCAGCATATAGGGGGGGTGAAGTAGCCAAGCCAGATAGCCTCTTCGAACACCTCCTACTCTTCCCCCCTTAAAGAGCCCTTGGGAAAAAGTCTACTCTGGCACGAGGAAACATTGGTTTGTTGAGGAGGAATAATGGGTCATTTTTTGAGCAATTCTTGAAGTCTTGCCCTGTTTTTTTGGTACACATGCTAAGAAGAATCCAACCTCCAACTTGTCAAAATATGGAGGCCAAATTCATCATATTTTATTTTTTATGATTTTCGGAAGCTGAAAAATAGGAAAAATCATAAAAAATTCAAAAACAATCGGAAAGCTAAACTGCTTGCTTGAATCCTCTTCTAAAATCATGGAATGAATTTAGGGACACAAAAATGAAAAAAGGCATGAGCCAATTTTTTCGGAGTGCGGGACAATGCCCTTGGGATGCCTACTACCTGCCCCATTAAGGGAAATAACCTCATTTTCCAAGAAGCCCTCATTTTTAGGAAATCACTCGAATTATGTGGGCAAGTAGCAGCCAAGGCCAAGGCATGCAGCCAAGGCCACGGCATGCTTGCGTGGGCATGCTGGCATGCCTCTAGGCGTAGGCAGCAGGGCCCTTAGGGGCATGCAGCCAAGGGCCTAGCATGCACACTGCCTAATGGGGAAGCCAGAAAATAGGAAAAATCATAAAAAATTGAAAACTATTCGGAATGCCGAACCACTTATGGAAACCTCC
>CM064908.1:59257607-59595107 GCA_032727855.1 Quercus ilex subsp. ballota | reverse complement strand
CCCTGCCTAAATGAGGGGCAGGGGGGCAACGAGCGCCCCTCGCCCTCCGTCGGTTGTCACTAATTCTCTAGTCGTTCTGCTGTGCAAGTTTCGACAATGATCCTTCCGTAGGTTCACCTACAGAAACCTTGTTACCACTTCTCCTTCCTCTAAATCATAAGGTTTAGTGGACTTCTCGCGAAGTCGCCAGCAGCAAACCGCCCATGTCGCCGCGATCCGAACACTTCACCGGACCATTCAATCAGTAGGAGCAACGGGCGGTGTGTACAAAGGGCAGGGACGTAGTCCACACAAGCTGATGACTCGCGCTTACTAGGAATTCCTCGTTGAAGACCAACAATTGCAATGATCTATCCCCATCACGATGAAATTTCAAAGATTACCCGAGCCTGTCGACCAAAGCTATAAACTCGTTGAATACATCAGTGTAGCGCGAGTGCTGCCCAGAACATCTAAGGGCATCACAGACCTGTTATTGCCTCAAACTTCCTTGGCCTAAGCGGCCATAGTCCCTCTAAGAAGCTAGCCGCGGAGGGTCACCTCTGCATAGCTAGTTAGCAGGCTATGGTCTCATTCGTTAAAGAATTAACTAGACAAATCACTTCACCAACTAAGAACGGCCATGCACCACCACCCATAGAATCAAGAAAGAGCTCTCAGTCTGTCAATCCTTACTATGTCCGGACCTGGTAAGTTTCCCCATGTTGAGTCAAATTAAGCCGCAGGCTCCACTCCTAGTGGTGCCTTTCCGTTAATTCCTCTTAGTTTCAGCCTTGCGACTATACTCCCCCCAAAACTCAAAGACTTTGATTTCTCATATGGTGCAGGCAGAGTCCTATAAGTAAATTCCGCCAATCCCTGGTCGGCTTCATTTATGGTTGAGACTAGGACGGTATCTGATCGTCTTCGAGCCCCTAACTTTTGTTCTTGATTGATGAAAACATCCTTGGAAAATTCTTTCGCAGTTGTTCATCTTCCATAAATCCAAGAATTTCACCTCTGACTATGAAATATGAATGCCCCCGACTATCCCTGTTAATCATTACTCCGATCCCGAAGGCCAACAGAATAGGACTATGATGATATCCCATGCTAATGTATCCAAAGCGTAGGCTTGCTTTGAGCACTCTAATTTCTTCAAAGTAACAGCACCGTAGGCACGACCCGGCCAGTTAAGGCCAGGAGCGCATTCCCGGTAGAAGGGATGAGCAAACCGGTGCACACTAGGGGCAAATCGCTCTGCCGAACCCAAGGTTCAACTACGGGCTTTTTAACTGCAACAACTTAAATATACGCCACTAGAGTAGGAATTACCATGGCTGCTGGCACCAGACTTGCCCTCTAATGGATCCTCGTTAAGGGATTTAGATTGTACTCATTCCAATTACCAGACTTGTGAGAGCCTGGTATTGTTATTTATTGTCATTACCTCCTCATGTCAGGATTAGGTAATTTGCGCACCTGCTGCCTTCCTTGGATATGGTAGCCATTTCTCAGGCCCCTTCTCTAGAATTGAACCCTAATTCTCCGTCACTCGTCACCACTATAGTAGGCCACTATCCTACCATCGAAAGTTGATAGGGCAGAAATTTGAATGATGCATCACTGGCACGATGGCCATGCAATTAGTCGAGTTATCATGAATCAGCAGAGCAGCAAGCAGAGCCTGCGTCAGCCATTTATCTAATAAATGCGTCCCTTTCAGAAGTCGGGGTATTTTGCACTTATTAGCTCTAGAATTACTACGGTTATCCGAGTAGCAGGTACCATCAAACAAACTATAACTGATTTAATGAGCCATTTGCAGTTTCATAGTTTGAATTAGTTTATACTTACACATGCATGGATTAATCTTTGAGACAAGCATATGACTACTTGCAGGCTTAACCAGGTAGCATTCCTCGTCAATGCTGGCACCACTCGGAGGCCCTGGCTTGCCCGAGGGCACGGAAGGGCGCGAACAAGCACTATGGTCGTGTGGGGCAGAGCGATGATGCTCACTTGGTACATTGGCAAAGGGGGCCAGAGGCCCCAAACCCACATGATGTTCTGCATCCGAGGCCACGAGCACGCCCCCGTGGTCCACATCGTCAACGCATAGGCCGCGAGGCACGCATGGGACATGAGGATGGCTTCGAGGTCCTGCTGACACCTTGCGAGGAGCGTCGACTAGGAATGAATCAACTAGAAGGACGAGTGCCTTCGAGGTAGGTATAGAACATAGGGACCCGAATTGCGTCCAAGCGACGCTCGGAACATCGCTGATTGGGAGCATGCCGAATAGTTAGATGCGCGAGCCCAGAGCCTGCCAAGCCATGTAACCCTGCCACCATTCACACGCTATCACGTACACTAGGAACATCGAGGGACATTGAGGGACACTGTTGCTACCGTCGTCATCGTCGCCGTTGTCGCTGCCGCTGCTACCACGCAACCGTGTAGTAAGAAAGACACACACAAGCCCGATAGTCGCATGGAACTTGCTTCACGCAGCAATGGGTGAAACTAACACCGTCCACGTTGCGATAGCGTGCCTAAGCTAAGTCAAGAATGCATGCATCCCCCCACCACACAGCTACTGAGACCATCCACCCCCCGCCACTAGGCACAGGTGGGTGTGGCCTCGGGGAAAAGTGGCACTAGAGAAAGCTTTCACAATGCGTTTGATCATCACCTTAGGCTTGCTCTGCATGGCAATGGGTGAAACTAACACCGTCCAGCTTGCAAGAATGCCACGCACACGTGAAATGCCAACCTGGGTACACCTCGGTGATGCATTTAGGGCCCACCTCGTGCCATGAAGCACGCGGGATTGGGTGCATAAGGGCTCGTCATGAGCATGCCTACCCATGGCCAAGCTCAAGAGGGGTCGCCCCTATGCATCGCCAAATACCTCCTCCCCCCTAAAGAGCCCTTAGGAAAAAATCCACTCTGGCATGAGGAAACATTGATTTGTTAAGGACGAATAATGGGTCTATTTTGGAGAAATTCTTGGAGTCTTGCCCTGATTTTTTGCATACATTCTAAGAAAAATCCATCCTTCAACTTGTCAAAATATTGAGACCAGATTCAACATATTTTATTTTCTATGATATTCGGAAACTGGAAAATAGGAAAAATCATAAAAAATTAAAAAATGCTCGAAACACCGAACCACTTGTTGGAATCCTCCTCTAAAATCATGGAATGAATTTAGGGACACAAAAATGGAAAAAAGCACGAGCCAATTTTACCAAAGTGCGGGACGATGCGGGGCGATGAGAAGCGGCATGCACGCGGGCATGCCCCTGGGATGCCCACTGCCTGCCCAGCAGCCCCCCATGGGCATGCTGCCAAGCCCAGGACATGAAGTAGCCAAGGCTAAGGCAGCCCCCATGGGCAGGTAGCTAAGGCATGGGCATGCAACAACCAAGGCCAAGGCAGCCCCCTGTCACATACTATGCATCTCATGGACTATATGATATTGTCCAAATATTCATGTTACCATTATTTTAGATAATAATAAAATAACTTTATTAATTACAACATTAGGTCATACATAATGTCATACATAACATCATACAATATGATTTTAAGGGCACTAATCCTAACAATATCCCATTTTCCCTAAAGACTGTTATGCACTAATCTAACTCCCATTCCTTCCAAATGTGACTCAAAGGTCCTTTGGGGCATGGCTTTGATAAAAGGGTCTGCTGGATTATTTGCACTATCTATCTTTGCTACTATTACATCTCCTTAAGCAACAATGTCTCAAATGATGTGGTACTTTCTTTCAATGTGCTTTCCTTTCTTGTGGTTCCTTGAATATTTGGATTGTGCAACCACTCCACTATTGTTACAAAAAAATGTGATAGGAACTTGCTCCATTCTCACAACACCAAGATCAGAAAGTAATCTCTTGAGTCAAACAGCTTCTTTTGCCGCTTCACAAGCAGCAACATATTCAGCTTCCATGGTAAAATCAGTAATACAAGATTGCTTAACACTCCTCCAACTTATGGCTCCACCTCACAAGGTGAACACACAACCTGAAGTGGACTTTCTGAAATCAAGATCTGATTGAAAATCTGAATTTGTATAACCAATGGGAATCAAATCCTTACACCGATACTTGAGAATCTAAATAAGCATATAATCTCTCGTTCTCCATAGATACTTGATAATATGCTTTACATCTTGCTAATGTTTTGGTCCTGGATTTGATTGCTATCGGCTGATGATGCCAACTAAATAGCAGATATCTGGTCTAGTACAAAGCATGACATACATGAAACTTCTCACTGCAGAAGCATAAGGAATTTGTCTCATCATATTTTCTTCCTCAAGAGTCTTAGGCCTTTGGTCATCAGACAGTCTGAAAGGAAGTAATCCTTTCTTGGAGTTTTGCATGCTAAACCGTTCTAGAACATTATCTGTATATCCGGCTTGTGACAAACCTAACATTCTATTCTTGAAATCTTGCCAAAGCTTGATCCCTAGAATGAAGTTAGCTTCGCCCAAGTCCTTCATATCAAATTAGCTTGACAACCAAACCTTTACTGATGACATTACCCCTACATCATTTCCAATGAGTAGAATATCATCAGCATAATGTACTAGGAACATTACTACTTTATCTCGATATCTTTTGTACACTCATGGTTCATCAAGATTTTGTTCAAAACCAAATGACTTGATCACTTGATAAAATCTGATGTTTCATGATCTAGATGCTTGCTTAAGTCCATAAATGGATCTTTTCAACTTGCATACCATATGCTTTTGGTTCTTTGCTATGAATCCTTCCAGTTACATCATATAGATTTCTTCATCAAGATTGCCATTTAGAAAAGCAGTCTTGACATCAATTTGCCAAATCTCATAGTCATAATGAGCAGCAATGGATGAGAGAATTCTAATAGATTTAAGCATTGCTACTAGTGAAAAGGTTTCTTTATAATCAATAACTTCTTTTTGTGTATACCCTTTCGCCACTGGCCTTGCTTTAAAGGTTTCAACATTTCCATCTATCCCTGTCTTCCTCTTGTAAACCCATTTGCAACCAACAGGTTTAATGTCGTTTGGCACCTTTACAAGATCCCATACTTGATTGGAATACATAGAATCCAATTTAGATTTCATAGTTTGGACCCAATGATGTGCATCTATATCATTCATTGCCTCTTCATAAGTGCAAGGATTAGTTTCAGCCTCTTGTGAGATAACTTCATAAGTTTCTCCCAAACCTATAAATCTTATAGGTGGCCTAACAATCCTTTCACTACAATGAGGCTCCTGTGTACTAGTCATCTCATGAGTAATATCTTGTGGTGTATCCGATACAACCACATCATCCCTAGTTTCATCCATTGGTTGTTTAATTACAGGTTCATTCATTTCAGCCAAAACAACTCTACTTCTAGGAGTAAAATTATTCATATAGTCATTTTCCAAAAATTTAGCATTTGTACTAACAAAAACTTTGTTATCATTACGACTATAGAATAAATAACCCCTAGTTTCTTTTGGATAACCCACAAGCAAACATACTTCTGATTTAGGTTCCAATTATCAGGCTTCCCTTTTAGCACATGTATTGGACAACCCTAAATGTGGAGGTATCTTATACTAGGCTTACGCCCACTCCACAATTCCATGGGTGTTTTGAGAACAGATTTTGACAGAACTAAATTTAAAAGATGTATTGCTGTATTTAAGGCATACCCCCCAAAATAAATTGGTAAAGTCAAGTAACTTATCATTGACCTAACCATTTCTAAAAGAGTCCTATTCCTTCTTTCGGCTACACCATTTTGTTAGGGAGTTCCAAGTGCAGTCAATTGGGATACAATTTCATTTTGAGTTAAGTAATCCTTGAAATCTCCAAGAAGGTATTCACTACCTCGATCAGATCGAATGGCCTTTATGCATTTATCTAATTGATTCTCAACTTCAACCCTAAACTTTTTGAATTTTTCAAAAGCTTCAGACTTCCGTTTCATTAGGTACACATAACCATATCTTAAGTAATCATCTGTAAAAGTGATGAAGTACTCATAACCTCCTTTTGCTGGGGTTGACATAAGACCACATACATCCGTATGAACTAATTCAAGCAACTCTTGGGCTGTTCTACCTTTTGCATTAAAAGGTATTTTGGTCATTTTACCCTCCAAACAAGATTCACAACTAGAAATTCATCAAAGTCCAATGGCTCTAAGAGTCCATCTTTGATCAGTCTTTGAATTCTATTTGGATTAATATGACCCAAATGCAAGTGCCAAAGATATGCATCATTAGTAAAAGGAAACTTTCTCTTTAATGATTTTACATGAGAGTCATTATCTAATTCAGAATTGTATCATTCATTCTTATCAGGAGTTAAAATATAAAGACCATCCACAATATTGCCAGAACAAATAAATACTTTATCCTTCTTTATTACAACATTGTCTTTCAGGATAACACAATATCCATGTTTACCTAAATAAGTTGCAGAAATTAAATTCCTACGAACATTAGGTACATATAAATAGTCTTCCAATATTAAAACCCTAGAATCAAACCATAAATTAAACACTCCAATAGCTACAACTGGAATTCTGCTCCCATCAGCCAAAGCAAGAAATAATTTCCCTTCATTTAGCTTTCTAGTCTCCCAGAACCCCTACAAAGAATTGCAGATATGATTAGTACAACCTGAATCCACACACCAAGAATCCGTGGGATTTTGTACTAGACATATTTCAAGGAGGAATATACTTTTCATAACCTTATTATTGGCAGCTCTGAATTTTGGACAATTCCTCTTCCAATGACCTTTCTCGCCACAATGGAAACACTTTCCTTTGGCGTACTCCTTCTTCTTTCCCTTGTTGGCAACTCCTAAGGCAATTTGTTTACCATCTTGCTTGGTGAAGTCCTTCTTTTTCTTCTTTTACCCTTGCCTTTTGACTTAGGTTGAGAAGTAGAAGCTTCAGCCATATTGGCATCAACACTAGATGTACCAAGAATGCTTTCCGCCGCTACCAATTCATTCATTAATTCAGACAATGAATAAATCTTTTTGTTCATATTATAATTAAGTCTGAATTCCTTGAATGATTCTGGTAGTGACTGGAGTATTATATCCACTTGGGATTCTCCATCAATATCAGCACCTAAAATTTCCAGTGTATTTAGATTAGAGATCATCCTTAGACAATGCTCCCTCACTGAAATACCTTCAGCCATTTTGGTATTATAAATTTGCCTCATAGTTTCTTGCCTTGTAGAACAACCTTGCTCACCAAACATCTCCTTAAGACTTAACATTATGTCCGAAGCTAGTCCTACATCCTACATTTGATGCTGTAGAACATTTGAGATAGATGCTAGGATATAGCACTTGACCATCTCATTAGATTTCTGCCAACGATCATATCGTTGTTTTTCCTCAAGAGGAGCATCTAATGATGGAAAGTTAGGACAAGGTTGACTAAGCACATACTTGTGCTCTTTAGCAGTAAAAACAATGTCCAAATTTCTTTTCCAGTTAACATAGTTGGATCCAGTCAGTTTATTTTGATTAAGAATAGCAACAAGTGGGCTAAAAGATGCCATGATTTAAATTTGAAAACAATAAACATGAATATAATAAGTAAAATTGGACATTATCAATTTAGCATATAAACATATAGTATGGAACCTTAATAAAATCATAATATAAAATATCCAACGACAACCCAATCCCATGTTTAAAATTCATTGGTAGCAAGTAAATTATAAACACTTTGACTAATTGAGAACTATTCTCATTATTAGTGCTATCATGATAACTCTTATCAAACACTAATAATATTTTGTATTTCCTTTAGCCTCTAAGTAATAATAACATAGCTCCGTAGGGAGGTTAACATTAAACTTAGTCTAGTATACACCATTACCTGAAATCTATGTGAGTCATTAAGTAACTCCAAGGTAGCGTGGTTGTTCTTAATGTAAAAACACATATCATCCAGCATTAAGAAGTTTAATCTGTAGTACCATGAATCAAACACCCTCTGTTGAGAGCAAGGCATATATGCCAAGACGAGGTGCTTAATCACACTACTATAAACCGATAATGGAGGCCGTGAGATCCAACCTTTGTATCTCTCTCCCACTAGATGTTTTAAAATAAAGGTGTTTAATTAGAAACCATTCGTAATCTCATTACACATAGCCTTGCACTTTTAAATGTGAAAACACTTAGTGAAAATTCAAAACTCATAACTTTCAATTGATTGAATGTACCTCTCGATCGATCGAAATCATGAAGAAAATTTTTAAAAACAATCTAGATGACTCGATCAATTCACGATTCCTATTCGATCAATCGAAAAGGCAAATTCGATCGATCAAAAGGAATTCTTGATCAATCGAAATTTTAATAAATTCAACATAAACAATCTGCCTGACTCGATCGATTCTCGATTCCTGTTCAATCAATCGAAAAGGAACATTTGATCGATCGAAGGGAATTCTCGATCGGTTGAAACTTGTGAAACTGAATTTTCCAGAATTTTCACCAAGCAGTTTTCAACAGTTTTTCATGAACAAACTACCATCATATGAACATAATATATTGAGTTTGAGATCAAAACTAAATACCATTGATGCTATAGCCTTAAAGTTCAGTTTAACATACTTAATATCAAACTTAAACAACATCATAACATCAATATCAGTTTTTACAAAACAGTAATTTCAACAACCATGCAAAAAATTGAATGTTTAATCTTCTAACAACATGAAATTACCATCTCTAATTCCAAAACTCACAAAACATGTTATACAGATTCAAAATTGAAAACCTGACTCTGATACCAATTGTTGGAAAAACACATGTTTGTATCGCATACAAAACATACGCAGTGGAAAGTTAACGAATCTACTTCATTTGCAATTGATAACATGTACTATGTAAATTTCAGAATATAAGAACAACAGAGTGTACCTTGGTGCGATGAAATTCAAAACCAAAGATTAGATGTACTTGGGAACACTTTTAATCTTCACTCTAATTCCATTTGTGCCCAAGAAGTGTGGTCTCTCAATCAATTTTATATGTATGTGTTCAAGGGAGAATAAGTGAGTGTCTAACACTTACATACACACCATTTCATTCTCTTACAAAATTTTGTATGTTTCTCTCCTTATAACTGATTATCTAATTAGACTAGCCTTTTGGGTCATTCCAATTAGGCTTTAGTATGTGGCTTGGAGTGGGACCAAAAGGGAACAAATAAGACTCTAGCTCCAATAGGCCTTGGGCTTTTCTGTCAACTGTTGACAAGTCCAAAGTTACCATTAATTATATTTAATACCACTATATAAATATAATTGCACTCTAGGCCTTATTAATAAATTATATCCTAAGACTTTATTATACATGTAACTGCTTCATAAAATATTTGTAGTAATACAAAGTCATATAGATTGACTGCCACTTTGAAGATTACTACATCTTAATCGTTGAGTACCCGGTTTAATCCTTTATGTTATTCCTCACATATTTATGAAATCGAATTTCATAAATATATACTTTAGTAACTCCTTACTAAAGTTGAGAGCGCCCAAAAATGAAGCCTTTTGGGCTGGGCCTCACTCGGACTCACGACTTACTTGTATGATGGGTTTGGATTTTCTACACTGGGTCGTTCTTGGCACTGAGACTCAATGAGATCACTTTTCTCTCCTCAATGGTCTGAATCACCTTGTTTTCACTCTACTTCCTATCTATCTCTCCCTCTTTTACCGTCAATTTTTCAACCCCCAATCTTCCCCAAACTTCTTATATTTATAGTCCAAAGTTAGTGGAGATGTTATAATCACTTACCAGTTAGTGCAACAAGCGGTCCAGTATCATCGACCATAAGTGAGTGGTTAGGTGGGAGTGGGAAGCGGTGAGAATGGCCTTGGAACTTGGTTCCCACTTCCGCAACTATTCTCGACAGCAGCGCCTCTTGAGGCACGGCCAAATATGTACAGGACGAGGTGTTTCGAACAGTTGTTTCTTCATCATTGCTTGGGACAGTATTACCGAGAAATGATGAAGTGGCAAAGTTTGGGCCCGCAGCATGTATGGCTTTTGGGATGGGCCGCTAGGTAGAAAAAGATTGGCTTTATGGGCCATACATCCAGGCCAGGGTCCCATGCCCAAATGGGCCTTGGTGCGAGGGCCGTATAATAGCCCCCCCTTGATTCGTTCCCCATTCTCGGGGATGAATCAAGGATCCCAAGGGGCAGAAATCCACCCGAGAAGTCGAAAAGTCAGTACCCAGTTGTTGATGAGTGTATTAATGCGCACCTCAAAAGACGCGTTTAAACTTGATTGATGGCTTATCCGTCATCATTATCTGACGATTCGTGAACCGAGGTGTTATGCGCATGGCAGTTGAGGCAGCGATTCGCGTGGTTTCCTGCCAGCAGATCATTTAATGCTACTTACCTCATTCCTTGTCCCTATAAATAATCGTTTCTGTCTTTTTTCCTCACTTTTGCGTTCTTCATCCTTCAATCTCTTACTCTGCTGAGCATTCTACTTTCGTGGCTCATCTCCTAACCCAGAACACACCTCCTCCTTAGAGTCCACAGTAAGTTCTTTTTCTTCTTCTTGTTGTTTGCTCCATTTCATTCCATTCTTCAATAATCTTAGTGTTCCTTTTTTTAAGAATTCTCGCTTGTGTAATGGGTTACTCTCACCTTCTTTCTTCTGCGGACACCTTGGCTAGTTTTAGGGCTGCCTATAACGTTCCCAGGGATGTCGATATTGCCTACTGTCATATGGGCGATATTGACATCCAAAGGCACTGTGGTGCCAATATGGTTTTCTTTCCTTTAATGGCTATTCTAGAGGGTGGACTTAGGTTCCCGGTCGACCCTTTGATCCTAAGTACCCTTAGATTTTACGGCCTTTGTCCCTACCAACTCCCTCCCAACTTTTACCGGGTAGTGAGTTGCGTGAGTAGGTTGAACCAGTTGTTCGGGTTGCAACTGAATCATCATGACGTTAATTTTATGTATAATTTGTGTGGCAACATTGATTCGGATTACTATCTAAAAACTAGGGATGTAAGGGTACGGCTTATTTCATGCCTGCCAGATTCAAATAGAAATTCGGCCAAAGACTTTGTACGGGTGAGCGGCAATTGGTTTGCCGAGGAGCTCCCCTGCGCATTTTCACTGCGCGATGTTGGTCGGTACCAAATGCCATTCATTTAATTTCTTTTGATTTTGATCTGAGTAAGTAATTACTAACTTTTATTTCTCCCGTGCAGAGAGCAAAAGGTTCAAGCCGGATCTCAGAGTAGTGCATGTTTGGGACTTGAATTTCGTGCTCAGGTCAGAGATTTCTGTTCACTCAGACGGACAACTCCGAGCGTCTCATCTTCTCCTCGGTGTCGACCCCGTTTACTCAACTTGGCAAGCATTCAGCCAAGCCTTGTTAGTTGACAGCCCTCTCCTCTCATATATAGACGTTCGACACGCGAACTTCCTCACACCAAAGTTCACTGTAGGCGAGGCACGTGATCTCGGCCCCCGGTTCATTTGTTCGGACGAGCGCCAGCCCATACGTGACGATTCAGTCGAGCGTGTGTCGCAAGAGCGCCAAAAGCGTGCTCACGAGCAAGTTCAGCTAGAAGCTCCTGCCCAGCCCGAGAACCTTATAGAGTTCGAGGCTCCTGTTCAGGAGGCAGGAGGTGTAGCCACAGAATCAATCAGCTCTTCTGAAATAGAGTCCGACCAAGGCAACGCCATGGTAACCAGGAAGAAAATGACGATCAACCGCTTTGTCCCAGGTGCCCAGCCAGTCACGCAGTAGCAACGAACCCTGGCCAAGATGCTTCGCCTCCTGCTGCCCTAGCGACCCGCGTTCGAAAAAGGCAGCGCACGGCTGATCAGACACAAACGAGCTCAGGCAATGCGCCTCTCCAGCCGTCGGTGGGTATCGTCATCCAGGAACCGGTAGCACAAACCGGGGTAAACCTGGCGTCTACTTCCTAGGCTTCGACGAAATGGCAGCCCTCCTTCCAACTCGACGGCAAGCCTCTTCCTACGACGGCTAGTGTACGAATATGGGAAAAAGGTTATGGGGGTCGTATTGTCTAGAGTCTGGTGCGTGGCCTTCTTTTACCCGAGGATGTACACGCTTTTACGGAAGGGACGGACGAGTCTTTGGGGAGGCGATTGCAGTGGCACACCATAGCGGTAACTGTTCCATCCTCGATTTTCTACTTGTTCATATATGTGTACTTTTCATTTTTCCTTACAAACGTCATTATTGTGTGGTCAGGCTGCGCAACTATCGCATATTATGGACGGGAGGATGAGGGACCTTGCTAAAGATATTGAGCGGGAGAAGGCTTTGAAGGAGGTTGCCAAGGCCAAGGTGAAGGAGAAGTTGAAAGTTGCCGAGGAGGCAGAGGAAGAAATTGCTTTAGCTGAGAAGACCCAGGCTCTGGCCGAAGGGAAGTCTGAGGAGCTTGAAGTGCAACTGGGTGGCACCGAGCTTAAACTGGCAGAGGCCCAGAGTTTAAATATTATGTTAGAAGGAAAACTGGCCGACTCAAAGGCGACGTTGGAAGCTTGTGAAAGTAAGTGGTACGACGAAGGGTTTACAGATGCCGAGAATTCGACGGAGCCGGTCATTCGCCAGGCTCACATGCTCGGATTCGAGGAGGGTTAGTTTGCCGCCCTTCAAGCCATGGGGGTTCCCGAAGATTCTCCCATGAGGGATCGCGGCAAAATCCCTTTCCCGAACCCCCCAAAAGCTGCGCAGCATGCCCCCCTTGTCATCGACGAAAAAGAGACCACTAGCATGAGGGAACTGGTGAATGCCATTGATTCTCACGCGGGGCCGACCAACATGGAGGCAACTAGCCACCCTCATGTTGGGGATTAAATCGGGGGGAATGTCCAGTTGCCAACTTCTTACGCCGATCAGCAGCTTCCTAAGGACCTCTGAAGTCGTTTACGGATCTCTAAAGTCAATCGCCGAACAACATTTTCTGTACTTTCTTTTTCTTTTTGTTTAAGAAATTAGTTGAACTAGTTTGCCTATGTCACCGGGCTGTGGTGACAGAACAATTTATTTCCTTTGGCCTTTATTTTCTACCTTTCGACTTGCCGGGTTTTGGCAACTAAACATCAGTTTAAATTTTATATGCCTTACTATGGATGCTTTACTATGGTGTGCTTTCGCTTCGACCGAGCAAACAATCTTCGTCGGTTGCTTCTTTAGGGTGAGGTTCCCCCTTGCCCAGCAACGAAGTTTGTATCGGGGACGGTTTTCCATCCAGGGAATTTAAACTGGTTCCATCAAGTCCGAAAACACCTATCGAGCCGAGGATAGGTTTTTGTCCTCGGAGAATATAGGCTAAGGCTTCTTTCTACTAGGTGAAGAGTATCAATTCGAAGACAGTTTCCTGTCCTTAGTCGATTTGCAAGATTTCCGCCTGCTCGGAGATGGGTTAAGGACCGAGAAGCAACTTTCTACTTTTTGGGCAACTTAAGTTTTCACCTGCTCGGTGATAGGGATCAAACCGAGGGTCAGGTTTCTGTCCTTAGAATAAAATGTTAAGGTTTCCACCTGCTCAGCGATAGGGATCGAACCAACGGTCAGGTTTCTATCCTTAGAATAAACTGTTAAGGTTTTCACCTGCTCGGCGATAGGGATCGAACCGAGGGTCAGGTTTCTGTCCTTAGAATAAATTGTTAAGGTTTCCACCTGCTCGGCGATAGGGATCGAATCGAGGGTCAGGTTTTTGTCCTTAGAATAAACTGTTAAGGTTTTCTCCTGCTCAGCAATAGGGATCGAACCGAGTGTCAGGTTTCTGTCCTTAGAATAAATTGTTAAGGTTTCCACCTGCTCCACCTGCTCGGCACTAGGGATTGAACCGCGGGTCAGGTTTTTGTCCTTAGAATAAACTGTTAAGGTTTCCACCTACTCGGCGATAGGGATCGAACCGAGGGTCAGGTTTCTGTCCTTAAAATAAACTGTTAAGGTTTCCACCTGCTCGGTGATAGGGATCAAACTGAGGGTTAGGTTTCTGTCCTTAGAATAAATTGTTAAGGTTTCCACCTGCTCGGTGATAGGGATCGAACCGAAGGTCAGGTTTCTACCCTTAGAATAAATTGTTAAGGTCAGGGGTAGAACGATGCAAATCTGCTTGAGCAAACATCATTACTATCATTAACAAAACATATACAAGACACCGCACTTAACTTTATGCTCGGCATATTGCCTATCAGTGATAGTACTTCTTCAAATTATGGACATTCCACGGTCGGGGCAACTGTCTCTCATCTAGGTCTTCCAAGTAGTAAGCCCCGGTGCTGGCCACCGCAGTGACCCTGTAGGGCCCCTCCCACGTCTGCGCCAATTTCCCGGCATTAGTATCCCGCATGTTACCCACGGCTTTTCTGAGAACCAAATCTCCGGCAATAAACCCCCTCGTTCTTACGTCTCGATTGTATCTCCGGGCGAGCTTCTGTTGATATTCCGCAAGCCGTATAGTCACCATTTCGTGGCATTCGTCTAAATTGTCTAAGCGTCCTACCATCATCTCGTCGTTTTGGGCGGGATCGAATCCCGCCACTCGCGCATTGCATAGACTCACCTCTGTAGGTATCATGGCTTCTGCTTCGTATGTGAGAGAGAACGGGGTCTCCCTGGTGGACATTCTAGGAGTTGTCTGGTATGCCCACAAGACTTTGGGTAGCCCCCCGGCCCAGTTCCCCTTCGCACCCTCCAGCCTTTTCTTCAGCCTATTCACAATTACTTTATTTACGGCCTCAGCTTGACCATTGCTCTGGGGATATGCTGGAGTTGAGTACCTGTTTTTGATACCGAGACCACCACAGACTTCTCGGAAGGCCCGGCTGTCAAATTGTAGCCCATTGTCTAATATAAGAGAGTTCGGCACCCCAAACCTTGTAATTATATTCATCCACATGAATTTCTTTACATCCACATCTCGTACATTGGCCAAGGCTTCCGCCTCCGCCCATTTGGTAAAATAGTTGACAGCCACCAGAACGAACTTTCGACCACCCATCGCCCGAGGGAATGGGCCGATGATGTCTAGCCCCCACTGTGCAAAAGGCCAAGGACTGCTGATCGGGTTCAGATGGCCCACGGGCCGATGGATTAGAGGGGCATGCTTCTGACACTGTTCACACTTAAGCACATACTCAGTGACGTCCTTCTGCATTTGAGGCCACCAAAACCCTTGAGTCATCGCCCGGTGTGCCAATGAACATCCCCCCACATGGCTGCCACACACTCCATCGCGAAGCTCGGCCAAGAGCTCGCCCACCTTCTCTGGGCATAAGCACAAAAGGTATGGCCCTCCGAAGGACCTTCAATACAAAGTCCGGTCTTCCGATAGCCAATACCGAGGAGCCATTCTACGGATCCTGCTGCCCTCATTTTCGTTACTCAGTAGTTGGTCCTCTGCCAAGAAGTTGATGATGGGGTCGATCCAGCATGGCGCAAGGGTTGTGATGACTGTGACGTCGATCCCTGCAGTTCCCGAATCACTCAGTATCCTGACGCTCGGCTCTGAAACAAGCTCGACTGTAATTAGCCGCAGTATCTCTTCGGCTACTAATGATGCCAGCGTGGCGAGGGAGTCAACGTGTCTATTCTGCGTTCAAGCCACCTAGAAAACCTTCACCGTGCCGAAGCCGGCCATAACTTGCTTCGCATGTTCCAGGTACGCTTTCATCCGGAGATTTTCGGCTTCAAAACTGCCCTGCACCTGATTAACCACCAGACGCGAATCTGAATACACCTCAACTTCCCGAGCCCCTAAACTCGAAGTTGTCCTTAGTCCGGCCAGAAAAGCCTCGTATTCTGCCTCGTTGTTGGATGCTTTGAAACCCAACCTAAACGAGTGCTCTAACCGTATTCCTTCTGGGGTGATTATGACAACCCCTGCACCAGCCCCCGTGGAGCTCGACACATCATCCACAAATACCTTCCCCAGGCGAACCTCTAGACGGCAAACCATCTCCCCTTTCCCTTTAGGCGAAAACTCGGCGATGAAATCTACAAGGACTTGGCCCTTCACCGAGTTTCGGGGTCTGTATCGTATGTCGAAAGAACCAAGTCGAGTTCCCCATTTTTCTATTCAGCCTGTGAAGTCTGACCTCTTTAATAGTGACTGCAAGGGATACTCGGTCAGGACATATACTGTATGAGCCTAAAAGTAGTGCGGCAGCTTCCTGGTGGCGTGTATTAAGGCTAACACAAGCTTCTCCAAGGGTAAGTATCTCATCTCAGCGTCAACTAGAGTCTTGCTAATGTATTACACGGGTTGTTGGATTCCTTTATCCCTCAGTAGCACAGCACTCACAGCGTGCTCAGATACTACCAGATACATGAATCACTCCTCACCCGGTTCCGGTGCCGTAAGCATGGGCGCTCGCGCCAAATAATTTTTTAGATCCATAAAGGCTTTGTCGCATTCTTCACTCCACCGAAATCTAGTCCATTTCTTCAGTAGTTGGTAGAATGGTCGACAGCGATCTACGAATTTGGAGATTAACCGATTAAGAGCAGCTAGCATCCCGGTTAATACTTGCACTTCCTTCGGATTGCTCGGTGGCTTCAGTCTTTTCACGCTTCAATTTGGTCGGGGTTGACCTCAATTCCCCGCCTAGTGATCAGGTACCCCAGGAACTTTCCGGGCCCCACGCCAAATGTGCACTTCTCCACATTAAGGCGCAACTTGTGCTGTCGAAGAACTTGGAAAACCGCCTGTAGGTCCTCCATGTGCAGTGCTTCCTGTCTGCTCTTCACCACCATGTCGTCGATGTATACTTCGACTGTACGCCCTATCTTGTCTCGGAACATTCTCGTCATCATTCGTTGGTATGTGGCCCTGACGTTCTTTAGTCCGAATGGCATCATTGTGTAGTGATAATTGGCCTCCGGGGAGATGAATGCCGTTTTCTCTTGATCCTCGAGCACCAGGGAAATTTGGTGATACCCTTGGAAAGCATCCAGAAAGCTCATCCTCGGGTGCCCATACGTGGTGTCCACCAACTGATCAATCTTTGACATGGGAAAAGGGTCTTTTGGACATGCTCGGTTCAGATCTGTGAAATCCACGCGAACCCTTCACTTGCCGTTCTTCTTCTTCACCATCACGGTGTTCGCCAACCAATCCGGGAAGAAGATTTCCCTAATCACCCCAGCATCCTTCAATCTTCGAACTTCTGCTTTCACCGCCTCGGCGTGCTCTCAGGCCGATCTCCTCGGCCTCTGCTTCTTAGGAGTGAACGAAGGGTCGACTCCAAGTCTATGGACGATGAACTCGGGATCTACCCTGGGCACCTTATATGGACTCCATGTAAACACATCTACATTCTGTATTAGGAGTAGCAACATTTCTACTTTTTCCTGGTCCTCCATGCTCTCCCCTATTTGGAAGTACTTGTCTACATTCGGCAATACCTTTACCTTAAGCATACTCTCGGCGCGCGCGGCCCCCTTCTCTTGCGGGTTCTGTAATTGCTATAAAGGAGTCCCCGATGATGGACATTTGGGCTCGGCTTGCTCCTTTTGGTCGGTTTGCTCTTTCTTCCAATTGACCATGGCGACTAAACATTGCCTGGCCGCCCGCTGGCTTCCTCATATCACAGTGATACCATAATCAGTGGGAAACTTGACTTTCATGTGCAGAGTGGATGGGACAGCTCCCATTGCATGGATCCATGGTCTTCCTAGTATTTCCATGTATGGAGAGAACGAGGCAACTATTATGAACTTTACCACTACCTCCTTGCCCCCCATGTTCACGGGCAGAGAAATTTACCCTTTGGGAATTACCACTTTCCCGTCGAACCCAACCAAGGGTGTGCTGTACTTTGAAAGATCCTTGTTCCTTAACCCGAGCCCCCTTAAGAGGTCTGGGTACATAACCTCAACCTCGCTTCCCTAGTCAATCATTATTCTCTTCACAACGAAGCCGCCTATCCTGGCCGTGACTATCAATGCGTCTTCATGCGGCTGAATTGTTCCCTCCAAATCACTATCGTCGAAGGCGATCAACTCTCGGGTGGGTCTCATCTTCTTTGCGGGGAGTGGCATGCTCGAACTTCCTTCCACCGATACTACTGTCAACACCTCTTTCCCCTTTGCCGTAGTGAGGCCCCTCGGGGCGACGTGGATAACATCAATAACCCCAAGAGGGGGTGGAAGGGGATTCCCTCTCTGTAGGGCGCTCTACCTTGCTCCTCGATTCCTGGCATCCCTCACAAACTCCTTTAGATGCCCAGCCTTAGCCAGCTGCCCGAGATGATCCCTCAATACTCGGCATTGCTCGGAGGTATGTCCCCTGTCTTTATGGTAGGTGCAGTATAGGTTCTGATTCCTCCTAAAGGGGTCGCCAGCCATCCGGTTTAGCCACCAAAAATATGGCTCGTGTTTAATCTTGTCCACAATTTTGTGCACGGGCTCCTTGAACGTCACATTCACCTCCCCTACCGATGCTTCTGGTTCTTGAATTCTCAAATTCCCCTGTGCCCTCGGTTGAAAACCGCTCTGCCGAGGACAATCTGTCATCTGCGCCTTGCCTTTTCTTTGTATTCTGTCATCTTCCAACCATTTATATTCTTCAATGCGCCTCATTAGCTACCTCATATCCTCAAGAGGTTTCTTAGTTAATGATTCCCTCGGCCCTGACTCCTCGGGCAATCCCATTCTAAAAGTGCTTACAGCAATCTTCTCGTTCCCTCCGCCGATCTAGTTTGTAGAGCTCCCAGTATCGGCTAGCATAATCACGAAGGGTTTCCCCTGCCCTCATCTTCACAGACAGTAACGCGCCCACCGGTTGCGGCTCCTAGCTGCATGTTACGAATCAGGTCTCGAACTCCTGTATCAGCTTTGCGAAACTGTGGATGGAGCCCTTGTGCAACCCGTTAAACCACCTTAAAGCTGTGGGACCAAGGCTGGAGGGAAAAACCTTGCACATCAGAGCGTCATTGCGGGTATGTAAAGACATCATCTGGATATAGTGGCTGACGTGCTCCACCGGGTCCGTTTTCCCACCATACGAATTGAAAGGTGTGCACATAAATCTGTCCGACATTGGTGCCCGCTCAATGTCTGCTGAGAACGGGGACCGAGCTGCCCTGCGTAGTGCACGGTTCATCGCATCCATGGCCATATTTTGGGGCCGTCTATCCTCTGGAGAATCCGAGCCCCGATCTTCATACTCCCACGAACGAGAGCGATTTCGTCATTGGCGAGATTCCCTTGAATGTGAACGGTCTCGGTGTTGACGGGACTCTCTCGAATATGAGCGCTCCCGGTGGTGGTGGGATCCTGATTGATTCGATCCCATTCCGCGTCGTTCTTCCCCGGCGTCAGGCCTTCTCCCTCGGTTTTCTTGATCTATTCTGCGATGGTCGTTTCTTGCTTCCAACTCCAGGTCTTGCACTAACCTGCGCAGCCGTTCAAGCTCCTCATCCCTCTCATCAAACTGCCTGCACCCTGAAGCATTGGACACTATTCTCTGCGTTTGATATGACCCTTCTCCAAGGCCGAACCGTTCTTTCAATTGCTCGTAAGCCTGATCCTCGCGTCTCTTCTACCTTTGTTCCCGTCAGGTCGATCCCCGTGAAGATCCTGTTGAGCCATTCTCGGCGTTGCCTCCAGACATCTTCCTGCGCACGAGTCTCGGCGAAACTACTGCTTAGTAGGAGTTTCCCACAGATGGTGCCAGTTGTGCGCGCCCGAAAATGAAGCCTTTTGGGCTGGGCCTCACTCGGACTCGCGACTTACTTGTATGATGGGTTTTGATTTCCTACACTAGGTCGTTCTTGGCACTGAGACTCAATGAGATCACTTTTCTCTCCTCAATGGTCTGAATCACCTTGTTCTCACTCTGCTCCCTATCTATCTCTCCCTCTTTTACCGTCAATTTTCTAACCCCCAATCTTCGCCAAACTTCTTATATTTATAGTTCAAAGTTAGTGGAGATGTTATGATCACTTACCAGCTAGTGCAACAAGCAGTCCAGTATCATCGACCATAAGTGGGTGGTTAGGTGGGAGTGGGAAGCGGTGAGAATGGCCTTGGAACTTGGTTCCCACTTCCGCAACTATTCTCGGCAGCGGCGCCTCCTGAGGCACGGCTGAATATGTACAGGACGGGGTGTTTCGAATAGTTGTATCTTCATCATTGCTCGGGACAATATTGCCGAGAAATAATGAAGTGGCAAAGTTTGGGCCCGCAACATGTGTGGATTTTGGGATGGGCCACTAGGTAGAAAAAGATTGGCTTTATGGGCCATACATCCAGGCCAGGATCCCAGGCCCAAATGGGCCCTAGTGCAGAGGCCGTACAAAAGTAGTTAGGCCTAACATTCTGAATAACCAAACCCATTAAACTTATCTCAAGGGAATATTTTATATTTTCGTGAAGAGATTATGAATTCCATCTTGAGAATATATGTTCCATCAACACTAAATGTGGCTGCCTAACATATTGAGGTTTTGATCATTACTTTAGATCTCACTCCTGATATATCAAAGTAACCTACACTTCTTGATCAAGTCCATTATTCTCTCAGGATTAGAATTCATGAGATTTATTATTCATTTGACAGTCGTTAAGAGAATAATAAATCTTATAGCGGTCTAGTTCAATATGTCTTAACTCTTAAAACATATCAACATATCAACTAGAAGTCTCCACTTCCATGATCAAGACAAATCATCTTAGTTGATATGTTATAGTCTTTGCAAATGAAATGCCCAATTTCATCACCAACTTTGAACTAAAATTCTGAGTTTACAAAGAACTTGTGATTTATATCTTCTGTGACTAAATCACATACTATGCATCTCATGAACTATATGATAATGTCCAAATATTCATGTTAACATTATTTTAAATAATAATAAGACAACTTTATTAATTACAACATTAGGTCATACATAATGTCATACATAACATCATACAATAGGATTTAAGGGCACTAATCGTAACAAAAGCAACCAAAGCTTCTCTTGTAGCCATATCTAAAAGAACAAAAGAGAGTGGAGAGTATGAGTTAGAAAAAAATAATAATAACGATGAAAGACGATATAAGGTGCCTTGATTGGTTGAAAACCGAAAGGCAATCCATACAAAATTAGAGGAATCCCGCTAGGTTGAGAAACTAGGCAAAAGTTAGGGATTATACCTAAAGAAGAAGAGGACTTCCCGCAAAGAAACTTGCTTCCTTCCTCTGAAAGGCATCTAAGCCATTGGGGGTTTCCGCCAAGATTAAGCCCATTAGATTACCTTTCTTTAGCTCATAAGCCACCATGCACATCCGAAGGTCTACACAATATGACTGTTGGACCAAGAAATATCTTACAAGGGCACATAAATAAAAGGCACAAAGGTAGTACGATCATGGCCTTTCACCCTCAAGAAGGCCTAAACCGGAAAAGTAATCAAAGTCCAACCTAAGGTTGAGTTTGCTGAAGACACACCACCTATTTGCTGCGGTTTCAGGGATGCCCAACACAACTTGTAGCAAGGAAGGTAGATCTCCACCCATGGTAGGAAAGATAAGATCATCAATCTCCGATTCACCCATGATGGCAGCAAATTCCTCGATAGTGGGGCATAATTCTATTCTATTGAAGCAGGATACATGCCAAGAAGGAACCCAATAGTTGGCAATAGCACGAAGAAGAGGCTCATCCACCCTAATTTGATGGTAAGGGAAAATGCAAGAAAGGCCATAAGGAGCAACAGAATCCTTGAAATCGGGACCAAGCTTCCTAATCCAAGTAGAGACATCAAGAGGAGAGTTTTCTGCCATTGAGAGACCTCAAAAAAAGTGTTCTCTGGGTTGGAAATACATTGGTGAGGGTTTTTGGATTGAAACGGCTACTTTTATACCTAAGTAAGTCAGCTAAGGTTTTTCTGATTCATGGCCCACGTATGCAGAATCAAAGTCAAAGCTATGTACGTAGCCTTATTTCCACGTACGCACAACACTTGGCAGAAGCCCATGTTCCCCTATTTTGAGTAGAGTTTTTCTACTCCCAAGCATTTCTAGGGTTCCTGTGACCTAAAGAACCATTCAAGACATCTTCAAAGCATAAGGTTGCAAGCATCAAAGAAGCAAAGTTGCATAGAAACATACAGTTTATCATTATCTTGTAAATTAAGTGCTAAGTTCCATTCAAAAGTATAAATGTAAAAAGATGTTCTTAAATACAATCCTTTGTCTCAAACCAAACACACATGTGTAGAAGGAATAAATAAAAAACATTAAAAGCAAAAAAAAAAAAAGAAAAAAAAGTTGTGTGTTATTTGTTGTATATATGTTGTGACTGCAAGTAATCAAGGGTGCCGCCTCTTCCTTAGCTAGTAGTTAGGAGTCGCCTCTGAATCGTCCTCCTTGCCACCACCATCATCATCACCACCGCCTGGGTGGGCCGCTCCTCCATGACCATAGAGCTCCCTCGAGTAGTTGGACACCTCTAACTTAAGATTCTCATCCAGCCATACCAACTCCTCATGCTCTTGGATAGTGGGTTGCAATTTGAAGAAAGAGAGGTTAGTAACTGAAACAAGAAGAGAAATTTGGCAAAAAGAAAGGACAAAGGGAAGAAAGAACTCATCGCTCGAGTGTTGGAAGGGAAAGGATAGCCCATGACATTAAGGTTATAGGGCACGACATGCTCCCGAGCAAATCCATCTAAGCTATAAGCATAAACCGTCCAAGGGATATGCGGAGGATCAATGGCTCACCTTCAATAGGTCCCCCCTATTACAATTTCCTACATTAGGAGTCATGACAAACAAAGAAAAAAAAGAGAGAAGAAGTACAAGAGTTTGAGCATATACTTGAACAGTAAGAGAAGGCATGAGACGAGTGATGTTGAACTCCTCATAGTCCAACCCCTTAAGAAGCCACTCGGCAGAGGAAACACCACTCCCTTACGAGTTATATTCAGCATCAATCATAGAGAGTGAGGCAAGCATGAACTCAGGTGGGTCCATCGGAATCTGTGGGTCATCCCTACCCACCAACTAGCACCTCACCCCTTTCGCCAAATATAGCGCCCTTAAGCCCACTCCTTCAAGAGGTCGGGTAATCTCTAAAGTAATAAGAGCGGTAGGCTCCAAGTCTCGAGTAGTAGGAAGGGGTTGGCCAGCCCATGGGCCTAGTTTACCTATAAAGGCATAAGGTTAGGAAGAGAGTATCCTAAGGGCAATACAGAAAGAAGCATAAACAACTAGAACTCTTAAATTTACCTCATTTGAAGTCAACCCCGTAAGATGTGCCCTCACTTGGTGAAAATCCCTCAGAACTAGGTCAGTGCCCGAAGTAATAAGGTCATACCTAACCACCCACCACTACGGAAAAAAGAAGCACAAGCCACAGGTTAGATGCAAGATGATAGTTTGCAGGATGATAGTTAGCAAAATGACAAGATGACAGATGCAAGATGATAATTTTCAAGACAATACAGTTTGCAACACTATAAGCTACAAGTGAAAGTGCAAAGAATGAGAGGGGAACTGACCTCACTGAGCTTCCAATGCCCCACAAGCTGTTACAAGGTGCCTCGGCTGTGAGTGTCAAGGGTGGAGTAAAGATAAGCAAGACATGCTTACCCCCAGTTAACCCTCCGTGCCTCCCCAAAGTCCTGGAAGATGGTTAGCCACCTCAAAGACACCATTTGACCACCATTGGCAAAAAGGTAGGCCCCCAAAAAGTGGAGAAGGAAAGCCCTAGCCATACGGACGCATTCCTCCGTGGTCCTCTACAAGAGGAACATGTGAACACCAAGTCAAAGTAGTAGATGGTCTCAATGGAGTACTTCCACCCCAACATGTCGATGCCTAGCTAGATGCACAACACACTGTCCAAACTAATGATGGCCCCTTCGAAGCTAAGGCCATTCATGCGATAAAAGTCATAGGGAGTCACCATCATCTCCCGCTCGGCAATATGAAAGGTGTGGGTAGTGTCCCACTACCTCTCAATGAGGCACTGCGTGAAGGTGGCACTTGTAGACTTTTTCGGAAGAAGACTAATGATAGGCTCAAAGCCCGCCTCTCGAATATAACCCCTAGTTTCAGGGGCAAGTAGGTCGAACCACTCCACCACCTTATTGATGCTTCCCCTATTAGCATAAGGGGATGATGACTGCAAAAAGAAAGATGACATTAGATTCATGATTCAAGTGAAATTTAGGGATATGTTGTTTTGATGCAAGAATAAAGATAAAAAGAATGATACAATGATGTTCAAATGCAAGAATGACAAAAAAGGGTGTTAGAATCGCATATGGAGGTGAAACGGTTGAAAAAGGAGTGAAAATAGGAAGAATAATCCTTTTGCCAAGCGTCTCATGTACACAGGTCAAAGCCCATGCATGCAAACAAGACCCCGCGTACACAGATCCCCACATACGCAGAGCCTCAAGAACATACCTGTGTATGCAAGAACAAAGTTGCGTAGAATACAAGTTGCATACATAAGCCCAAGCCCGCACAAGCAAGAACACAGACAGAAGTAGTTCTTCAACATTTTCAAAGAAGCATCATTCAAAATCAATCCTAGACAGGTTCATACCCCTCCTAAGGTGTCTAGTTTTCATCTAAACCCATCCCACAGCAAAACCCAAGCATTTACATAGCTAAAAACACATTTAGACCAAAGATCAAAGAGAAACTTGAAAATGAGAAAGAAAAAAAAAAAACTTACGGTTCACCAATGGGAATATGGTCCTCTAGTCGGTATGTTAATGGTGGAGGTCCCACCAACCTCGTGGCTCCGCTCCAGTGGGTGAGATGGAAGGCATTGGAAGACAGGATGTAGGAAGATTTCTTGGCCTTAGGTGCCATTGGAGAAAACGATGAGAGAATGAGAGAAAATGAGAGGATTTAAGAGGATGAGAGAATCAGGAAGTGAGGAAAAGAAAAAGGGGAGGGAGGTTTTTGTAGAGAGAAGAGAGGGAGGAGTTATGAAGAATTTGAAGAGGTGAGGGAGATGAAGAGAATGAAGAAAAAGAAAAGAAATGATTGTTAACTGTTGGGAAAAATGAAGAGGCGGGAACACAACTGATGGCTAAACTACATGTAGCTTAGACCTCACCACTAAACTACTTGTAGTTTAGTCATGAACAGTATATAAAAAAAAAAAAAAAAAATTCTTTCTTTTGAAAAATGAGGAATATCTCAAGATCACCCCAATTTAACACAAAATTATCAAATGACTCCCCAGTGAGCAGTATAGGAAGTAGAAGACTCTTCCTTCATTCAAGCACATCAAGAACCATCCCCACTGGTTCAAGCACATCAAGAACCATCCCCACTAGTTCAAGCATATCAAGGACCTTCCCCAGCAGATCAAGCATATCAAGAACATCATCCTCAATAAGGAAGCAGAAGATTCTTCCTCAATATTTCAAGCATCTCAAGCAATACCCCCGGTAACGGAAGTGGAAGATTCTTCCTCAAAAGGATCAAATCTATCAAATATCATCCCCATGAAGGAAGTAGAAGACACTTCCTCAATAGTTCAGGCATATCAAGCATCATCCCCATGGAGGAGACAGAAGATTCTTCCCCGATGGACCCAAGCACATTAAAGCAAATCCTCAATGAGGAAGCAGAAGATTCTTCCCCAAAATATCCCCAGTAAGGAAGCAGAGGATTCTTCCCCATTAAGTCCCATACACAAACAAAAACAAAATAATAATAATAATAATAATAATAATAATAATAATAATAATAATAATAATAAAAATCCCCAACGAGGGAACAAAAAATTCTTCCTCAAAATCCTCAGTGAACCATATAGGAAGCAAAAGATTCTTCCCTAATGGATCACACATCTACACTACTCCACAGTGAGTCCATCCATGTTACTCCTCAACGAGTTTCTCATATCCAAACAAGTTGTGAAAGGCAAAAGATTCCTCCCCATCTACTCCTCAGTGAGTTCTTCACCATCCCTAGTGGATCCTACTCGCACACATATCCTCTGGGAATTGAACATGCAAGCACGGTAGAAAAAGATAGAGATATTGGTAGAGAAAGAGGCCAAGGCCAACCCGAGGCAAAAGCCTCACTTGAAAAGGTAGAGAAAGAAGTGAAGAAGATAAGAGGAACAAGTCACCCGGAGAAGTTTGAGGCAAGAGTCCCATATGGACACCATAAAGACTATATCCTTTTGTTGTGTGATGGGTTAGCTCGAAAGAGCACATTTGTTTTTTCTTTTTTTTTTTCTTTTTTAGTGACTCTAGGATAGTGAGTTACTTACCATTTGCTTGCAAGTAGCAAAATAAATTTTGGGACAATGAACCTGTCATTGCTCGTTTCCCAATTAAGCAACCAAGGTAGGACTTCGAACATACACATCCCACGCAGCTCTTCAGAATTGCACCCCGCCCCATGTATGTGTGATGTGTGTCGTGTGCATGGGTTGGGCTCGAGCTATACGTCGAAACAAAATTTTTGTCTCTTATTCTTTTGATTCCATTAGCGAAGCTCACAAATTAAAAGATGGCATCTATAGACATCGCATTTTGTACCCCTTAAGACTCGGGCCCCAATTCCCCAATAATGCTCGAACTCTAAGGCCCAAGGTCAGTTTAGAGCCCAATCAGATATTAAATTGACTTGAGGAATGTTAAAATGAAAAATATAACATTTTAAATTAGCAAAAATCTATTTTTGGAAAATTAAATGATCAAAGTGACCCGCGGCCTGCGTACGTGAGTCGCGGCCTACGTACGCGAGCTAAAGCATGCGTATGCAAGCACATTCCCACGTACATAACTAGGGTTTCAAAAGCATAAGAAAGACAAGTTTTCTGTAATAATGGCCGAGGTTTAGAATGAATCCCACATCGTCTGGGAGCCATTCCAAACCCCTTTTTTTCAACTATAAAAAGCCTTATATGGTACATTTTCAAAACACAAAAAATCCCAAGGGAAAAACTTAAGATTCACTATAAAATAGTGAATTAAAAGGGAGTTTTTCACAAAATACCCTTAAGTCATTTTTTATTTGATTGGGACCTTTTCTAGCCCCAATCCTTTGAGTTTAAAATTGCTAATCACTATTTTATTGAACTGTGATAGATTTGACTGAGGGAAACGGTCAAAAATTAAGCCTAGAAGTTTTTGCTTTAAGGTATTCTTCATAACTTTTCTTTTTATTTTCTATCTTTCATCTCTTGTTTTAATCTCGTTTTTGGTTTGGTTTATGTTCATACATGTTTTCTTAGTTTAGCCTTTTAGTTCCTTTCTTTTTTTTGTGTATGTAGGTTGTTAGTTTGTTGTTTTAAGGTTCTGCTCTGTTTCTATGTTTTTAGATTTTCTAGGTAGGATCTACGTACGCATGAGCTAGCCTGCATACGCAAGCTGAATTCATGCGTACGCAAACCTGTTCTAGCGTGCGTGATGCCATTACTCAGAAACCCTAAATCCTTGTTTGTTTTGTTTCTACTTTCACATGTTTGTTCTGTGTAGCCTCTTTTTCATATGTTTTAAGCCCCATAATTGCTCATTTGCATTTTCACATGTTTGTTTGTTGTCACATGTTTAGATTAGGGTTTTCTTAGTTTTAGTGTCATTCATTCACATGCTCATGGATTGATGCCATAGGTGCTATGCTGCTAAGAGGTAAGTAAAGGGTAAGTCATGCATTAGCAATGTCCATGCATTTGTGTTAGGGTTTTACTTTGATGATATGATGGAACATGCTTAGATGTTTGATTAGGGTTTGTAATACGTTAATGTCTTGCTACCATGTTAAAGTTGCTGCCTTGTTTTAGATGTATGATAGGGTTTTCATATGTTAGATGAATGCTAGGGTTTCTTTTGTGTTTGGCTCTCTTTTGTTTAAGGGTAGATAGGTATATTTTTTGGGATGAATGAATGCCATGATGGTATGCTTAGATGTATGCTAATGTGTGTGTGAGTATAGATACAAGTGTCGAATATGTTTTTAATGAGGTTAGGATGTAAGACACAATGATGGGAGGTCAACCTTAGGGTTGGGTGATCTTGGGTGCCTAACACCTTCCCAAGAGCATTCCTAAACTCTGAACTCATGCTCTAGTAGTGAGACCAAAGGTCCTTCCTCGAAATGACGCTATATTCATGGCTCCTAGACCATATAACTAGGTGGCACTTTTTTTCCCTTGCGCCCACAGTGGGTTGTGATGCGGCGATAGGTATGGTTCTCGGTTGGTTTGGCAATGGTGGTTGAAAATTTTGTTGATTTTCCTAGGTTTATGGTGCGGCAATGTTGTGGTTGTAGTGGGTTGAGTGGTGGTGGTTAGTTTTGGCTTGGTGGTTGGTTCAGTTGGGTGGTTCGGTGGTGGTGGTGATGGCTAATTTTATGGAGGAAGATAAGGTTGGGAGAGAAAAAAGAGAAGTGAGTTGTTTATATTATTTGATGGGGTAGTTTATATTGTTTTAATTAGTTGTATGTTAAATTAAAACTGGGATATTGGATGAGTTACAAAATGGTATGGTAAAATAGATAGAGTATGTTTTTAGATTGTAAAATGTGTATTTTTTTAGATTCCCAAATGTAAATGTTCTAACATAAGTTGAGTCTGTGCATAAATATAGATACCCAAACATGAGAATGTCTTTATGCTATGATGAATTTTGGATTGCAGTAAGAGGCTTATAATTCATTGGAGACAATTCCTTTATCCAATTTCCCCCACTGAAATTTGAAACCCAAATTAAAAATGGTCAAGAGAGAAAGATGCACTAATTAATTAGGTTAAAGCAATTCAAATCAAAATAATTAAAAGAATTCTTCATTTTCAATAAGAAAAATGGAGAGAGAGAGAGAGAGAGAGAGAGAGAGAGAGAGGGCATAAGGTAGGGGACAGAAAGCACAACCTGAAAGCCTAAAAACACTCTCAGAAAAGAAAAGATGCTATCCCTATACTATTACATACTGATACTATAGTCTATAGTATACTATACTAGTTAGCTAAATAGTACAGTCCAGAGGATGGAAGTTGGGTCATGTCACTACACAACATAACATGCTACAAACAAAAATCACTGATAGCCTCTTAATAAATAATAAGAACAACCACAAATAAAAGCCCCACCCTACTTCTTCTCAAAAACACACACACTAAAACTTTGTTATCTCAAAGACTTAACTCTTTTTAACTCACGCTGTGTTTGCTTTATCCGCGTCTCCTTAGCCTCTGCTTCTGGGGGAATTTCCCCCACCCACCACTCCTTACTAAAAGACACTCTCATTCTTTCTCTCTATCCAAGATTCTACTATATTCTAAAACACACACACATTCTCTCTCTCTTTTTCTCTCTTTCTCAAGACCTATTACTCCCTATAGCTGTTACCTTGTGATCATTATCTTTCTATGCATGTTCCATGCCATTTGTTTTTCCGGCGAATAAATAGAAGCTAAAAGAGTGGCGAAATGAAGAGAGATTTTGCATGAACAACACCAAGCTTTAAGATATTTCATTTTATTATTATTATTATTATCATATACAATTGCTTAAAGGGAAGGCTCTCAAATAGAAAGCAAGGAAAAGCCGACAAAAAGGAGCAAAGAGAGAGAGAGAGTCCTGTTGAAAGAAAGGAAGTACAAGCAAGAAAGAACAAGGAAGGGAAGGAAAAAGAGGAGCTGACGACTGTGAAAAAAGCTTCAAAGGGCTTTGGGAGATCCATCCATTTTGCTTTCTATCAGCCACATCCATCATCATCATCAATAACCATAATAGTATAGAAGGAGGTGTAGTTTGAAGAAAGAAAAAAAGGTTTGACTGAAGAAATCGAGAAGTACTACTCTCCCTCTATTTTTTATCTTTCTTTATTTTCATTTTTTAGTGTTATTTATTGAACTCCCAAGAACATCTAGAAGAATAAGAATTAGAGGAAGAGAAGAAGAAGAATACTCTTCATTATCCCAAGATCTCCCCTCAGTCAGAGTCAGAAAACCCTTATTGTCTCCCCCATCTCTCCTTTTCATTAATTCTCTCTCCTTTTTTTTTTCATAACCATTTGGTTCAACTATATATTTGGTTTTTTAACCTTTTTTTTTTTCTTTTACATTTAAAAAAAAAAAAATTGGGTATGAAGTATGACATAGTAGTCTGAGTTGGTTGGTTCATCCCAAGGTGTTGAATCAAAACTTGTCTTAAAAGTCTCGTATAATATATCTCTAAAAATGGCCGAGTAAAATATAAAAAAGAATAGTTGTATGAAATTCAAGCAAGATCTGCTTCCAAACTTTTCATTGGAAAGAGTGAAACATATATAACCTTTCTTCTTCACGAGATCCAATCCCTCAATCCCACCACACCACATACACGGGTACTCAAAAATCTACCTTTCTATTTCCCTTTTTCCCATTGCTTTCTGCTCTCTCTCTAAAGGGTAAAGTCTAAACCAAACCCTCTTTCTCTTTCTAAAGTAAAAACCTTATATCTCCACCGCTCTGCTCTTTTTAGGGTTTCTTAGTAGTGAGAGAAATGGAAATATAGCCTGTTATGTGTAATGTTAACAGAGAAAATCCTGTATGTTTGTTGCTTTATTTATGCACTTTGACTATATGAATTCCTTTCTTCTCCTTTTTATTACAGCTAGCCTAGCCGGATCTCTTATAACTCTTCCCAAAACCAACATGATTTCAATTTGATTACTTCAATAAAAAAATCAGGAAAGAAAATCACTATTATTGCACCAGATCCTACACAGGGTATATATCAATCATTCCTATTTTAACTAACTATACATATTTATTTTTATTCATGCAATTTATTTCCCATTTGTATAATTAATTAACCCTCTTATGCTTAGTTTCATTTCTATTCTATTTTTGGGTTTTTTTTAATTTATTTCTCACTTCTTTTAATTAAGATCTTACAGATTCTGACTTTGATTACCCTTTTAGACTTTACAATTATAGTCCCATCGCCATTTATTATCCTCTGCACTCTACTAGAATTTTTTTTTTAATATATAAAAAAAAAAATCCTTTATTAAATTAAATTCTTTGCTTAATTTCTTCTACTTCATCTATTCATTTCTTAACATTTTCCCTCTTTCTTGGTCCCAAAGATTAAACTTCTAAGCACTTCATAAAAAATAAAAATAAAAAACTCGAAGCAATTAGTTAGTTGGGTTTTGAAATTTTTGTTTCTGTCCATCATGGTATTAATCAAAGTTCTTCTATAGCCACCAATCATATATTCTATTTTTTATTCAAATATATTATTATTATTGTCACCTTTGATATTCGTTGTTGCTTGTTTGATTTTGCAGAGAGCAAAGTGGAATATGGCGTCTTCATCAAATTCCCCGTGTGCAGCTTGCAAGTTTCTGAGGCGAAAATGCCAGCCGGAGTGTGTTTTTGCACCCTATTTCCCACCGGACCAACCACAAAAATTTGCAAACGTCCACAAAGTGTTTGGTGCAAGCAACGTCACCAAACTTCTCAACGAGTTGCACCCCCACCAGCGTGAAGACGCCGTCAATTCTCTCGCCTTTGAGGCTGACATGCGTCTCCGTGACCCTGTCTATGGCTGCGTCGGACTCATTTCCGTCCTCCAACACCAACTCCGCCAACTCCAAATGGAAATCAGTTGTGCCAAATCTGAACTCTCTAAATACCAAAACGTAGGCATCACCAGTCACGGCCTAATTGCCGCTGCTGCCAACAATTACAACCATCAGCAGAACTTAGGGATTAATCTGATTGGTGGCGGTGGTGGCGTGAGGGACCACCATCACCATTACCATCACCAATTCTTTCCAAGGGATCAACAGCAGATGATAAGGAGCTTTGATGGCGGAAACAACTATGATGCAAGCCTTTTGGCGATGAACGTGTCAGCAAACCTACAACTCAGTCAGTTTCCGCAACCTAGGGCTGCTGCTGGGGATGACCGCCGCACTATTGATCCCTCTTAGGGTTTCTTTCCTTCCATGGATCAAAACTTGTCCAAACCCTTCATAGGTACATGTCCCAAACTCTTTAAAGTACAATTATTATGATATAATATAATAGATAGTGTTTTTAAATTTATTTTTACTGTTAATTATAGTTATCATAATATAGTGAAAATAGTAATAATATTTTTGTTATTATTATACTATTGTTATAATTATTATTTCACCGGTTTTTTTTTTTTTTTTTTTTTTTTGATAGCTTTATTTCACCGGTTTGGAAATGCTATGATAACTAAATTATTTGGTGACTTTTTATGATCGTGCTAATGAAGATTGTGAGAGGCAGAAAATTTGAGGGGTTGGGTTAAGTGATGACATTATGGTTTCAATAGTCTATTTTTATTCTCTTATTACAATTACGAATGTTAATATATAATTTATAAGATAGGAGGGAAGCTTAATGATTGGATGCCTTAGATCAATTCTTGTTTTTAATGAATTATTTGGTCGTGTAAAGCATGAAGCACATATACATTAAAATGAATGAGTTTTTACAAGAAAAAGAAAACTGATTGATTAGTTTGATGTACCAGAGAGAAATGTTGTGACTTGTTATCATAATAATAGTGACCCTTTTAGGGGACAAAAAGTATAATAATAAGAGTATAATATTTTTCACAACTATTAATATATTTACGATGATTCGAACACTTTTACTTAATTTTATTATTGATGTTAGCTTTATCTGTACCAATCAAATCATGCAATCACATGATGCCGAAATTGTCGCGGACTTGTTGATAAAAATAAAATAGGCTCAAATGTCTTCTAAAGTAGTCAATTAGTAGCGGTAGAGAAAAGTTATGGATATATATATATATATATATATATAAATAAAGTGATTAGGTATAATTCATAATTGTTCAGATCATTAAGTTGCGGCAAAAATTATAAAAAAGAACTTTAATGTGTTTACCCAAAAAAAAAAAAACTTTTATGTAAATGTGTTGAGCAAAAACCCTAAAAAGCAAGTATAATATTAAAATTGCAAAAAGGACATGGGTGTGAAATAATATATCCGCGCATGACTAGTTTATTGCCCACAGTTGACACTGTGTGGTTCAGAGTCCTTACTTCAGAGAACACAGACTTTTTTCGTATGAAACAGCCTACAATGCGCACGGTTGCGTGACATAGTCACTGCCATTTCAGTGTCTCTCATGCAATTGAAACTTGACATCCCTTTTTTTTTAATCAAAAAACTTGACACCCCTTTTGTGCTCTCATTAGGATCTTGATTAATTAACTTGTATCTTCATTAACTCAACAACCACTTCAGCTGTTATTAACATTCTTATTATTTCTTTGGGATTCAAATGCAGGGTTTGGACTTTGAACTGAAGGATTCAGCATTAAAAGAGAGTTTAAGAGAGAAAGAGAAAGTGTTTGGGATTCTATCTTAATTAATTATTGATGATACCCTTTTACAGACAATTTTGTCATATGTAGCTAATATGTCTCTTCAGTCTTTACTTTCATTATCTAAGTATTAAAGTATTTCTCATATTGTTATTAGCCAAAACTGTACTTGCTCTTCCAGTTTCACAGTAACTCCAAATAGTTCGTGGGGTTTTCCTCTTAAAAAGTGCCATGGCAGGCACGGTGGTCTGGTTTTGTTTCCACCACTTTGAACTTTTCTTGTCTGCACAGTCAAACACACAGACAGCTATACTATTTGCAAATTGCAGCACTGAATGTGATAGGAACTTGCTTTTACATGATGACCTTGAATGTAATGGTTGCCAAGTTGATGATGATCAGGCCTCTTGATAGAAACTAGACAAACGACCTCTACATTACTAGATTATCATGTTCTTTCTCATACGAAGTTAGAATATGAATTTCCTATTTTTAATATGTTACTGTACAACCCAGAGTCGACTTAATACAATTTTTTTTTCCCTTTTTATGGGACTTGATACAATTTGATAATAATCTAAAGTTTTGTTGCCCCCTTATGTCTAACTATCACTAAGTCATATATTCAATTTTCTAAATTATAATTTTTTTATTTCAAATATATTTTTTATGGTCTTGTGAGATGCAAAATTATTAGTTTTGTATTCAAGAATTAATATTATTTTATTTCCAATGGATAATATGACTCTTTTTCCTTTGTTGAATCAGGTAGGGTTTATCAAGAAATAAATGTAACAATTTTTATAAATAGAATCCTATACTACAATGCAACATGCATTTAGAATTTCATAGCAATAACTTGATATTGAATCCATATTTTAAAAATTCAACCGTTAAATTACATATTTTATATGTTCTTAACATGCATACCAATTTTCATGCAAATTAGGTATAATTTAGCATTCGATTCGTAAATTCATCTTTTATGCATTATTTTAAACTACAAAAACTTGAATTTAAACAATTGATTGGTAACATAACTATTAATTTTTATCATCTTTAAATTTTGTAAGCAGAGAGAATATATGAAAATAATGTAATCCAATGGAGGATTGAACCCAACCATATATATATATATATATATATAATTTAATATGTTTGTTAAAATATTTTGTTTTATTTGTAAACTTATTTTAAATTGTTTTTAAAAATAATTTTAAATCATCAATATTAAAAATAAATATTATGTATGATAATAAAATCGAAAATCCATTATACATGATATGTTTGCAAGCTCATAACATTTAGTGAAAGCTTATAGGACAAATTATGAGGCTTTTTCTTCTACTTTTGGGAGTTTTATAAAATTGCCAAAATCAAACAAGGAAAGAGCTGGCCCTCAAAAGTAAAAAACAACCTAATAGTTTACTTTCAGGTTTTATTTTTTCATCAGTTTCAACAAAACTAAAACAAGATTACATTCATAAGAAAAGTGCTTTATTTAATCCTTTGTAAGCAATCTACTAGGGACTTTTTAGTTTTGAAAATGATTGTAAGTCAACTCCCTTTGAGAAAGCACACAGTATTTTACTTGTTACCTAACAATATTAAAGTGTATCTTGAATATCTATCTCTCTCTCATCACCACCAACCAAATAGTGCAGGGAAGATCTTCCTCCTGGCAAGGAACCCTGCATGCTGAGAGTAGACTCATCCTTCACTATTTCTAAGATAAGAGTGTAGTCTACTTGTGCTAGATTCACAACACATCCAATAGCTAGAGAATTCACAAGTGCACCTACTCCATACATCCACTTCAATCTCCGAATTGGGACTCCAAAATTAACTAGGAGAAACTAGCTAATTCTCATAAGCATATAGAAAATTAACCAAGAAGGATATCAAAAGAACCAAAGAAGAACCAATTCTAATAAGCTTATTTAGTTCTCTCTCTCTCTCTCTCTACGTTGCATCACCAACAATCAAAACCAATAGAATCAAAGACCCAAATCCACCAAGAATCCCACATCACGACATGATGACACCACCAAAGGCCCAGCCAACCACCATCCAGTCAAAGCAAAGACCATCATGGCACTGCATCATCGAAGACCAAAAAACAAAACACTCTCTCTTGAACCACCACCAAAGACAATAAAACCTAAGCCCAACCACACCAAAAACACCAAAACACAACCATATCAATCACCTAAATTAAATTTTAAAACCCATCAAAAACCCATATTTCATTCACATAGGTTGAAAAAGATCCATTTGTTGGGCAGAGCTCCGATTCACACTCGAAGATAGCTAAGCAACAACACCGAGATCGATCTAAGTGACGATGGTGGTGTTGTGGTAGGGGTTCAAGATAAAGTTTTTTTTTGGGGGGGGAGGGGGGCTGTGGATGTTTACTATATTGTCGCGAGAAATATGTTTGTTGGTGGTGGCTAGCGCGTGCGCACGCGCAAGAGAGAGAGAGAGAGAGAGAGAGAGAAGGACATGGAGATGGGTTAATGATTTTAGGGATTTTGGTGTTGATGTGTCTAAGTTTTAATTTATTTTTTTATTTAAAGAACTGACATGGCTATATAGTTGGTAGATAATATGGCATGAAAAATAATATTTTATTGTTTCATTTGACACATCAGCTTTTTCCATCCAAGGGATAACAGTAGGGACTAAATTGATACAATACTAAAAATGTTGGGACCAAATTGAGATATGGTGTAAAGAATAGGAACCAACTTTGTAATTTACCCATATTAAAATTTGTGAAGGCCTTTTTAATTTATTTTCAAAAGTACTCCTTTTTATATATATGAAAATTTTCAAAAAACTTTTTGTAGTATAGAGATTTTTTATTTCCATTTCTATTATGAAATATATTGGCTGAAGTAAATTAGTTATTATTTTTCAAAAGAGCGTTGTTACATTTGTACAAAAACAACATGCATTTCAAAAAACAAAAAATAAAATACAAAAAAATAAAATAATACATGAAGTGTGTTGTTTAAGTTTGGTGAATTGTTCTTATTAAAAAAAGTTAACAACACTAATTTGTTGTTCTTATAAATTAGTGTGTTTTTTTTTTTTTTTTTTTTTGTCTTCTCATCTTCTTCTTCTTCCTTCTCTCTTTTTTTCCCCCTCCCCCCCCCTCACAAGGCCGCATGAAGCAGAAGAATGGCAGCTGCTACCCATTTCAGCCTGTTTCGGTGGCTGTTTCAGACGGAATCGGCTGTATCAACCTGTTTTGGTGGCCGTTTCAGCTGTATCGGTTCCCGTTTCAGCCTGAATCGGCCCGTTTTGGCCCTAATCGGCGTGAATCAGGCCAAGTAGGCGCGAATCTGGCCAAATTGGGGCGAATCAAAAAAAGAAAAGAAAAAGAAAGGGGAGAGTCGGCGAGTCAGACGTCGGACGCCACGTCGGGCCACGTCGGACTCCGGTGCGGCGACCTTGGAGCCGCATCGGTACTTTCTAGGTTCTAGCCTATTTGATAGTTTGATTGGTGGTGCATTATAGAGTTTCAATGTTAAGGATAATAACTATAATTACTATGAGTATGCATTGGTTGGTATGCATTGGTTGTGAAAATGCAGTCATAGTTTGAGTGGACATGCTGAGAGAGATACTATTTATTTATAATAATTATACTAATATTAGTCTATCACTGTACATTGGTGTTTGATTTGTGGCTTAGCCAATTTTATAGAAATTATTGTATTAGTGACATAACTATTATTGAATAAATTTGTTACGGGCATAGCCAGTTTTGTAGAAATTATTGTCCCGTTACTATAAGATTTCTTAAAAAATTAGTTTACTCAAACATATTAATTCCAGCTGCTGCATAAAATGAATAAATAAATAAAGAAAATTCACAACTCCAAGAAAAACTCAGTGATGACGCAATTTTTTCTCTAAGAAAACTAAGTCTAACTAAAATTCTACTGCTCTACTATTTGAGAATGCTGAAATCAATCTAAACTACTGAAGTAAAAAATTGAAAGAAGAGACCAAAGAGGGAAAAAAACCAAGTGCTCACACAAATGAGTTCTATTGAAACTCTACTACTCTACTAACAAATAGATGAAAAGGGATCAGAATCAATGTGTTTAGAATATGTAACTACAACAAAACGATAAACCAGAGGAAAAAAATGACAAATTATTTTAAACAAGGAGATGTCAATAATGTTTAACATGAGTTGACTAATTAAATATTTTGGACCTTTGAAAGGCCAAAGCTGTTTGGAATCTGAATTCAAGGACAGCTGGACATCCAGAACAGAGTGATAGGGAGATAGAGAGTTTATGTAATCTGATGAACAATCTACTTGCTTGATTAATAATAGTCTTAGGCCTTTTATACAAGATTGCTCTATAATTCCTTATCAAATATCCAACCAACTAACTAATTTCTTCACAACACTAACTAACTAACTAACCCACTCAGCAACTAACAAGCAGTTATCCTCACTTAACCAAGCATTGACTAACCATTAACCACAGTTAACTAACACAAGCAGCAATAGTAATGTGAACAGTAACTCAATACAACAGTACTGTAATAGTAAACTCTAACAACCTCTAACACACTAATATGTGTATGTTAGATTACACATAAATAATATAATCAATGTTTTGAATTTTATTAAAAAACTATATAGAAACAATATTTTTTATTATTTTTTATATTCTTTATATTAGACTTTAACTACGAAGATAAATGAAAAGGCTCAGCAATCAAGTTATCTTTAGAAAGAGAATGTAAATCAACAGTTTATCTGTATGTTTAGCTATCTATTTTCATGAAATTTCAAGCCAATTGAGTTACAAGTGAAAAGAAAAGGGTTGAAAATATATGATAAATTTAAGAAACAAAGAAGACGAGAAATAGAAAAAGATATAGCTTTTATTGGAAGAATTTCATCTTTTTGGTTAAAATCAGAGTGACAATTTTTTGAATATGATAACTTTTTTCATAATAGCTCCTATTTTAAAATCTGTTTTTCATTTTCTCATACAAGTAGTGTGTATGTGGGAAAAAGGGACTTACTGTAACTATGATATCAAATACTTAAGGTTCTTTCTCTTTCAGGTTTGTTTTCTTTTACTAAAAATTTTTTTTCGTGTTTAAATCCACAATGAACTTTTTTTTTTTAATCTCCATGTACGAATTTCTATAATAGAAATTATTGGTTTGGTTTAATTTTTGGGTTGGGTCTATGTGAGCTTGGTTTGGTGTTGTACCACCTGGTATGTTTGTTTTTCCCCTCTTATGTATTGCTATTTAAATCCACAAAGAACTTTTTTTCTATCTCCATGTGAGAATTTCAATAGTAAGAATTATTTGTTTGTTTTAATTTTTGGGTTGGGTCTCTGTGAATTTTTTTTTTTTTCTTTTTATCTCCATGTGTCGTTCACTGGGTGTTTGATTAAATGCCTAAGAGACATATGGCTACTGCTCTGATGGTTTAACCAATGAAGCCTAAAACTGGCTGCACACATCAGTGAAGATACAAATTGCAAATAATTTCAATGCTGTAATTGTCAAATATGAAAAACTTTCTTTATAGTAATTGTCAAATACGTTGGCTTCAAATTTTCATTTACTACAAAGACTTATTTGCTTCCCTGCCACAAAAGAAAATATGCAACTATCACTTATTTGCTTCCCTGCCACACCATTACTTCATCAAGCTGATATCGAGTTCTTACCATAATTTTCATGCCTACATCCACCATTCGAGTGCCTCATCATGCAAGGTGGAGTTCTACTTCTCCCCCCACCCCAAGGAGTTTATATATTATAAATTTATTTCCAATAGATGGGCCTTAGTATTTTTGATATTTTTTCACAGGTCTAACTCCTTCTATGGTACAAAAAGCTTTGTCTAGCTTAATTGCATTTTGTGTTTTTTACTCTGTTTGAATTAGAGTTCTTCGCATCATAATTGTATTGGTTTGGTTGAATTCTCATGATACAAACCTACAGGGAATGTGGCCAGTGACATACCTCTTATCTATAACCTTTTCCTGTCCAATTTTATTAATCATTTTTTGATGAAAGGTAACGGTCAGTTTAGGTGCACATAGCTTATAAATGAGCTGTGTTAAAATTTCATTCAAACCTGGCATTTGGTCTTTTAAGTTTTATTTTTATTATTTTAAACTTCTAAATTCACTTTTATTGCCACCATTAATCCTTTCATCTATAATTTATGTTAACCATCAAATATATCATTTTTAATCCTTTCATCTATAATCTATGTTAACCATTAAAAAATATATAAAATTTTAATACGAAAAAATAATTAAAATTTTATTTTAAATCAATATTAAATATAATATTAAAAATTCCTTTAAGCTCCATTAATGGAGAATCAAGCAGAAAAATCATTACCATCAATTAATGGAGCATCAACCCAAAATATGATCTAACAAAATAATTGTAGGGACTGGGTTTGGGCACTTCTGCTTTTGGATGAGCGGGCTCAGACCCAACTAGCCCAATTCAATAAATTTGTAGAGAGTAGACCAAAAAACTAGACTTTAGTGCATGGACAACGGTCAATATGATGTTCATAATAATCAAACATAGATGAACTGAGATTATCTAAGAAAGTTTGTCCCCGGCATAATCCGAGGAGCTTTGTTGTAATAATCATTGAATGAGAATGGTTACATGTATTCTTCAGATTGTTCCCCCCCCCCCCCTCGGATCTGTTTTACCTATTATATAGTCCTCTTTAAGCGATCTTTGCCTTCCACCTGTTGATCATCCAAGCCTATACCTGACTACCCGTCCCATCAGCCACCTTACCAAACCTCCTGTGAGTTGCAGCAACCAAGACAGCACTGTTCAGAGGTCATTTCTTAATTAATGCGGTCAGGACGTTAGTTGTGGGAATTTAATGTGGACGTGACAGTTTCTCCTTGAATTGCTCCCCCATCATGCTTCCATGGATGACCCATTGTACTTGTTTTTTTCTTGGGGCGCTTAGGGAGGCCGCCTTGGTGGCGTGCTACTCTTCCTTTCTATGATCTCGGCAAGCCGAGGACAAGATCGTCCTCAGCGATGTTTCTTGGCAACTTGGACTTTCTTCGATCATCCTCGGATGTTTCTCCATCCTCGGCATGGGCTTTGGCCTTAATATAAAGTGGGCTGGAGTCGCCAGATTCTTAGGCCTCACAATAATAAATAAATAAAATCAAAGAAATACCCACATAGAATAAACACATTTTTAATCCATCACCACACACTAGCATTCAAAGCCAAATAACCTTAATTACTCAACCATATAAAGAAAACAACCCTATTAGAACCCCAACAACATCATCCACTTCATTCTTGTCATTTCTTCCAATATGACTTGATCGATCTCTGACACCAGAGTGTCCCAAGTTCTAATTAGCCCAATCTGATACTAAACCCGACCCAGACGTTCTCCTTAAAGAAAAAAAGTGCAGCCCATCATTTTGAATTTTTTTTTTTTATCATTAATAAAAAGAAGTCAAATAGTCTTTAATTAGTGTCTTCTAGGATATATCAGACTTTATGTTTTATTTCTCCTAAACAAACAAGTATTTTATTGTGCTTTTAGTTCCAAAGAGTCATGTCTAACTTTGGTCATGCCTATGTTTAAGTTTTAATTACTATTTTCATTCTCCTATGCTTAAAGGGGTGTTCTAAGCTCTATGTTAGCCTTTTGGATAAGTTAAATAAAACCAAAGTGTATTTTCAGATTAAAAAGATTTATACTTCATAAGATGGATTTCTTCTTTTAAACTCTTATCCCATTGGTGGATTCCTTGGGTGGCAAATTCTAGTTCTGTATCTCTTTGGGTGGTGTTTTTGTATCCTATAGAGTGATGAGTCATTTATCCCTTTTATTTATTAAGTGTTTGGTTCAACCCATCATACCATATTACATTCTAGCTATCCTTCACCCCATTTATCGGATCAGTTTGGTTTTTCCCTTACAAATCCAGTATTAGTTGGTATCAGAGCTTTGGTTCAATGGTTGGACATCATCGACATGGTAATAATGTTGAGATACCTAAGAGATATCATCAAGATTTTGAAATTGATCATTTAAGGAGATAACTTCAGCAATTCCAAGAGCGTTTGGAGTTTTACAAGAATCAAGGACGAGGTCCTAAACATCATAATTCAAAATATGAAGCTATTAGTGATGATGAAAAGGAGAATCCATTTCATCGTGCTCATATTCATTCCTCCGATGGGAGCACTCCACCCCATCCTCATCATATCAAAAACTTAAAATGAGTTTATAATATGAAGGTGGACAATCCATAATTTGAATGGAAGATGCAACCTAATGATTTCATTGATTGGCTAACTATTGTTGAGCAAATCTTTGCTTTCAAAGATGTTGTAGAAAATTGAAAAGTAAAGATCATTGCTATCAAGTTGAGGAAACATGCTTCAATCTAATGGGAGCATCTCAAGATGCAGCGACAACGTGAAGGTAGAGATCGTATTGTGACATGGAAAAAGATAAAAAGAGAGCTCAAGAGAAAATATGTGCTTGGACACTACAAGCAAGGTGCTTTTCTAAAATTTCAAGCAAAAAGAGCTTTATATGGAGGAGTATACAACAGAGTTTGATCATCTTATGATTCGATGTGATGTTGTAGAACCAACGGAGCAAATGATTGCCCGCTATCTTGGAGGGTTACATGCTGAACTCAATGATGCAATCCAACTACAACCCTATTGGACTTACAATGATGTTTGCAAGCTTGCTATGAAGTGGAGAAGTAACTAAAGGAAAGGCACGACTGTAGCTTTCGATCTTATAATCAAGGGGGGGTTTGTAACTAAGGAAGTGGTTCTACTTCTAAGGCCGTTACACTACCCAAGACAACCATTGTCAGGGAACCACTAAAGAAAGAATCTGCATCAGGTTCTAATTGTCCCAACACCTCTAGAACAGGGCGTAGATGTTTTAAATGTCAAGTCCTTGGACATATTGCTTCTAATTGTCCAAATCGCAAGATAGTTTCTCTTCTGGAGAAAGATGTGGAAATAGAGGATAAAGATGAGTTAGTATCGGTTGCTCATGAACATGCTGATTTCAATGAGGATGTGATCTATGCTAATCAAGGAGTGTCACTTGTTGTTCAAAAATTTTTTAAGGTAGCCTATGTAGAAGATGAATGGCTTTGGAACAATATATTCCATACCAGATGCACTTCACAAGGAAATATTTGTGACATTATCATTGACGGAGAAAGTTGTGAGAATGTTGTTGCAGTAACCATGGTGGAGAAGTTGAAGTTATAAACTAAAAATCATTCATAGCCATACAAACTCCAGTGGCTTTGCAAAGGCAATGAGGTGAAGGTAAATAAGATATGCTTAATTCAGTTTTCTATTGGCAAAAATTATAATGATTCAGTAATTTGGGATGTTGTGCCCATGGATGCATGTCATTTATTACTTGGTGGGCCATGGCAGTACAATAGGAAGGCTAGTCATGATGGTTTCAAAAGTACTTACTCTTTTGAAAAAGATGGGGTTAAAATAACTTTGGCTCTTTTAAGAATGATTAATGTTCCCAAACCTTCGCTTATGGAGGAGAGCAATTTACTGACCAAATTTGAGGTAAAGAGAGCACAGAATGTGGTAAGGGGTTTGCTTCTATGGCAAGAGAAGAGAAGGACATAACAGACATGCCTCCTTTATTAATACCCTTTCTTGAGGAATTTAGTGATGTCATTCCAAATGAAATTCCTTTCAACCTTCCATCTATGAGAGATATGCAACACTACATTGATTTTGTGCTAGGTTATGTTTTGTCTAACAAACTAGCTTATAGAATGAATCCAAAAGAGCATGAAGAGTTGCAAAGGCAAATTGAAGAGTTGAAAGCAAAGGGGTTTATAAGAGAGAGTATGAGTCCTTATGCTATTCCCTCCCTCCTTGTTCCTAAAAAGGATGGCTTATGGTATATGTGTATTGATAGTAGAGCAATGAACAAGATCACCATTCGATATTGCTTTCCTATTCTGTGGTTAGATGATCCTCTTGACCAACTTCAAAGAGCTATGGTTTTCTCAAAGATTGATCTACATAGTGGTTATCATCAATTTTGAATAAGGCGAAGTGATGAATGGAAAACAACTTTCAAAACTAGTGAAGGGTTGTATGAATGGATGGTGATGCCCTTTGAACTCTCAAATGCACCTAGTACTTTTATGCGATTAATGAATCATGTCTTTAAGCCCTTCATTGGTCATTTTTTTGTTGTATATTTTGATGACATCTTAGTATAGAGCAAGTTTCAACAGGAGCATATGGAGCATCTTCATGAGGTGTTTCAAACTCTCCGAGCAGAAGCTCTATATGAATTTGAAGAAGTGTCATTTCCTAACTGACAACCTTGTGTTCTTAGGCTATTTTGTTTTAGGTGATGGAATCAAGATGGATCCAAGAAAATTTGACGCAATACTCAGTTGGCCTGTGCCAAATTCTGTCCATGATGTTAGAAGTTTTCATGGGTTTTCTTTTTTTTTATCAGCATTTTATCAAAAACTTCATAGCCTTATTGCCCCTGTTACTGAATGTTTAAAGCAAGAAAGGTTTTAGTGGAATGAAAAAGCCCAAAAGAGCTTTAAGCTGCTCAAGAAGAAAGTGACAAAAGTTCCAATACTTATACTTCCAAATTTCAATAAGTTATTCAAAGTTGATTGCGATACTTCAAGTGTGGGAATTGGTGTTATGCTCAGCCAAAAGGGCAAGTCTATTGCTTTTTTTAGTGAGAAACTAAATGAATGCAAGAAAAAAATATTCTACTAATGACAAAGAGTTTTATGCCATTATTCGTGCTTTAGATCATTGGAGTCATTATCTCCTTCCAAATGAGTTTCTACTTAATTCTGATCATAAAGTTTTGAAGTATTTGAATAGCCAATAGAAACTTAATAGCCGACATGCCAAATGGGTTGAATTTCTTCAATCCTGTTCTTTTTCTATCAAACACAAGTCTCGTAAGTTGAATCAAGTGGCAAATGCATTAAGTAGAAGACATTCTTTATTAACCACTATGGAGGTGCAGGTGTTAGGTTTTGAAGTTCTCAAAGAGTTGTATAATTATGATCTAGATTTTGGTAATGTATGGAACTATTGTTTTAAAGGTTCTATTAACCATTTCTTGAAACAAGAAGGCTTTTTTTTTCCTTTTTTTCTTTTTTATCAAAGACAACAGATTGTGCATCCATCAATGTTCTTTGTAAAGAGCAATTATTCAAGAAGCTCATGGAGGAGGTCTTGCTGGACACTTTGGAAGAGACAAAACTCTTGCTTTTATGCAAGAAAATTTTTGTTGACCCAAGTTGACTCATGATGTTTTGTCTCTTGTGAGAAGTTGCAGAACCTGCCAAATTACTAAGAGCCACAGTCAGAATATTGGGTTGTACACACAAGTACTAGTTCCTAAGGCTCCATGGGAAGATATCAGTTTAGACTTTATTTTTGGTTTTCCTCAAACTCAAAGAAACAAGGTGTTAGGTTCTAAAAGTTTAGAACAATTGGCAAACTGTGAGCACAAACTTGTCTAGATATAGATCTTAGAGTCTATAGAATTTATTAGACAATACTTAACGTGTTACAAGTCAAAATACAAGAACATTCAAGTTGTAGAAAGAAAGAGTTCAAATTCAGTGAAATCTAACCGATCAAAAATTAGATCCAACCGATCGAAAATCAAAGAATTCAAATTCAATGAAATTTGACCGATCGAAAATTAGATCTGACCGATCGAATATCGCAAGCACAGTTTTTCTGCAGAATTTTGAAATAGGCCCAAGCCCGTGAAAATGTTTAGGGTTTCATCTAAACTTCTCCACATATAAAAAGGAAACCCTAGGCATGTTTTGGAGCTGCTGAAAAGACTTGTGTGTTACTCTTTGTGAGATCTGAGAGGTTTTGTACCTTCCAATACACAAAAATCTATCGGAGTAAGAATTACAATAAAGCGTTTGCTAGAACATAATTGCTACATCAAGATCATTACTGATGGTGATCTAAAACTTTTGAGTGGGATCTCAAAATCACAAGCAAGGCAACTTGTGTTGGTGTAAATCCAAGAAGAGAAGAAGTCCATGGATTCAAAACTTGCACATGGTCGTGTCAGTAAGTTACTACATGAGGTAGCAATATATTTAGGGTTAAATCTGATTGTAAAAACTTTAATTTTCTTATGGTTGATTTAGTTTACCTTGATGATAGGTAGGTCAAATCCTTTCCAGGTTTTTACCTTGAAACAATTTGTTTCATATCATGGTGTTATTAACTTTTCCGTATCTTTGCATGATATGATTTATTTTTGTTTAACCTAGATTTGAATAATAAACCTAGGTAATCACTTAGTTAATATATTAGGTTAAACAATCTGGTTTAAGGTGTCTAAACATAACAAACACAAGGATTCCATTATGGTGGTGATTGATCGATTTTCAAAGATGTCTCATTTTGTTCCTTGTAACAAGACTGTAGATGCATCTTATGTTACTGATTTGTATTTCAGAGAGATAGTCAAGCTTCATGGTATTCCAAAAACTATCACTTCTAATTGTGATTCAAAGTTTGTAAGTCATTTTTGGCATACTCTTTGGAGGAAGATTGGAACTACACTTCAATTCAACTCTTCTTATCATCCAGAAATAGGTGGACAAACTGAAGTTATGAATCAAAAGTTTGGGAAATCTCTTTGGAAAATGTGTGGGTAAGAACATTAGACAATGGGATTTTCTTTTGGCCCAAGTTGAGTTTGCTTATAATTGATCCACTAGCCAAATTGCTGGTCATAGCCCTTTGAATTTGTTTATGGCCTTAATCTTATTGGACCACTTGAATTGACACAACTTTCTGTTACTAAGAATTTCAATGGTGATGCTGAAAAAAAGGGCCAAGGAAATAAAGAAATTGCATGAACATGTCCAAATAAGATTGGAAAGCAAAATGAGAAATATTGCAAGAAAGCAAATAAGCTTCAAAAACCAATAACTTTCAAGGAAGGTGACTTGGTTTGGATTCATCTAGGGAAGGAAAGATTTCCCTCCAAAAGATCCTCTAAGTCGAAACCTCAAGCTGATAGACCTTTTAAGGTGTTGCAATGGATTGGTCATAATACTTACAAGATTGAGCTACCTAGAGATTATGGTGTTTGCGCAACCTTCAATGTTTTTTATCTTTCTCCTTACTATTGAGATCAAGAAGACTGAGTGGACTTGGGGACAAGTCCTTTTCAACCAGAGGAGTCTGACACCGGAGTGTCCCAAGTTCCAACAAGTCCAATCTGATGCTAAACCCAGCCCAAATGTCCTCCTTGAAGACCAGAATTGCAACCCATCATTTTGAACATTTTTCATCATTAATAAAAGGAAGTCAAGTAGTCTTTAATTAGTGTCTCCTAGAATGTATCATACTTTATGATTTATTTCTCCTAGGTAGACAAGTATTTTATTGTGCTTCTAATTCCTAAGAGTCATGTCTGACTCTGGTCATGCCTAAATTTAAGTTTAGTTTACCATTTTCGTTCTCCTTTGCTTAGAGGGTTGTTCTAAGTTCTATATAAACCTTTTGGCTGGATTAAATAAAACCATAGTGTATTTTCATATTAAAAAGCTTTATGTTTCAGAAGATGGATTTCTTCTTTTAAACGCTTATCCCATTGGTGGAATCCTTGGGTGGTAAGTTATGGTTCTATATCCCTTTGGGTGTTGTTTTTGTATCCCATAGAGTGGTGAGTCATTTATCCCTATTATTTATTAAGTGTTTGGAACAACCCATCGTACCATAGTACGTTCCAGCCATCCTTCACCCCTCTTATCGGATTAGTTTGGTTTTTTCCCTCACAAATCTGGTATCAATCTCCATGATTCCACAATATCAAAAGGATTCTACTAGCATGCTTCAACGATGGAAGCATCATGACATGCCGATGGTAGTACTGGACGAGGATCTGGGCCACTTATTTATTCTACTACTTGAGACCTAACCTAAACTCAATCGATGAGTCTTATGGTGGCGGATCTTTTAGGGCTCAGAGTCATGACCGGAGAGAAAGATAAGAAATGAGACTTGAGAGAGTCATTAAAAAAAAATCTTGCATTAAGTAGATTAAAAGATTAAAGTAAATTTTTAGTATGAAAATTGGGAATAAATGCAAAAATTATGTCATTTTAAAGATATTTAAGATAATTTTTTAAGAGATGGACGAAATAACTAGAAATAACTAATGGTGGCAACAAATCTAAATTTACATGACTAAAATGCGAAAAAAAAAAAAAATGAAAGTTGAAAGACTAAAAAAAAAATTGACCAAAGGGGGGAATTCGTCTACATAATAATTCTTGTAGCAATATCACAATAGAATCAAATTACATCCTATCATCGTATAATATTACATAATAAAATTTAACTATTATACCATATAATAAAATTTAATTTTAGAAGGTATTATGGTTATCTCAAGTGGTTGCATTCTTACACTAACCAGTTACCTTTTACTAAAGATATTGATAAATTACATATTTTTCTTATGGTTTGGGGTAGTTTCAAATTAAAACCTAAGTTTTAAAATTTTTAATAAACTAAGAATTTTTTAAATAATTTTAATCCATGTCTTAACGAGACTAGCTATGATCTACAAAAAGTAACGAAAATTCACAAAAGGTGTGAATAAAATCTATCTAAATGCAATAAAAAACCATTCAATGTGAAATTAGAAGATCTAGTATACTATATAAGAATTATGGAAAACATAACAATTTATCATTTAAGTTTTTATAGTTGGGGTGGAGGAATTTGAACACCGAATGTCTTCATTGGAAAAACCAATAAATACCAACTAATAAATAAGACTCTTTACAAATTGTTATTTATTATTATTACCAAAACATTCACAATAAAAAATATATTTTATGAACATATATCCAAATCATATAATATAATATCATATACTTTATCATAAAATTTTGTTATGCTTGTGCTAAGTGGATGACATCTCCTTCTTTTTATTTTTCATTTTTTCCTTCTTTTATCATGTGACACATTATAAGTATATTAACTAACATAATTACTCTCTATTGTCTAAGTTTCAAAAAGTTAAAAATACTGGTTATATTAAAATTCTACTAACAAGAGTTTATAGAAATTTAAGTGATGTTAATCGGTTTGCATCTATGGTCAATCAACAAGTCCGCGGTTTTATTCTTCTAAACAATATGTTGCCATCATGTAGCACCATCACGACACTGATTCTCGTTATTTTTCTGAGCCTCCCTAGCCGTGACTTTAACTTTGAGTACGATGAATGCGTGGGAAGATATTTATAGAAGTACATGTCAATTCCAACCTTATTTGTGTTTGCGCAACGCAAAGTATTGTTTGGGAGACCATTTCTCTATATTTGTGTTTGATTTCCACTTTTAAGAACAATTTTCAAAATACTAAAAACAAAAAATAATTGTTTGGGAGACCATTTCTAATTTTGAAATTTAAAAAAAAAAATTACAAAAAGTAACATATAGAATCTGTAGATTACTTTTTTTTTTTTTATGTGAATAATGATAAGAGAATAGAGCACGTCATGTATTTTTTTTTTTTTTAATGTTAAGTTTCAAATTTGAAGTGTAGGGATTCTTTTTGTGATAAAGATAACCTTCTTAATTTAAAAGATAAAAGAGTTTGGACAAATATGTAGGGTCTTTTGTTTTTAATTTATTTACAACTATGTCATTAAAAATATTTTATGTATCCTGAAAATACCCCCTTTAGAATATAGTTTTTTGAAAATTGTATTTACAAAATATTAGTCAAACAATAAATTCAAGTATGGGACCCACCATTTTATGAATTGCAAAACCAAAAACTATATTTAAATACTCTTACCAAACAAGCACTTAAAATTTAAAGTAATCAACATTAAGGGAAACTTCTTCTCAAAAAAAAGCCTTTTAAGTGAAACTTCATTGTAAAGATTTTAAAATATTAAAATAATACTTCAATTAAAACTTAATTATCAATTATAATCTTTGATTTTTTTTTTTTTTTTTACAAAAACTTTGGGTTTCATGATGTGTATTTTCCACATAAATTTAAGTGGTTTTTTTTTTTTTCAATTTTAATAATATTATTGTTTCTTAGTTTACATATGATTCTTGATTGAATGATGCATCACACACTCATAACATTTGTTCAAATATTTATTTCGCCATCTATTGTGGCATCAAATATTTATGCAACTGTCATTGTTTTCACAATTTTTAGCGCTAACATTGCAGCTTCGAAATAGGTTTTTGTTGCTTCACCTTGCTGATTTGTTCGTTGTGGGAAAAGTTTGCCCAATGTCGCGTCGTCAATGAACTCAAAAAGTTAATTAACAATAACTTATCTTGCATTGGTGATTGATGGTGACAAAAGCCTCTCTTGATCCAAAAAACTATTGGATAATGGCACAACCGTTTTGATTCCCAGTTTTCTATATTGAACCAATGTAGTTTTTCTATTTTTCTCGGGTTTGATCATTACTCCGATTTTAAGTGATAATTGGACTTGTATATAGGTCAAGTCAATTCATGATCCAACCTATTGAACTAGCCGGACAATCCAGTTTTTAAAACCTTAGTTCCAATTCACAGACACTTAGTTTTACTTTTAAGCAATATTGATTCCAAAATTGAATACAATAATCAAGAAATTTTATCAATGAAGCTAATACATACATCTATAGATCTACTTATCATAATGGTAAACATAATTATCAAAATGTGAATCGTATTGTAAATTGATTTTTGATTTATCTGTACCGTGCATCGTATCGTATCATGTATCATAAGATACACAAAAACTTAATAAAATTTATAAAAAAAATTATATATATATATATATATCTGTGGGGCCTGATAATCTGGCAACCCCAGCCTATCTTATATCTGGCCCAAGGCCCATGCCGAGGATAGAGAAACATCCGATGAGGAACGCAAAAAGCCCAAACTACCAAGAAACATCACCGAGGATGATGTTGTCCTCGGCCAGTCGAGGCCATTGGAGGGAAGTAAAAAGCCACCAAAAACAGCCTTCCCGAGCATCTAAAGAAAGGGAACAAGTACAACGTGTCAGCCGTGGATGCATGGTGGAGGAGCAAGCCTAAGGCGAACTGTCACCTCCACATTAAATGCCCACAACTAACGTTCTGGCCGCATTAATAAGAAAGTTACCCCTGAACAGTGTAGCCTTGGCTACTGCAGCCCGCATAAAGAGTGGGAAGGCGGCTGATGGGACAAGCACTCAAGTAGTGACCTGCTTGATCGACAAATGTAGAGCTAAGATCAACTGAAAGGGAGTATATAATGTAAGGAATCCCTCTTGAAAGAGGGACGGGAGAAAGAAGACAAAAATTAGGAATATTGAACATTGCAACAACCTATAACAGGAGAAAAGCTTTTGTAACCAATCACTAAAGAAATAGTAAGAATCTCAAGCTTCCAAGAGGAGGGCCGAGGAACATCATTGTACATTTGAATCCATATTCAGCCATGCATAGCAATTGTATCCCTCACTAGGACCTAGTTCTTGAGCCCGCTCTCTACAAATTCATTGTATTGGGCTAGTTGGGCTTGAGTCCACTCACTCAACAGTAGAAGTGCCCAAATCCAGTCCCAACAATATATATAAAGGGTATATTTATCATAAATTTTGAATGTATTCAACTAATGACTAATTTATTCATCACTTATGTAATAATATTTAACAAGCTAAATAAATAAATCAAACCAGCATGTGTTTACACATCCATATTGATTAAACTAAAAAATGATAATAAATTACAAATGACTCAAATAATAATTTACTTTCATCATATTGTCTTATCAACTCCATCTAAGTTAAAGTTATCATCATATTAATTTATCAACTCAATTTAAGTCAATGTTATCATCATATTCATCATTTTGCAAACTTTTTTCTTCATTGAATTTTTTTCATCATCATCAACATTTACTATCTTTTCTTATTATTTTACTTTAATAAATTTTAAAAAAAATATTTCTTCTTGGCATTCTAGTTTCTTAGACTTAAAACAATAATGACAAAAATAAAAAAAAAAATTAATTAATTTTTAGTTAATACCTTATTCATAGTATAGGAAAAAAAATTTGTAAACATGAAAGTGAAAGGCAAGTGTGTAGTCCAAATTTTGTAGGAGAAAGAGAAAAAAATAAAAACAAAAACTTATGGACATGTTATTTTATTAGGCTAAACTAAGTAACATAATAATTTTGTGTTAAAAACAAGTCTAATAACTTGTTAAATTCAAATAAAAATAAAAATTTTAACAAAAAAACTCATTTTAAAGTATTTGTTTATGTTTTGTACGATACGTAAGATTTTAAAATACGATACAATTCATATAATATGCACACTGTATTATACGATTCCTGAACACTTATGATACACTCATACACCCTTACAATACAAAAATTTTTATACACAATATGATACTTTTTGCGTATCATATAATACTGACAATTATATATGATTGTAGAAATCTTTTATAATGGCCACCAATCAAAATTAAAAAAAAAAAAAAATCCAATCCCACAAAGCTATACTTATTCTAATCTTTTATTTATTATCATAGCATAATATTTTTAGGAAACCAAGTAAATTTGTACATTTGCGAAAAGCTACACTAGTTTCATTACAGTGTTTTTGGTTTGTTCAATTTGCATTATTTCACTAGCCGCTTCATTTATTTATTTATTATTTTTTTTTTGTGTGAATGCATAAAGCTATAGTAGATTTGCTACATTATTTTTGGTTTGTCCAATTCACACTTTTTCACGTTGTAATAAAATATTAACACAACAAATTAACACAATATTTTCATAATTGTTGAGGTGTTAATTCTTTATAGGTTAAAATAAAATAATAAAATATCACACTAGAACCAACCACAACTAAAAATAAAGATACTATTAAAAAAGAAGTGCTACATCTACAATATTTTTTATAACACTTTCATAAAAAATCATAGGTGGTAAATTGTTATTGGTTCAAATTTAAACTTAACAATTAAACTACTTTTTGCCCACTAATAACAACCGACTACATATGATTTTATGTGAAAATATCGTGAATATAACATTTCTTTTGTGAAAATGTTAAAACATCTTGTTATCGTCACAATATTTTCAAAACTGTTAAGCTGTCAATTCTTTACAAGTCAAAATAAAATATAACAAAATTATAAAGGTATTATGAAAATGTTGTGTCATTCTGTTGTGTTTTTAGAAATTTTTTATTGGTTTAGTCAACTTTGTTGAGCAAAAATTCACTGTTTCACGTACAGTTTTCGTGGGTTGACTTTTTGTATATATTTTTTTTCTTTACGTCCTTTATGTTTAGGGTAGTTTATAATTGCTTCTTAAACTTTAAAATTAAGCAATTTTTCTCTTAATATTTTGGAAATGAGCAAATATGTCATATTGTTATTCTTTCAGTTAAGCCCTAATAAAAGCTAATGATTCTTAAAATATTTTACTATGTAATGTCTAAAATACTCATACTAAATTTTAACATCCTAAAAATTTTCTTCACTTACTTTGAGTTTTAGTTGGTAGTAATTCTTGAAAAGTTTGAATGATGATATAAGGTATTTTATTTGTTATCTAAGAACATTGGTTTAATTTCTAGGTTTAAATTTTTGAAACTTATAATTTATCTAATGGAAAATTCGATAACACATGCCTATTGTTATCTTTATTTTATTATTTTTTTTCCTTAGCAAAAATTAGTTGCTTATTGTTGGAAGATGATGATATTTGTTATTATTTTTAGAAGTTTTTAGTGAGTGGATATATTGCCTTTAGCATATACGTACTTAAAAACTATTATAGTAAAATAGATATTTATATGTTGAATAACTACTCTAACTTTTTGTGTGATCAAAATTTTTATACGAATGAAATTAACTTTTTATGACATAATTATCAAAATTCTTAAAATTAATATCTTTTTTGATTCATGTAAGTTTCCATGTATTTCAAAAATCAAATAATTTATATATTTGTTTTGTGATAAAAATAAAAATTATACTCATTTTCCACGGCAAGACCCTAACTAGTATTGGTATAATGTGACAATCGTGTAGGAGTAAAAGAAAAATAGATAAGTGAGACATGGGCAGGGTAGATCTAACTATTCTAGTACTTTATTTATTTATAGATATAATATAACAATTATTAATAAATAATATAATATATTATTTGAAGTATTCCGGTCCATGCTTTGTAAGAGTTGAATATATGTGTTGTCTTAACCAAAAAAGAATATGTGTTGTAATTATCAAAGCCCTCTTATCTCTTTGATTGGACAGGTGCAGCAAAAGGAATAATTCATAAGGGATATATACGCCATTGATAGATATTAAATGCTTGAGCTGAATTAGTTTGAATGTCATGGAGACTGTTAAGCATAAGGCATTTCCAAAACAAAACTGAAGACAACGAAATAAGACAAAAGAGATAGGGTGGGAGAGAGAAAGAAACTGAGAGGTGGGTGAGCAATTAACTTGGCAACCCTTTCTTTCCACCCTCTAAAAATATGCTTCATCTCTCTCTGTGTGCCAGAAAGTATGAAAGGCCGTTGCAGAGGAAATGTCAAGGCCATTTAATGCTCTTACTGTAATGCTTAGAAACTCAAAATCCAATGTAAAAAGAGAGTAGGGAGTGTGCACAAAAAAGATGGAAATGAAATGAAAAGGCATATATACCATTGTGCTTTTTACTGGTTGATATTAATTAATGATCAGCTATAGCATGAAATCTCAAATCTTAAATGTCAATCACAGTCTGATTTCAAAAATCAAAAACGTAGTCAAAATAGTCCAAGGAAAGAAAAACATTGCAATTGCATGACAATGATGACGTACTTGTGCAATGATGACTTTGCCTTTAAATGCCATTTAAACAGTAGTCTCTCTCTCTCATGTTCATCAACCATGAGTGAGTACTACTACTATTACAGCTGACGCATGCATGCATGTATGTCAGCATCATGCATGCATGACAATGAAAGCATTATGAGGATGAAGGTGTGCCATATTGTCCATGCCAGGGCATGCATATTATACATACATATATATATATATATATATATGTATAAGTATATGAAAATATGGATTTAGGCATACATTAATTATTAATTTTAAGAAATTTGTTATTAAAAATTGAAAAAGTTTTCAAAAAAATTAGTATCTTTTTTTTTATATATAAAATATTTTAATATATGTTGGGAAATTTAGATCTCATTTGATAGAATTAACAAGTTTTAAACTCAAATTGTTAATTGGATTTATTATGAATAAAACTTGTTAAAATAAACAAACATCAATATCATATCAAAATAATGCAGCGGAAAAATAAATAAGACAAGATATAATGACTTAGGAAAACCAATAAAATAAACTAGTTTCACAGTAAAAATTTGGAGAAAAACCTTCCCAAAAAGCAATCTATTATAGTAAAGAGAAGTTTCAAATCTAATACAAAACATTTGTCTCTAAACTCTACAATTCCCGTAGATGAACTTACAGTAGAAACCTTCTACCGCTTCAGAAACTCTGAACTCTTTAATAAATGAATGCCACCCTTTTTGATGCACGGATCCCAGTACATGACTAACCAAAGATGCACGGCTCTCAGTACGTGACTAATACACCAACTTGAAGAAGATTGTTGGCTGCAAAGTTCTTCATTTCATCAACAATGAAGAACAAAAAGCACTTGGTTACAAAACCCTAAGACGCAAAGACGCAGTAGCTTCTTTCAAAGAGAATAAGGCATCGGTCACCTTTTGCATATGTTCTCCTTGTATTCTCTTATGTGACAACCTCTAAAATAAGTCTTATATATATATCTAGGGTTGTGAGAAAAGAAACTCTACACATACATGTTAGCATGGGCCAAAAATCATATCTGGAAATCTGAATTTCGTAATTCTCGATCGATCGAGAGGTGTCAAGTAACTATCGAGCTTTAAAAAATCAGCATTTCTTCACTTGTTTCTTGGATAAATTTGCATGGCTTCAATACTAGACTTGAACTCTAGTTTTTTAAAGTATTAAATACATCCTAGATTTACCCAAATACAAGTAAAATGCGTTTTGTCAAAAGATTAGCCAATTACATAAAATAGTGACATATGTTCCTAACAAAGTGAATCACATATGTCCTAACAATATATAACTTAAGTGCAAAAGTTAGTAAAACGTAAAACCCAATACGAAAAGCTTGTGTTCTGTTTGTATGACTATGACTTGAGTCCACTTTCGTGTAGATTGCATGGTCACTTGGTGAGTAGCTCAGCCCTAGCTTGGGTTGAGATTGACTTATCTTGTGAGGCTAATAAACACCACTTCTACCCCAAGATTGGTAGATATGTCAGTGATTTGGTCAATTTGATTGGCGGGAAAGGCGGCTTTGCCGACGAGTCAGCCTCAGTAATTGAGAAAGGTAGTGGAGTCAGAGAACTTGAAACTGTGGCCTTGTTTGGGTTCTTAACAGAGAGATCGACATCCAGAGTGACGTTGAGGTACACCTTGAATTTGGTTAAATTAAAAGAGAAATCGAGGTCTTTGATGCTCATGTTGTTGTTGGAGATCAAGGGACGCTTGGGCTTGAAGATAGTGAGTGCTAATATGAGTATGAGGATTAATATGGCGATGAGTGCCTATACAGCAACAAGTCTTATTTCTACTATGATTCGCTTTCTCGACATCCATCTTTTGGATATAGTATCACTCTCTACTCAGCACTAGGGAAGAGGAAGACTATATAATATTCAATTCTTCTCGATTGTTGACACCGAAATGCCCCAAGTTCTAGCAAGCCTAATCTGATGCTAGTCTGACCCAAATATTTTCCTTGAAGATTAGAAGTGAAGCCCATCATTTTGAAAAATTTTTTAATCAATAATAAAGAAGTCAAATAGTCTTTAATTAGTGTCTCATGGGATGCATCAGACTTTATTTTTTATTTCTCCTAGGCAGACAAATATTTTATTGTGCTTCTAGTTTCTAAGAGTTATGTCTGACTTTGGTCTTACTAAGTTAATGTTTTAATTACTATTTTTGTTCTCCTATGCTTAGAGGGTTGTTTTAAGCTCTATATAAGCCTTTTGGCTGAATTAAATAAAATCAGAGTGTATTTTCATATTAAAAAGCTTTGTACTTTAGCAGATGGTTTCTTCTCTTAAACTCTTATTCCATTGGTGGATTCCTTAGGTGGTGAGTTCTGGTTCTGTATCTCTTTGGTTGGTGTTTCTATATCCTATAGAGTGGTAGACTATTTATCGCTTTTATTTATTAAGTGTTTGATTCAACTCATCATATCATATTACATTCCAACCATCCTTCACCTCCTATCGGTTCAATTTGGTTTTTTTCACCCTTAAAAATCCGGTATCAATTGTGGCTTGTACTTTTGTATCAAATGAATTAAATAATAAAAAAGAAGGGTTTAATTTGTGATTTTAATATTTGTTTTAATTAATTAAATAAATGAACGGTTTGGAAATTGAATGAAAGAGGGTTTGATTTGGATGTCGGTTCAGTCTTGGTTGGAGAATAATGGTTTGGTCAATCTCGTTTGACCAGAAGTTCTACTTCATCAAACAAGATTGGTAGATACAATTGACTCTTTTCAGTGATTTGGTCAATTTCTGGTCATCCAAAATCAGTCCCTTTAGGAAAAGGTGATTGGTTCCTATGCCATTTTATTTTTCAATCTAAAGAAAAATAAAAATAAGACAAAAAAAAAAGAGGATATTTCTGTGTGCATTGTTAATATATGATATGATACCACGATATGATTGTTTTATTGCTATGGACTAGTTCAATTCTTTGCAAATAGTGGAAGTTCACTTCCGTCATTAATTTAATAGGCCTGGACTTTATCACTTGCAATTGATTTGTTCCTATGTTTAATATTGCCTTCACTTCACTCCAATATTAATTAATTGACATCATACCTTCTGCCCCCTTTGAAAAAAAAAAAAATACTTACTCTATATTCTTTACATTCATATATATACCTTGTTAAACCCTACTCTATGATATTCATTAACATGATATAATAATGAACCAATGTCTACATAGGATAGGAGTAGTCCACTACACAGAATATGTGAATCATTCTTGGTGCATCATTTTGGGACCCAAACCTAAATCTTCTATTACATAAATCAATATAATGTACCCAAATTAATACAGAGATAATATAAAAACAAATAGTAATAACATTATTGGCATATTCAAATACGCGTGGTGTAATTGGCTAAATAATAAGTCTCACATTGGATACTAATAACAACAATGAGTGGTTAATATAATATTATTAGACAAGCCATTGACTTAAAAATTTGAATTAAAAGGTATTATCTATATGTTATATTCACTTTTTTTTTTTTTTTATTGGAATCTGTTCAGGTTATAATTTCCCCAATAATATATATGTTCTTTCCCCGGATTTGGCGTTTTGTTAGAATGAAATTAATAATATATCCTTAGCAAAAGAGACATCTGTATGTGTACACATGTACATAAGCATCAATTGATAATGACCCATATACATTAACCCATGAACAAGTTATTCAAACCATTTAAACGGATATCCATATATAAGTCCAATCTCATTCAATGTGCTTATTATCTACCCTAGGCTAGTGTGTATGCAGTAAGATCAAAATAACAAGATGAGCATGGTTGTCCTTTAATACCAAGACTTAGGATTCCTCACATTGTAGAAATTATTGCATACATCCAATGTGCGGGGCCTACTTTTAGCAGAAAAGTGGATTCTAAATGCAGAGTTCACAGGTGAAGTCCACACTTATACGAGAAGAGAGTAGTAATTCAGCCCAAAAATAAAAAGAGAAGAGAAGAGAGTAGAGTATTCCAAATATACCATCGAATATTTTACCTTACATTGTTTCATCTTTGTTAGTATATAGTTTAGTCTAGCCTAACTCATACTGTATTTGTAGTATACTCATATTATTTGTACTTTACACATTCTTAGCCTATATAAGGCTCTCTATTGTACAGTGTTACACACACAAAATATACATCAATATACAGACTATTCGGTCTCTCTCTCTCTCTCACTATATATTCTTAACATGGTATTAGAGCCAATGCTCTGACTTTCTGGCATTAGTGGTCTTCTCTGGTGTATTTTCGTTGCCCTCGTCTTTGCCCAATATGCACTTTCAGAAGCGAGTTACTGCTGTTAAACCCACAGCCACTACAACTCTTGGATCCAGTCCTTCTGTTCATCAAACTGCTAAACCGAAGGCATCGATTGATAAATCGGACAATCCCAAGGATAACCCAACCAAAATCAACTCTAAACAACGCTCCACGTGCCCTCACACACCGCCTAAAGATTCAATCTAGTAGAGATGAGCGTTGACACTCGCCACCCATTTTTATCAAGCATCGGAGCCGTCGTCACTCGTCTCCACTCGCCATTCACTTCAGACTTGCCACGTTAGCCTTAGGGATGTCATCACACGCTATCATTATGACGCCAGCCTTAGTAATGCTAGCATCTGTTGACTTTGATTGCCACCGTCGACTTTGACCGTCATCGTTAACTGCCACTGCTACCATTGATCGGAGTCAAAAAATTTTAACAGGCCTATCTTACTTAGTTTTTCATGTACATTTTGATTTTGGCCTCCGTTTCTTCGTTTAAGGTCTCTAACTCCCTCTTTTTGGTCATTTTCTTCATGATGGCTCAATAAAAATGAACGAGACATTATTCGTCCTATCACCATTATCTTGGATGGTCCTACTAGTTATCATGCATGATCCCAAAATATGACTATCTTTCTTAAGGGTCACAAACTATGGAGGTATATAGTTGGTTCAATTCCCAAGATAGTACCACTTCCTAAGTCCAAAGCTACAGCTGATGCTGATGCCTCTAAGACTATTGCTGTAACAGATCAAGGATGATTATGAAGCACGCTTAGAGGAATAGGAAAGTATTTAGAGTAAGATTCTGTCTTGGTTTATCAATACCTTTGTGCCTTCCATTCATAGTCTTCTTCCTTGTCTTGGTACTGTTGTGGTTACTTGGTTATTTTTGTCCAATCGCTACAATTGCACTAATGATTCAAGTCTGGAGTTTCACATTGAAACCAAGCTTTATTAGATGCACCAAGAGACAAGTCAGTCTATTTCTAATTATTATTCTCAGATTTCTTCTATGTAGGAACAACTCTTTGCTATAGATCCTCCACTAAAGCATCCTAAGGACATTGAGCTCTTTGCCAAATATTGGGATCACTGTCGATTTATGCATTTCATGATGGGTTTACTTGAGGATTTTGAGCCCACTCAGGCTTCTCTGCTTAACCGGTCTCCTACTCCTTCTCTTAATGCTGTAGTCAAGGAGCTCATCTCTAAGGAGAATCGTTAGCCTACTTATCACATGTCATCCTCTGACCATGTGTTGGCTACACCCTCTCCTCCTTCACAACCTCCCATTGTTGCATTCACTGCTCCTCCATGAATAAACTCTGGGCATCCCACCTCTTAATCTTCCAAAGGTATTTACTGCGAGTTTTGTCGTGCCAAAGGTCATGATATCTCTGTTTGTCGCAAACTACAGAAATTCATGCAAGAGTAGAACAAAGGTTCCCTTCCTCGAGCAACTGCTATTTGTCCCTCAGATCCATTGGTTTCTCTAGGCTCATCTTCGACCTCATCACTTACTTCTATTGATATTGAGGTAGTAGCTTAACAGGTTTTATCCTAAACTTCCACTGCCCTTTCTATCACCTCAGGTATACATTCTTGGCTCCTTAACACTGCATGTTGTAATCACATGACCTCTGATGAATCACAATTCTCTGATAAGTCACCCTTAGCATATCCCATCTCTATTTACACTGCTGATGGAACTCCTATGCCTGTTCATCATAAAGGAACAATCTCCTCCCCTAATTCATCCTTTAATGACACATTTCATATTCTAAAATTGTCCCTCAATTTGCTTTCTCTTGGTAAACTTTGTGAATTAGGAATAGATATTCTACTAATCATGGTGTGGATGTGCAGGATCCTCGGACGAGTCAAGTGCTTGGGATAGGCAGTAAGGTTGGACGTATGTTTGAGGTTCACAACTTGAAGATTCATTCACAAGTCGTTTCTGCTGCTATTACCACTGCCACTGTCTTGCCTGATTTATGGCATGCTTGTCTTGGTCATACATCATTATCTTGCCTTCAATTCATTTTCCAAAATTTGATTGTACTTTTTGCCATTTTGGCAAACAAACAAAATTTCCTTTTAATAATAGTAACTTTTTTTCTTCTAAACCTTTTGATCTTATACATTCTGATATTTGAGGTCCAACACTAATTCCCACTAAGGGGGGATCTAGATATTTTGTTATATTTGTGGATGATTTTTCTTATTATACCTGGATTTATCTACTTCATCATAGGTCTAAACTTGTGTTTGTTTACCAAAACTTTCACAAAATGATTGAAACATAGTTCAATCACACCGTTAAGATATTTCAATCAGATAATGCTCAATAACATAATGATAAATCTTTCTTATCCTTTTTAGATAGCAATGGTACCCTCCCTCACTGGTCTTATCCTTCCACCTCTCAACAAAATGTTCATGCAGAATGATTTCATTGTCACATTCTTGATATTGTTCGTACCCTTCTCATTTCTACCTCTCTTCTTGAGTGCTTTTGGGGTGAGGCTGCACTCACTACTGTTTACACCATTAATTGTATTCCTTCACCAACCATACACAACAAATCACCCATCGAGCTCCTCTATGGTCAACCTCCTGACTACTCTTTTCTTTAGGTTTTTGGTTGTGCTTAGTTTGTCTCTCTTCCTCCTCATGAACGGACAAAGCTCCAACATCATGCTCGTCTCTGTTGCTTCCTTGGCTATTGTGTATCCCAAAAGGGATTTTGCTGCTATGATCCCATAACTCATCGTCTTTATGTCTCCTATCACATTGAGTTCTAGGAACATCGACCTTTCACGAGTCTTCAGCAGTTTCTTGTGTCCTTTTCCTCATAGTCTCCTATTTTTATTGATTTTTTCTCCCTCTTTATCCTAAACTTATGGAGGATTCTTCAACATCGGTTGCCTTTCTAGACGACTCATCTTTGGTTTTGTCCCTAGCACATGGCCCGCCTGTCCTGGATCCTATGGCCCCATCATCTCCTGAGCTGACCTTCGTCGCTCTACTTGGGTAAGCGCTCCTCCTACTTATCTCATTGATTACCATTACTTTTTTGCTCTTTCCACCCTTTATGAGCCTCACACCTATTGTGAGGTCCATACTGACCATCTTTGGTAGCAAGCTATGTTCGAACAACTAGATTCCCTTCACAAAAATCACACTTGGGATATGGTTGATTTGCCTCCTGTTCAATCTGTAGTAGGTTATAGGTGGGTTTACAAGATCAAGACCAAGACTGATGGATCTTTTGAATGATTGAAGGCTCGCTTAGTTGCCAAGGGTTTTACTCAAGAATATTTCATTGACTATTAGGGAAGCATTTGCTCCTGTTGCTCACCGAACATTTGTCAAATGTCTCATTGTTGGGGCTACTATTCACCATTGGCCTCTTTATCAAATGGATGTGAAGAATGCTTTCCTCAATGAAGACCTTCAGGAAGAAGTTTACATATAACCACCCCCTAGCTATACTTACTCAGGCAGTCAAGTTTGTTGTCTTTGCTGTGCTCTTTATGGCCTTAAGCAAGCTCTTTGGGCTTGGTTTGAAAAGTTTAACTCAGTTGTTGCTCAGCAAGGTTTCACTTTGAATCCCTAAGACACTACTCTCTTCGTTCAAAGATCCTCTGCTGGTATCACTCTCATTCTTCTTTATGTTGATGACATGATTATTATTAGAGATAACTCTGTAGGTATCTGCTCTCTTCAGCACTTCTTAGTCAGCATATTGAGGTGAAAGATCTGGGCACTCTAAGCTATTTTTTTGGGCTTGAGGTTACCACATTCTTGATGGATACTATCTTTCCTAAGCTAAATATGATTCTGATATTCTCTCCAAAGCCAGTATCACAGATTATAAGACTATTTCCACTCCCTTAGAATTAAATACCAAGCTCACACCCTTGGATGGTGAACCTGTATTGGATGCTACCTGTTACCGTCAATTGGATGGTAGTCTAATCTATCTCATAGTCACTCGTCTGGATATTTCACATGCCGTGAGTATGGTCAGTAAGTTCATGGACGCCTCTCGCTTTGTCCACTATGCTGCTATTCTTCAGATTCTCCGATATGTCAAGGGAACACTTTATCATGGTCTTCACTACTCCTCTTGGTCTTCTCTTGAGCTCCATGCTTATTCAGATCCTGATTGGGTAGGTAATCCAACTGACTGATGCTCCATCACAAGTTTTTATTTCTTGTTAGGTACTTCTCTTGTCTCATGGCGTAGCAAGAAGCAGGACATGGTTTCTTGTTCCAATACTGAGATTGAGTATCGCGGCCTTGCTAACACCCCTATCAAGCTTGTCTAGCTTCGATGGCTCTTGGCTGACATGGATGCTCCACAGCCCACTGCCACTTCCTTTTATTGTGATAAGTGCTATCTACATTGCTTATAACAATGTCTTCTACGAACACACCAAGCATATTGAGATTAACTGCCACATCACTCACCAGTATCTCAAGAAAGACAATCTCTAGTTGTTCTCCATCTCCTCTGCCGACCAACCTACTGATATCTTCACCAAGACTCACCCGCCTGGTCGTCTTTGAGATCTTATATCCAAACTCCAGTTGGCTTCCTCCTTACCACCTTGAGTTTGAGGGGGGATGTTTGTATATAGCTTAGTCTAGCCTAACCCATTGGGCTTGGCCCAATATACTGTACTTGTAGTATACTCATATTACTTGTACTTCACACATACCTAGCCTATACAAGGCTCTCTATTGTACAATGTTACACAAACAAAATATACATCAATATACGGACTATTTAGTCTCTCTCTCTCACTTTATATTCTTAACAATAAAGAAGTCTGACACTTGGTCAATCAAACAAGAATTGCAACTTTGTGGGAAACTATAATGGATATTGTTATCACAATTGTAATTGCTAAGTAATGAAAATAGATATTGTTCAAAGGATTTGGACCTTGAAATTGGTAGCCCATTTCCCTTTGGATGCATATTAAAGCATTCACAGTGAAAGAGGTATAATAGCAAAAAAATTCATTTAACTCTCAAAACCTCAAAAAATCAAACTTTATCAGTGGTTCCATAGTTAAAAAATTTGACAAACTAACTACATTAAACTGTCATCTTTGGCAGTCTACTATAGCAACAAAATGATAAATAAAAATATTGTTTATTCGATTTCTCCTCTCTTCTCTCATTAGAATATATTTTCTCTCTTTTTTCTTTTTCTCTCTATCCAGTCTTCTCTCCTCTTCTTTTTTTATTTTTTTATTTTTTATTTCTCTCTAACACCTCCCTCTTCTCCCTCTTAGTGTTTTGGGTTTGTGAGTTTTGTTATTGGTGGGATGTTGAGATCGGTGTTTTGGGTTCTTGGTGTTGGTGGTGGGTCATTTTTGGGTTGAGGTCGGGCTGGGGTGGATTCATTGGTCCATGGTGGTGGTGGTGGGTTGGACTCGGGTTGATATTGTGGCAGGGGATTTTGGGTTATGAATGATGGTGGCTGAGGGTGGTGGGTTGAACTGTTACTATCTATGGTGTGCAGGTGGTTTCTATGGTGTGCAAGCTTGACATTTTGGTCACCAAATATTAACATATTTCGAGACCTTAGACGGGGAAGAGACCATAAAACTCCTGGAGACGACCCATTGCTTTAAAGTAAATATGGATCGAGTTATGTTAGAGGTCTTCAACAAAGAGATGGTGATCCAAATGGACTTAAGGTTGCTGCATGTTGTAAATTACCTTGGTTGAATTTACAAATGGGTTGTGGTTGCCACAATGGTAGTTGCGGTTGATTGCTATTGGCTTTTGTGGTGGTTATTTTATTATTATTTTAATGAGTTATTTTATATATTATTTTAAATGAGGTGATAAAAAAAATAGAACATTTGATATAGAATGTATTGTAAAATATGATATTAAAATAGATAAAGTAAGTTTTTGACGATTTAAAAGCTAAAAGTTTTAGCTTCTTTGATGTAATGCTCTTATGTACATATTAGCATACTAGGATTTCAATATATATACGATTTGGGTGGAAATTGAATAAAATATTTCTAAATATTATACCTTCTCCTCCCTTTCACCTCTTCTTTGTTCATAGATTTAGCACAATAATTACTTCAATACCCCATTAATTACCACGCTTAAAAAAAATAAAAAAAGTCTCTCTCCTCTTTAACGTGAGATTAAACATTTTACTAACTCATTATCTTCTATATTAAATCCTATATTTTTATATTTATGTTGTCATATTTATTCATTTTAATTAGATAATATTAAAAAGCTACAAAAAAAATTCTACTGATATCACTAGTAATCTATCGCATTAATTGGCTGTTAATTTATTTGTCAAATTTAATTTAATTTTATTTGTGTCCGTGAACTTTGTTCAAATTAATTACTAAATTAGAAGTTGTAAACCAAATGTCGAGTATGTTAGAATATGGGAATTGGAATGGAATGCAAAAAGGGAACCTTAATAAAGAGAGCAGATATGGTTTTGTGTGTTGTGTGGGATGGGATGGGATGATGATGATTGAAAAGTATGGGGGGTGGGTGCGGAGAGGAAGGCCTGCGTTTGTTTGAAATGGTGACATGAGGTGAAAGGGACGGTTTTAAAGGTAGGGGGATATCCCGACACAAGCACGCCTTACGGAGCCAAATTAGTAAAAGCAAAAGGTTTTAGCATTTATTTCGGGTTGTCCCTCTGAGTCTGAGAGTCTGAGTCTACTGAGTAGTACCCTACAATCCCAGTACCAAAAAAATATATTTACTACTCAATGCATTTGCATTTATTGGACAGTGCCAACACCATGATACCTCTCTCTCTCTCTCTCACTCTCTCGCTCTACACATTGCCTATTGGTGTGAATTCATTAATATTATTATTGAGTATGACTTGACTATTCTTTCCTTCTTTTCTATTCCCCATTCTTCGAGTTTGGCATTACACACTTTTCAATATTAAAAAATAAAAATAAAAAAACATTTCATAGCAACAACAGCATGTTACATCTCTTTCTCACTCTTCCTTCCTTGTTTATGTGCCTTTTGTCCCCCCAATTCCCCGCCTCTCTTTCAAATTAAAGACCCCTTTTCCTTCTAAAAAAAAAAAAAAAATTAAAGACCCCTTTAATTACCATCAGCCAACACCAACTCAACCTAGGAGTAAAATAAAACTGAAAAACTCATGTCTCATTCTCCAAATCTCACAGTAACAAATTTACAAAAAAGAAAAAAAAAAAAAACACAACACAACACAATTACAAAATTGGGAAAAGTTATTAAAGGCATTAATTTAAAAATATCATTAATATTTTTTATAAAAAAAATAATTTTTTTGATAATTTTTTAGTTTTTATTTTTTATTTTATGGGCAACCATTAACGAAACCTTGTAAAGTTTAGGTGATTTATCTATGCCTTTTTTGTATTATAAAATTGATATTTTAAACCTTTGTAATATTTGAAATAAGGTAATTGATCCTCTCCAAAAATAAATAAAAAAGGTACTTTGATTATTTTGTTAAACTTTTACCATCATCATCATCATCATCATCATCATCATCATCATCATCATTATTATAATAATATTAATAATAAGATATAGGGTAAGCTTAATATAGTTGGAAGTCTAAGTTGATAAGTTTAAATGAGGTCTATAAGTCTATTATATTTAAATGTTAATTTAATAATTTTTTTAATATTACTAAAGCAAATATTAGTTTAATGAATTAATAAATACCATATAGAGAATTAAATATCATAGATTAAACATAAAATTTAACAAAAATAGATGAAAAATTAATTTTTTGTAAATGTTTACTTTATCTTAGATCTAAGATAATGCATGGTTAAGTAAAGTTGTAATCTAATTTTCAATTTTATATTTTGGTGTAAGTAGAGAGACATTGATTTTTTAGTGTGTGGCTATGTAAGAGATTAGGTGGTTAATATTGACAATCTACTATGTAGGATATTTGTTTACAAAAATTAAAGTCTCAAGCTAATAGGGAAAATTAATCATCATTGATGATCTAGCACTTTTACAATTTTTTTAAAACACTTTAAAGTTTCAAATAGGTTAAGTTTTTATTAGTCTAGTATTTTGAAGGTCTTGTTAGAGTTGAGAAAAATAAAATGCTGAGACCACTAGAAATTTTACTACAAAATGTTTCCAAACTAATTAATGTGATAGTAAATGTGATCGGTGAACTTTAACAACCTAATTAATGAATGTTTGAATTTCTTTTTTGTGATTGATGACACATTAATTTATAATTATTTTGTAGTAAAATTTGTGGAGTAATGTTAGAGATACTAAATTTTTTACTACATAAAACTTACAGGTTGATTTGTTACCAATTACAAAAAAACAACTCAAACATTCATTTATCACTAGTTTTTGATCCCATGAATATGCATGGGGTACATTTACGAATAAGCATAACTAAATGCGAAGTTTATATATAATATATATATAATGTTTTTATATTTAAAAATATAAAATAGCTACTTATAAAATAAATATAAAGTTTATTTGACACAAATGTAAAAAAAAAAAACATTTAAACTGTTATTGTGCAAGGCCAAAACTAAATTAAGGAACAAAGTTTTGGTCGCAACTAATTTGTATTATGGGCTAATAATAATCCACAATGAGAGATTTGAACAAGAATAATAAACATTTATGTAAAAACCATGCAAATAAGGTATAGTACTCAATTCATTGGATAGCATTACAAAGTTCTTCTCAAGAACAAGAACAACTAAGATATTACAAGGATCCTCACTTTTTCTCTCCTCAATTCTTTCTCTTATCTTTTCTCATCCCTCTCTTGCGTGTCCTCCATTTTGCCCTTATCCTCCCTTATATGTGCTATTCCTGCTTCTCCAAGATGCGTTGTCCCTACATAGCTGGATAGCTTTCTATCCCATTAGGCTCTTCCTTTCTCATTTTCTTCACGAATGGAGACTTTTTGGGGCTTTTTTCATTGTTCAGGCAGTCATCTAGCATTAAATGCGACTGTGCTAGGCAAGCGACCCTCATTAATGTGGTGATTATTGTAGAATCATCAGGAAGCTTCAAAAGGCTTCCTCAGACAATCTCATGTCTTTTAGAATTCTTTTTGGGAGCTCTGTTTCTACCAGTTCAACATGGAACTTGACCTTGGACATGGTCCATGGTGGAGTAGTCCTTGAATCTGAGGGGACACATCGTCTGGTCCATGGTCTGAGGCTTGATTCTTTTAGGAAGGCCTATTCTTAAAATGGGCTGGCCTGTAGTGTGCTTATCTTTGCCCATGGCCTAATATTGTTTGGGCTTGGGCTCCATAAAACCATGTTCCTACAATAGCCCCCCATGATCTTATTCCTATTAACTTCGTGGGATAAGATCATGGCCACATCCTAGGGGTCATTCTGAGATTTTCTATCTGACATTGATGGGAGTGCAGTTGTCAAGGCATTAAATGGGATGTGGACTAGCTCTTCGGTCTCCGAACTGTTATGCAACTTGTCAAGATTTGGATGATGGATTCCAAGAGGTGGAGCATGTAGTGGGGGAAACCTTAGGGAAAAGACATGCTTTTTCTGCTCATATTTGGTGCTATTTAAGGCAATGCTTATTTCCCTTTCACCATTTTTGCTCTGTTCCCTTACTTTCTTTGAAGATCTTTCACCTTGCGAAGCCCCAACCAAGTTTTGAAACTCCGTTTTATTGTAAATTCTCTCGTTTTTTGTCCCTTTTTCTTTGTTTTTCATTTTTATTTCCTCCACCTTCTTTCATTTTCCTAGAAAAACCATGGGTAAAGTTTCCCAACTAGTTAGTACTTCGGCTCGAATAGAAGCTTTTAAAGCCAAGTATGGCATTCCCCGAGATGTAGAGATTAGGCCATGTAAGGATGGTGAGGTGGCGGAGAATAGGGGTCATTGGAGTGTGATCATTTCCTTAGTTGCTTTTGTAGGGGGGGGGGTGTTTCGGATTCCTATGGGTGACCTACTAGTATATTTCCTCAAACACTTTAAATTGTGCCTGGACTAGTTTGCCCAGAATGTCTTCCAAATAGTCAGATGTGTAGATTAGTTGAATAAGAAATTAGGCCCGAAACTAACCCATCACGACATCAACTACATATACAACTTCCAAACTAGTCTTAAATTAGATACTAGTAAATCTGGCTGGTACCTTAAAGCTAGCCACGAGCACGTTAGGTTGATCTCTTGCATTCTCGACTCAAATAGACAGACAAATGGGGGTACCTCATTGTCTCGGGAAACTGGCAGCCTGATAGCCTTCCTTGCCCTACCAATATTTGTAACCCAGGTTCATAGGGTTTACCCTTTATTTGCTAACTTCTAACCTTGTGTTAGTGTTTTTTCTTTACAGGTCCATACACGATTCAGAAGCAGATCAAATATATCCCATCTGCAATGCAAATAGAAGCACTTTGAAACAACAAGGGATGTAGTACTTCTCCTCCTCCTTTTACAAACAAAGATCTCGGAGTGTTTGTGGCAATACCAAGCTTAGAGCCAGTTATCCTAGAAGCCCCACCTAGAACCATTCTCACCATTTTTGAGTTTATTCCTCGTGGATCCTTTAGCCTTGATATGTCTTATCAAAAGGTAGTTCCTGACATCTTGGACCTCTTGGGAGCCTCAAGGGCCAAGAAACCTCAGACAATAGCTGCTTCCAAGGTTAAGTGGTCCCGCAGAACTTCAATGTATGAGAACCCATCGAAGAAGAGCAAGGTTCCTCATGCTGATGTTCCTGTGGCTATCCTTGTGGTACTAACTTGGTCTCCCACTCCTCCTCTGCAAGCATCTACCCTCGTAGCTTCCGAGGCTGGTGAAGGATCCATTAAGCCTCCCCACCATATATGTACGAGTTCATTATGGAGGGAGCTCCCCTTCCATCCACCAAAGGTGTCAGGCCATGGCTAGACAGACATGGTTGGAGGGTGGTCAATTGTGTAGGGAGAGCTATTTTTCTTCCCACGGACATAGAGAACTGGAAAACAATTGTAGACATCGCATTTTATACCCCTTACGACTCGAGCCCCCGTTCCCTAATGATGTTGGAATTCTAAAGTCCAAGGTTAGTTTAGAGCTCGATCAGATTGAAATTGACTTAAGGAAAGTGTTTTTGGAAAATATAACTCTTTTATGAATCAAATAAGCTATTTTTAGAAAAGAAAGGCCACAGAAACCCTAGGGCATGTGTACGCATACATGCGTATGTGCACGCCTGCTCAAGCTTTGCGTGCGCATGCTTCATGCACACGTACACATACACGGGGTATGCGTGCACATGCTAGGGTCTAGAAACTATGGAAGGCAAGTTTTCTGCATTTAAAACTTGGTTTTGGAACAAATCCCATGTTGTCTGGGAGCCATTCCAAAACCCTATTTTTTTACTATAAAAAGCCATACATGATACTTTATCAAAACACGCAAAAAAATATGAAGGGAAAACACAAGATTCACTAGAAATAGTGAATCAAATGGGGAGTTTTTCACAAAACATCCTCAAGTCAATATTTTTTTGATTAAGACCTTTTCTAGTCTTGATCTTCAAGTTTCAAGGTTTAACTAACTTATTTTAGTTTGGTTGTGACTAGATTGTTTGAGGGAAATAGTCAAAATCAAGCCAAGGAGTCTTTGTTTTGGAGGTAAAGGTTCTAGCTCTTATTGCCTCCTTTTCTTTGATTAAATCCGTTTTGCTCTTGTTTCTTTCATTTTATATATGTTTAACATGTTTGTTTAGCTTGGGTTTATTTTGTTTTATTGTCTTAAGCATGCTAGGTTGCTAAATTTAGTTTTTGTGTTGTTGTGTTCTTGTATTTAGGATTAAGGTTTAGGGCGTGTATGTGTACACGTGCTTATTGCAAGCGCACGAATACTCGAAGTATGCATATGCATACAATTGGGCTGCGTATGTAGGCTCTATATATGCACACACATACTCATGCACAGAAACCTTAATTCAAACCTTTTGGCTTATGTTTCTTTGTTTTATTTGTTTAATATGTCTCTGTTCTATCCTAGTTTTCTATATATATATATATATATATATATGTCTTTGTCTCCATGTTTGTTTATTGTTTGTTCTTTACATGATAGATTAGGGTTTATCTTCAATCTTGTTGATGTGCCATGAATGTTTATACAACATGATCACGCATTGATGCATAGGTGTTGTGGTGCAGTGAAAGGTGGCGACTCCATTTTTTTCTCCACCACAGTCCACTTGGCCCAGGCGTACTCCCCTATTGCGCCCACAATGATGAAGGAAGAAGGAATGCTCTACGCCTTAAAGAGGAATTTAGTGTTAGTAAGTTTCTACCTTTGCATCTTTCCTCTTTTTCTTGATTGTTTCTTCTACTAGGGCTGTCTGTCTTTTAGGTACCATTAATCTTTGTCCTTTTTTGCAGACCTACCAGGGCTTGGTGAAGATGGATAGGAGGATATCCAAGGCTACCGAAAAGCAGAAGGAGGCTTCATCCTAACATGAACAATTGATGAAATAGGTGGAGGACTTAATGCTCAAAATGAGAGAATTTGAGGCAGCTTGCACTAAGGTTGAGAGAGAGGTTGCTACTGCAAAGACCAATTTTGATATTGCTTGTAGACATCTAATTTTGTACCCCTTACGAGTCAAGCCCTCGTTCCTCAATTACGATATTTCTTTGAGGCCCAAGGTTGATTTAGGGCCCAATCTCATAATAGCTTAACTTGAGAAATTATTTATGGAAAATATAAACTTATTTTTGGAAAAGAAAGGCACAAGAAACCCTAAATGAGCGTACGCATAATTGCATATGCGCATGCACACTCAAACCATGCGTATGCATACTTAAGGTATGTGCACGCATACCCTGTGCATGCATCTAGGGTTCTAGAAACTACGAAAGGAAAGATTTTTTCACATAAATTCATGTGGGACGAGTCCCACATTTTCTGGGAGCCACCCCACACCCCTATTTTACCACTATAAAAAGCCATAAAAGGCACTTTATCAAAGAGAAAGAAAAACATAGAAGATTCACTAGAAAATAGTGAATCAAAGAGGGAGCTTTTTACAAAACACCATCAAGTCAAGTTTTATTTGGTTGGGACCTATTTTGGTCTTGGACTTTGAGTTCTAAAGCTTACTAACCTGTTGGTTTTGGTTGTTGATTAGATTGACTGAGGGGAACGGTTAAATCAAGCTCTAGAGAGTTATTGTGTCAAGGTAAAGGTTCTAACTTTGACTCTTCACTTTATTTTATTTTTATTTTTAGTTCATATGTTTTATTGCTTTAATATGTTTGTGTTAGCTTAGGTCTGTTTTGTGTTTATATTAGAAGCATGATAGGTTGTTAGATTTCTTGTTTTTGTTTAGTTTTTTGTTCTATTTTGTTGGGTTTAGGTTTCTGGGCATGTAGGTGTGCAAATGCTTCATGCATGAGTACGCATACTCAAAGTGTGTGTACGCATACAACTGGGATGCGCACACATATCCTATGCATGCGCAAGCACATTTGTGTCCAAGAACCCAAATCCATTTTTTCCCTGATTTTTAATTTTTTTCTTTCACATGTTTAGTCTTTGTTTGGCCTATTTTCATGTCTAATTATCTTTCTAACCACTTGAAAGAACCTTGTAGGCTAGTATTCATCTATGTACATATAGATGCAGGGTTCATCGATGGAATGACGTAAAGTGAGCCAATGCTGGCAATACGACACAGCTATTGATGGCTGTGATTCCACATAACTAACTAAAAATGAGGATATCCGTCCTATTTCTCTGATATACATCTATTTTAGTTATTGTGCAGAATAGGACGAGACTATGACCTTTACATTTTGGTTGAATTCCATGATGCACACAATACTCATTAAAGCTGTTAGAAGTAAACTCTCAACCACCATAACTTCTGATGTGAAGTTGTACGTTTGGTATGGGTTGCTCCCGCCCACTAACACTCTGCCATCTAGCAAGAGCGCTGCTGTGGAGTGGTATATTCGGGGAATCTAGCTCGAGCTGAGCACCATAAGTCCACAAGTCGGATCCTTGTCGGGTAGGTAAAGAACCGGGCTGTAAGCCGGGTTTCTTCCCTTGTCCCAACCCGCGCTTCCATACGTGGCGCCATTGATCAGAATGATGTCACCGGGGGGTAATAGCAGCATATCTTTCATCACCCGAGGAGCGGGGAACTCCATGACCTATTCGAGTTCCGGGCCTTTGTTTAATACTTTGTTTTGTTTAGTGCTTAGATCTTAATTAGGATTTTATTGGTTGAATACCATAAACATGTATTTAAATATGAACATGCACTGATGCATATGTGTTGTGATGTAGTAAGGTAAGTGAGGTAAGTCATGCATAGAGCACATGGACGTCCATTTGGATGTTTGAGTATGAGTTGCTTAAAATTCTTGGTTGGATGCCGTGAGTTTTGAAGCTTTGTTTGGATGTTTAGATATGATTGTTTAATCTACCTTGTGTTGTTGTTTCCCCTTTTGTGTTTAATAACATGATAGATGAATGCTAGGATTGGGAATGATATGCCGTGTTAATTGCTTTAGATACATGTTAGAGTACGAGTGAGTCTAAAATAACATATTAAAAGACCCTTTAATTAGATTAAGATTTGGAACACAATGAGTGGAGGCCGGCCTACGGGTCGGGTGGGGTTGGGTGCCTAACACCTTCTCATCTTTAGGCCTAAACTTTGGACGCGTGCTTTGGTAAGATTAGTCCTTCCACAAAGGTGCTATATATATGGTTCCTAGACCTAATCTAGGTGGCGACTCTATTTACACCCTCCACCATGGTCCACCCTAGGCCATGGGGTACTTCCTATGAGTAAAGACCAAAAAAGCTCGTTGTAGGTGCTTGCGCCCACAGTGGCAACTTCGCTGGGGATAGAGAAGTTTGACTCCAATGTGTTCCATCTCTTAATCTTGATGAAGGATTTTTTAATATTGTTTTGCTCATACTTTCACTTGGTTTTTTTGTCCCTTTACCATGGTTGGTGATAAGTGGAAAAGTGGAGACTCCATTTGGGCTAAAACTTTCTGAAGTTCATCCCACCAACTCACAATCTGTGCCATTACTTATGGTGGGTTTTGAGTACATTAATGGTTTGCCATCAATCCATTATGCTCCATTTAGGCCCAAGGTTGGAACAATGACCCACCGAGTTGTGAGTGGCCTATTGATCTATCCCTTTAGCTTTAAGGAGCTTACCCACACATAGAGAAATCCTAGAACCTATCAAAAAAGTGTTAGGATTAGTGCCTTTAAATCCTATTGTATGATGCTATGTATGAAATTATGTATGACATTATGTATGACTTAATGTTGTGATTAATAAAGTTGTTTAATTATTATCTAAAATAATGGTAACATGAATATTTGGACATTATCATATAGTCCATGAGATGCATAGTTTGTGATTTAGTCACAGAAGATATAAATCACAAATTCTTTGTAAAGTCAGAATTTTAGTTCGTAGTCGGTGATGAAATTGGGCATTTCATCTGCGAAGACCATAGCATATCAACTAAGATGATTTGTCTTGATCATGGAAGTGGAGACTTCTAGTTGATATGTTAATATGTTTTAAGAGTTAAGACATATTGAACTGGACAGTTGTGAGATTTATTATTCTCCTAACGACTGTCAAATGAATAATAAATCTCACGACTTCAATTTACATCAACTCTTAATCCTGAGAGAATAATGAACCTGATCATGAAGTGTAGGTTGCTTTGCTATATCATGAGTGAGATCCAAAGTAACGATCAATACCTCAGTATATTGGGCAGCCACATTTAGTGTTGATGGAACATATATTCTCAAGATGGAATTCATAATCTCCTAACGGAGATATAAAATATTTGCTTGAGATAAGTTTAATGGGTTAAGTTATTCAGAATGTTAGGCCTAACTACTTTAGTAAGGAGTTACTAAATTATATATTTATGAAATTAGATTTCATAAATATATGATGAATAACTTAAAGGATTAAACCGGGTACTCAAGGATTAAGATATAGTAATCTTCAAAGTGGCAGTCTACATTCATGACTTTGTATTACTACGAATATTTTATGAAGAGGTTGTATGTATAATAAAGTCTTGAGATCTAATTTATTAACTAGCGTTTAACCCGCGCAATGCGTGGGGTCATTTTACTTATTAGAAGACAATAAAATATATTAAAATTCTTCTGGGGCATGTTGTATAGTTTAACTAATTGTTAAAATAAACTAACATTAAACTGTTAAACTTTAATTGCGGAAACAATATTTCATAATAATTCTAAAATAGTTGTATAGAACAACTTAACAAAAAAATTATATACATAAAAAATCAATAGATAGATATCTGGTACAAATAGATGAATATAAGGTTTGTTAAGCAAGATGAGGTTTGGAGAAGGGGGAAAAAAAAGAGCCTATCTACATCTTGTGATAATGACGAAGACACAGCAGGTATTGATAAGGGTAATTTCTATCTTCACCTTCTGATCATGATGAAAAGCAACCACCAACAACCTATTATGATATAGCACATCAACCTATTATTATATAGCACATCAAGGGAAATAATTAATAAATCAACCAAAGAATAAAACATACATACAGACACATAAACAAAAATAGAACTCTCACTAAAGTGTTTTAACTTCCTTAGACAATGTGGCTCAAGCCACAGCAAACCCTTACATGTAAATTAATGGGGGGAAAAACCCAATGACTATGACACTTCACAGCAAAGATTGAATAACTATAAAAATGAAAAATAAATTGAATAAAAATTTAAGTCAAGTCAATGTCAATATAAGTTTAAAAAAAAAAAAAAAAAAATTTCACAGCAAATTTAGTAAAGAAAATTGAGTATAGCACATACACAGTACTGAAATAATGAAAAGTAAAAACAGAGATAAAGGGAAATATGCATTAAGTTTGAATTGCAACACATCTTAGTAAAGAAAATTGTCAAAAAAAAAAAAAAAAAAACCTTCAAATGATCCAAGTTCAATCAAACGAAACTATCTATTTTTATAAACAGAAAAGCTAACATGGTAACTTCACTTTTTTGCTTAGTATCAAAACTAAACAATTAATTATGAGATTCAAATGTTACTCCAAAAAAATAAAGCCAAAGGCCTCATCCCTTGACTTGCTCAAGGTCCTTGGTGTAAATAAACTTTCTCACGCTTTCAAAAATCTTCTTAAGTACCTCTTTGTTTGATTTTTGAATGCCCTTACAAACACAAAATGTCATTGAGTAGCGTTTAGAAATTCACCTAGTGAAAGATTTTAAAATTCTGTACTTTGAAAAATTAAATTGAAATCTTACAAACATGAGAATGTACTTAGTGACTCTAGTGGAAAACACTTGAACAAAATGACTAACCCTCCAAGATAGCAAAATATTATAACAAATTAAGATGCATCAAACATGAAAAAAGCAAGAAACTAAATGCATATGAATGGATAAATAAGAAAGGATAACGCATAATATTTAAAACAACAATTCCATAGCAAAAGACTAAAGGGTTCTTCAAATTGTTCATATTATTAAACTCATGTTATTGATTCAATTCTTTTAAAAAACAGGTGGAGCACATCATTTAACAAATATTTTAAATAAATAAATATTGGGACTCAAATCTCAAATATTTGACATCTAAAAATATTTGTCACGGTCTATATTTCTCTGCATACCTGTTGGTCTGTATTTTCTGCAATTTGCATACTTGTTGCTTTGAATTTCTCTGCGCATACCTATTGGTTTGTACTTCTCTACTGTATTCAGCTTCCTATTCTTTCTGTTTTCAGCTTCTTGTTTCCTCTGTATTTGGTTTTCAAGGCTGTCTTATATGTATTTGTTTTCATTTGTTATCAATAAATAGGAACGAAAATCCAATCCAGATGCAAAGTCTGCAATCTTAGCCCTATTGATCAAATATGGCCAACCTCATTCTACATTAAAAAGTGTGTGTATACCAATGAAATACAATTTAAAAATAAAATTGACACAACCACTGTGATATGTGAACTACATGGGGAAAAATCTAATACATAGAAGTATATACTGGAAAAACTTGATAACAATGCTAGATAAGAAACATGGGAAACGAAATTATAAAGGGAAAAAAAATGTTTCAACAAAAAATTTAAAACAGAATAAATAAAATGAAAGCTTTAATGCATAGAGATATACTCAAAAAAAATTAAACCCAAATATCCCTATGGAAAACCAAATCCAACACAAATAACGGATATTAAAAACCATTCTTAATCCAAATTCCTTATTTAAAACCAAATCTAAGCCAAAAAAACTTAGTGCAATCCAATCCAGTCAAAATAGCCAAACCCAAATCAGATTTGATCCCAAATTAAAAAGAAAAAAAAGAAAAAAAAGAGACTATATCGGTAAGAATGAATCTGTTCAAACCATGGAAGGTAAAGCAGTTCTAAGTGAGAGACAAATTAGCATGCGTATTTATTGGTGTGACTGAATAGTGAGGAAACACGGATCTCCTCCCTCACCAACTCCAACTGTTCAGTGTTCTGAATCAGAACTTTTTTCATAGTGTAAGTGCCATCATCTGGACAATAAACCAAATTCAGATCAAAATCAAGATTTCATCCCCTTCCTCATCAACCAATTGGGAAAAAAAAAAATTAAAAAAAAAAAAAAAACAAAAACAGAAGAACATATGTATATATAGTAAAAGAATGGTGAGGGCCAACTAAGATTATTATTTATTAGTGCAACACCTTGTCATAGTTCTTCATATATATAGGGCAAAACAATGATGCAGCGGTGCCTTGTAAAATTCCCTTTTTATGTATAATAATCATATTCTTTATAAATCTAAACTGTTCAAAAAAATTTATAAACATAAGGATGATCAATTTTTGAATTTTGCTTGAATCAATCAAGTTAAAGTAAAGTAATCAATTTCTTTATTTAGAATGAATAGTGTTGCATATATGAGCCAAACAATAACTTTTAATTTCAAGTAAACATAGGGATTCAATGTGCGTGTGTGATAGATATAGATACATACACACATACACACCCTAAGAGCATTCACATTAGTTGGTTGGATAATATCAAGTTATCATCAAAGAATAGTTGCTTGCTCAGCCTATAAAATAAAATAAAATAAATGATATAATGAATTCAATATGAGATTATTAAGCTCATTTTCATTCAAACATCAAGACCTATAAAATTCAAAAAATGTAATTACATATGCAGGTCATCAAATCCCCTATGCAGATATAAGGGGGAAAAAAAAGGAGAAGATAAAAGATCAACAACACCCTAGAAAATTTATAAAAAAAAAAAAATTTCAAGGCTGTCATATAATGAACAAAGTAGTACCAACCGTGGAACCACGGAACCATAATAGTAGCAACCAAGAAGACCAAAATCCAGAACAAAACTGAATCTAACACATATACCTAAACCTATACAAATCCATCAAAATGTCCAAACTAAGTCGTATTTTAACCCAAATCTAAAAAGGGTAAAAAAAAAAAAAAAAAAAAAACCCTTTCCTAGTGGAGGTTTGGACGATCTAATGGTGTGTTTGCCTATGGTTCTGGTTGTCTAAGGCTAGCGTTGGCATGAAAACTAATAGTCAAGGCAACCCTTCTGCTTTATTTTACATCGGTCTTAACAGTGTATTAAGATTCCCAAAATTGGTGTAGCCTTTCGCTTTTAAAATGTACATGCATATAATGAACAAAGTAGAAATATGTGGCAGAGAAAGAAAGCAGTAGAAGAAGAATTAAACAGGGCAGTTCACCTAATTTCCTAGATCATGTTTCCTAACAATCACCATAAGGAGCTGTTAAGTGAAACTGGTGCTATCAATCATAGCAAATATAATTTGTACTAAGTTTCTCTACAATAAGTTAGGAATACAACAATATCTGTATAGCAGATACACTTGCCAATGGAACTTGGATAGAGTTAGATCCAGAATTACCACTTCAATTAGTTATCTTATTCTCTAATTTATTTCTCTCATTTCAATTTCAATTTCAAATGAAGGTACATTCTTAACAATACTCACAGTGGTTCAAAATTAATCTACATAGTTCCAATGGCTTTAAAAAAGGGACCATTCAGAAACAACAAACAAAAAACTTTAGTGTAGTAACAAAGCAAATCTGCATTTTATGTGAACTCAAAATCAAAGCACCCAATTATTCAAAATCAATTCTAAATACCTAAAACATTGAGCCAAGCCAAATACCCTAAAAACAAAGCTTCTTCTAACCAAAATCCCTTAATCAAAACCAAACCTTACCCAAAATACAAATCTAAATCATAATTAACCCCCAATTGATTCTCCAAATAAAAACCCAAAACCCTTAATTTTTTAGTTTAAAACAGGACTTTACCGGTAGCGATTCCGATAGTCTGATAGTGGGTGAAGGCTTACGGTGATGACAAAACTTGTGGTGGCGCCCCTTTCTCAATCCATGGCGCATTAACTTAACAGTCTAACGATTATTCTTCCTCTTCTTCCAAAAATATCTCTAATATATCGATCTCTCTGCACCCCGTGTCTAATTGACTCTCTCTACCGTTCTCGGACTTTTGGCCTCTAAACCTTGATTTTCCAAAGCCAATTATAAATACCCTAAAATTAAATCAAAATCAAACACAAAATTAATTCAATCCAAATACTCCCAAAAGTTTTTAGTATATTGAGAAACTAAATCGAATCAAAAAATTCAAATCAAAACCTAATGTAACCCAAATGCCTAAATACAAATCAATCCAACCAAATTTCTCAAAACCAATTCTTATTTCATACCCAGATCTAAAAAAAAAAACCTTACCAGTGGTAGTTCTCTCTTTCTCTATATGTTCGAATCTCAAATCCTGCGTCCACCTTTAGGTTACCGGTGCCAGTTCCGGTAGTCTAAGTCCGGCAAGAGACGAACGGTGGTGGGAAAATGATGGTGACAGCCAGCCGGCCGTACGAACTCTGCTTCCTTCTCATCTCCGTATCGCAAATTTTTTTTTCTTTTTTTTTTTCTCCTTCTCTGTCTCTATATCGCAAGGCTAATTGTATTTTCACCGGTTAATTGTTTTAACCGATTATTTAATTTATCCTTTTTTAATTGCAAGTGTGGCAGAGTTTTGAAAGGCCAAATGTTGTAACGTGTGGCTGGTTTTACTTAACAAATTGTATACGTGTCAAAATTTTAAGAGGCCTTTTTTCCTAACATGGTAGCACCTCCTTAAAGCTTCTGCTATTATATATAGTATTAGATAAGGCCTAGAGTGCAATTATATTTATATGGTGGTATTAAATATAATTAATGGTAACTTTGGACTTGTCAAGAGTTGACAGAAAAGCCCAAAGCCCATTGGAGCTAGTGTCTTATTTGTTCCCTTTTGGTCACACTCCAAGTCATATACTAAAGCTCAATTGGAATAGCCCAAAGGGGTAGCCCAATTGGAATAGCTCAAACGGCTAGCCCAATTAGGTAATCAATTATAAGGAGAGAAACATACAAAAATTTTGTAAGAGAATGAAATGGTTTGTATGTGAGTGTAGGACACTATATTATTCTCAATTGAACACACACATATTAACTGATTGAGAGACCACACTTCTTGGGCACAAGTGGAATTAGAGTGAAGATTAAAAGTGTTCTCAAGTACTTTTAATCTTTGATTTTGAATTTCACCACACCAAGGTACACTCTCTTGTTCTTATATTCTGAAATTTACATAGTGTATGTTATCAATTGCGAATGAAGTAGATCCATTAATTTTTCACTGCGTATGTTTTGTGTGCAATACAAACATATATTTTTCCAACAATTGGTATCAGAGCGGTCTTCAATTTCGAATCTGTATAACATGTTTTGTGAGTTTTGGAATTAGAGATAATAGTTTCATGATGATAGAAGATTATGCAATTAATTTTCTGCATGGTTGTTGAAATTATTGTTTGATGAAAATTGATATTGATGTTATGATGTTGTTTAAGTTTGATATTAAGTATGTTAAATTGAACTTTAAGGCTATAGCATCAATGAAATTCAGTTTTGATATCAAATTTTGTCTATTATGATCATATGATGGTTGTTTGCTCATGAAATACTGTAGAAAACTGCTTCAAAAAAATTCTGGAAAATTCGAGTTTCACAGTATTCGATCGATCGAAAATTACTTTCAATCGATTGAGTGAAATAGTGATCAATCTGTTTGATTCGATTGATATTTGATTTGCTAGTCGATCGATCTAATGTTCTTTTTCGATCGATCGAGCAGCAATCAAGTACCAATCGAGCTAGGCAAATTATTAAGTATGAATTTTTTATTTATTTTTTACCGATCGAGACACACATTCGATCGATAGAAAACTGTGAATTTTGAATTTTTCTAAGTGTTTTAACATGGATAAAGTGCAAGGCTATGTGTGATTAGATTACACATGATTTCTAATTAAAAACCTTTATTTTAAAACATCTAGTGGGAGAGAGATACTAGGGTTGGATTTCATGGCCTCCATTATCGGTTCATAGCAGTGTGGTTAAGCATCTCGTCTTGGGGTATATTCCTCGTGATCCCAAAGGAGGGTGTTTACTTCATAGTACTATAAGATTGAACTACCCGTTTAAAGTAGTGTGAACAAGCACCTCGTCTTGGCATATACGCCTCGTGATCCCAAAGGAGGGTGTTTTGTTTCATGGTACTACAAGTTTAAACACTATAAGGGAGATGAAATGTGGCTACACATGATTCTAGATAATGGTGTACACTAATGGTGTACACTAGACTATGTGTAATGTTAATCTCCTAAAGGAGCTATGTCATTATTACTTAGAGGCTAAAGGTAATACGACATATTATTAGTGTTTGATAAGAGTTATCATGATAGCACTAATAATAAGAATAGTTCATAATCAATTATAGTGTTTATAATATACTTGCTACCAAGGAATTATAGACATGGATTGGGTTGTCGTTGCATAATTATGGTTTTATTAAGGTTCCATACTATATGTTTATATGCTAAATTGATAATGTCCAATTTAATTATTATACTCATGTTTATTGTTTTCAGGTTTAATCATGGCATCATTTAGCCCACTTGTTGTTATTCTTAATCAAAACGAATTGACTGGATCCAACTATGTTGACTGGAAAAGAAATTTGGACATTGTTCTTACAGCTGAAGAGCACAAATATGTGCTTACTCAACCTTGTCCTAGCTTTCTATCATTAGATGCTCCTCTTGAGGAAAAACAGCGATATGATCGTTGGTATAAATCTAATGAGATGGCCAAGTGCTATATCCTAGGATCTATCTCATATGTTCTACAACATCAAATATAGGATGTAGAACTAGTTTCGGACATAATGCTAAGTCTGAAAGAGATGTTTGGTGAGTAAGGCCATTTTGCAAGGCAAGAAATTATGAGGCAAATTTTTAATACCAAAATGGCTGAAGACACTTTAGTGAGGGAGCATTAGCTTAAGATGATCTCTAATTTGATTACATTGGAAGTTTTAGGTGTCGATATTGATGGAGAATCCTAAGTGGATATGATACTCCAGTCACTACTAGAATCATTCAAGGAATTCAGACTTAATTATAATATGAACAAAAATATTTATTCATTTTCTGAATTAATGAATGAATTGATAGTAGCGGAAGGCATTCTTGGTACATCCAGTGTTGAAGCTAATATGGCTGAAGCTTCTACTTCTCAACCTAAGTCGAAAGGCAAAGGTAAGAAGAAGAAGAAGAAGAAGAAGAAGGACTTCACCAAGCAAGATGGTAAAAAAATTGCCTTAGGAGTTGCCAACAAGGGAAAGAAGAAGGACTAAGCCAAAAGAAAGTGTTTCCATTGTGGTGAGAAAGGTCATTGAAAAAGGAATTGTCCAATATTTAGAGTTGCCAACAATAAAGGTATGAAAAGTTCATTCCTTCTTGAAATATGTTTAGTACAAAGTCCCACAGATTCTTGGTGTGTGGATTCAAGTTGTACTAACCATATTTGCAATTCTTTACAGGGGTTCCAGGAGACTAGAAAGTTGAGCAAATGGGAATTATTTCTTACTTTGGCTTATGGGAGTAGAATTCTAGTTGGAGTGTTTAATTTAGTTTTGATTCTAAAGTTTTAATATTGGAAGACTGTTTATATGTACCTAATGTTCGTAGGAATTTAATTTCTGCAACTTATTTAGGTAAGCATGGATATTGTGTTATCTTGAAAGACAATATTGTAATAAAGAAGTGTAAAGTGTTTATCTGCTCTAGCAATATTGTTGATGATCTTTATATTTTAACTCCTGATAAGTATGAATTATATAATTATGAATTAAATAATAACTCTCATGTAAAATCATTAAAGAGAAAGTTTCCTTCTACTAATGATGCATATCTTTGGCACTTGCGTTTGAGTCATATTAATTCAAACAGATTTCAAAGATTGATCAAAGATGGTCTCTTAGAGCCATTGGACTTTGATGAATTTCCAGTTTGTGAATCTTGTTTGGAGGGCAAAATGACCAAATGACTTTTTAATGCAAAAGGTAGAAGAGCCTAAGAGTTGCTTGAATTAGTTCATGTTGGGGTTTATGCCCTAAAATCCAATTTACTGGCATGTCATAAATAATTAAATTGTTTAGTTATATGAGACTATCTATAAATGAACTAATGGGACATTATTTTAGTCCATGAGATGCATAGTATGTGATTTATGTGATTTAGTCACAGAAGATACAAATCACAAGTTCTTTATAAACTCAGAATTTTAGTTTGTAGTCGGTGATAAAATTGGGCATTTCATCTGCAAAGACTATAACATATCAACTAAGATGATTTGTCTTGATCATGGAAGTGGAGCCTTCAAGTTGGTATGTTGATATGTTTTAAGAGTTAAGACATATTGAATTGGACCGCTGTGAGATTTATTATTCTCCTAACGACTGTCAAATGAAGAATAAATCTTACGACTTCTATTTGCATCAATTCTAAATCTTGAGAGAAATGGACCTGATCATGAGATGTATGTTGCTTTGATATATTAGGAGTGAGATCTATAAGTTACGGTCAAAACCTCAGTCTGTTAGGCAGCCGCATTTAATGTTGATGGAACATATATTTTCAAGATGGAATTCATAATCTCTTAACGGAGATATAAAATATTCTCTTGAGATAAGTTTAATGGGTTTGGTTATTTAAAGTGTTGGGCCTAACTACTTTAGTAAAGAGTTACTAAAGTATATATTTATGAAATTGGATTTCATAAATATATGATGAATAATATAAAGGATTAAACTGGGTACTCAATGATTAAGATGTAGTAATTTTCAAAGTAGTAGTCAACATTCATGACTTTATATTACTACAAATATTTTAATGAACGGGTTATATGTATAATAATGTCTTGGGATATAATTTATTAATAAGGCCTAGAGTGCAATTTTATTCTTTTTGTAGTATTGAATATAATTAATGTAACTTTGAACTTGTGAAGAGTTGACAAAAAAGCCCAAGGCCCATTGGAGCTAGAGTCTTATTTGTTTCCTTTGGTCCCATCTTAATCCACAAACTATAGCCCAATTGGGTAGGCCCAAAAGGCTACCCCAATTAGATAATCAGTTATTATTTAATAAGAGTTATTAAATAAAGAAACTATCAGAATAATTTTAATGTACGTATGATAAAAAAGAAAAGAAATAAGTTTTTCTCTACAAAGAGAAGAAGAAGGATTTTTCTTTGAGAGTCTATGTACAAAGGACTGATTGAGAGACCACACATCTCGGGCACCATATGGAATTGAGATGAAAATTAAAGCTATTCTCAAGTCACGGTTTTGAAATTCACTGCATCAAGGTACGTATCTTGTTCTTTGTTCTAGAATTTAAGGTTACATGTTATCTTTCATGATTGAAGTAGATCCGTGTTTGTTGCTTCCGCTGTGTGTTTTGTATGAGATATAAAATTAGATTTTCCAACAATGGTATCAGAGCGGTCTTCAATATCATGCTTGTATAACATGTGATTGAGTTTTAGAATTAAAGAAAAATCGTTTTCTTGATGTTTTAGTTTTCTGCAGAAAAAATTTCTGCATATTTATGTTTTAATCATGGTTTATGATGTGGATATGTTTAGAGGGGGGAATGTGCAGAATAACTGTATGAAGGATTTGTATATAGTTAGTTAGGCAACGCTTGAAACTATAAGGGAAAGTAGACATCTCGAGTTTTAGAAACTCGAGATCCATTTACATAAATCTCGAGTTTCAAAAACTCGAGTTCCATGCAAAATTTTTTTTAGTTTTATCGCCCCTATAGTGGCGTTTTTAAGTCCTATAGTGACATTTTAAAGCCCTATAGCGGCGTTTTCCTGCAAAATATTTTCATAAGTGTTCAATACCAGGTTTAGGAAGCCCTATAGTGGCGTTTTTATGCCCTATACTGACGTTTTAAAGCCCTATAGCAGCGTTTTTCTGCTAAATTTTTTTATAACTCCATTTTTAAGCCCTATAGTGACGTTTTTAAGCCCTATAGCGGCGTTTTCCAAACTCGAGTTTTTAAAACTCGATTTTCACTTGGATTTTTTTTACAAATCAAGCCTTAAAAACTTGATTTTTATCTTGAAACTCGAGCTTTAGACACTCGAGATGCTAGTTTTCAACATTCTTTTCCAACGTGACAACTAACTAAATTTTTTAATATTTATTGTTATTTAGAAAAAAAATTCTGTTTAGAGATTCATGGCATTAGTTTTAAATGGAACTGATATATTGGTCAAGAGTGTGAGCATTACAGTTTTGCACCGCTTGGACGTTTTGCTTCTCTTGGATATAGTAGGCAATTTCGTATAGTTGTTGCATTTGATTCCATAACTATTGTTGAGGCTATTGACGTGTTAACATTTATTAAGGATATAGTTACTGAATGAATGTCTTGGCATGAATATCGTGGGACCCATGTTTCATATACAATAACTATCTTTAATGCTTGTTTGTTTATATTTTTCACTAGATGTACATGTGCAGATGTTAGTCTAGTAATATATTTTCATGATCAAACAATATGTTAATGTTAGGATTATGAAATTTATTCCTAATGCGATTAGGATTATGTTTTCAAGGGTTTCTAGCATGTTATGGTTCTTGATTTTGATCTTGAAAACCTTAATGTTTGAACTGTAAATCTTCGTTGATAAAATCAAAAGTGTTTTTGATGGAAAAACAATGAAGATTCAAAAACGGTTACTTGAAAATTTTGAAAACAATTCAGTTTTGCCCTTGAAATACTAAAAACACGGGTTTTCGCAGGTAAGCTTCTCACGAGGCTACTCACGAAAAATGCCACTGAAGCACAAAAATTTTTGCAGTTAAGCTTTACTCACGAAATAATTGTGAGACAGTAGCGAAAGTTTCTGTCTTAATTTTGTGCTTTCAATTTTTTGCTTAACTCGTTTTCACAGGAAACGCTTAGTCGTGAGATACCTGTGAGACAGCAGCGAAAGTTTCTATCTGAATTTTGTGTTTTCACTATTTTGCCTTAACCCATTTTCGCGGGAAGAGCTTAGTCGTGACATTCTCGTGAAAATGCATTTGAAGGGAATTTTGAATTTTTTTCTAAATGTTTTCAAATGTATAAGGTGTAAGGCAATGTGTGATGTGATTACACATAGTTCTAACTAAAAGAGCTAATGAGATCAAAGATATTAGTTAAATAGAACTCTTAATCTTAAATTGTTTTAATTAGAGGTTTTTAATGAGATTGAAATTCTAATTAAAAGTTATATAGTTTCTAATGAGATTAGAATACTTTATCTAATAAATTAAGGATAGAGTTCTATATAACCAATTTTTGATTCATTAGTGTTTAAGGAATCCTAAATAGTTTAGGACTTCCATTTTAGTTAGTGATTCTATTAAGATTAGAGTCTTTATCAAGTGCAAGGTTATAAATTGTGATGGGATCACAATTATTTAAAAGAAAAACCCAAATAATGAGTGGGAGTGCTAAAATAAGCCTTTTGTTAAGTTTATTGTAATGTGAATAGATACCTTGTCTTGACTTCGAGGCTTGCATTCCATGTGGAGGGTATTTACTTCACGGATTACAACGTTAAACTTCTTTGTGATTGCGCAAATGTTCGTTACGCTATTGTGACGTGACTTAGTAACATCACATTGAATTTAAACAATTAAACACATTTGATGTGTAGGGTTAAAATTGTGATTAGATCACAATGATTTCATGTTAATCCACTTGTTTTAAAATTTCTAGTGGGAGAGAGATACAAGGGTTGGATCTCACGGCCTCCATTGTCGGTTCATAGTGGTGTGGGGTATACATCTCGTCTTGGCCTCGAGCCTTGCATTCCATGCGGAGGATGTTTATTTCATGGTACTACAAGATTGACCTTCCCGGTTTATAGTAGTGTGATTAGGCACCTCTCCTTGGTGTATATGTCTTGCTCTCTTCGGAGGGTGTTTAATTCATCGTACTACAGATTAAACTTCTTAATGATAGATGAAGTGTGTTTTTACATTGAGAACGACCACGCTTTCGTGGAGTTACTTGATGACTCACATTAATTCTAGGCAATGGTGTACACTAGACTAAGTATAATGTTAACCTCCCTTCGGAGCTATGTCATTATTACTTAGAGGCTAAAGGAAAGCGGCAAATTATTTTTGTTTGGTAAGAGTTACCATGATAGCATTAATAATGAGAATAATTCTCGCCTGATCATAGTGATTGGTATGACCTCGCTTCCAAGGAATATTAATTACGGGATTAGGTTGTCGTTGCACCTAGTATAGTATATTTTTCGAGTTCCATATTATATGGTTATGGATGCAAAATGATAATGTCTTGGTTATTATGTTCATAGTCTCTGTGAGAGTGCCTTTTTTCTTCAGCACTATGGCCTAAGGATCCTGGGCCAAATAAAAATGTTCTTGGTAGACTGGGCTCGATTCACCGCAGCTAAAGGTCTGTTTAAGAATCGATTGTTGCACATAACAAACTTCCTACAATAAAAATAGCTAACAGAGAAAGCATATCCATATTGAATGACATTTTAACAGTAAAGGAATACACAATAAGTACAATTTAGTGTAAGAACAAGTTAGAGATCCTCTAATTAGTGGGATGCATTTTATTAATTTACTTAGTTGTGATTATAGTGCTCACTAAGACGTGGTGCAAGGCTCAACTGAGTTCAAAAGTTACAGACTTTGATAGCTATTTAGACTTCAAAGACTTGCAAAGTTTGAACTTGTTGAATCCGAGCATGTACTGTAGTGGCTGTCTTTGGGATACCGGGAATGGTTCCTCTGTTTTCCCTTGTGTTTACAGAGTGTTTTTCTACTATTTTATCAGACTACTGAAAGGCAACCGTTACGCCTTTAATTGTCAACGAATTCTCTATCTCCTTTTTTCAAATCCGAATCCCCTGTAGCATGGACTCCTTCCTCCTTTTATAGCACAGCTTCGGGCCCTGGGTACTAACGATTTCTTCCTTTTGCCCCTTGGAGTCCGTGCCGTGCTAGGTGCTTCAGGGTCCTGTCGTTTCCCTTTTTCCATGGTTTCCTGCTTTTTGTTACGACAAGATGAAAGTCCCTTACCTAGCTTTCCATTTCCAGATTTTTCCGTTGGCTGACCTGAGGCCTTTTGGCTTTTTCTTCTCAGCGCTCCAGCTTTTCACAGTTGTACTCTTCCTTGTCTCTTTCTCCAAATGGTTGGACCCAAGCCCCTGCGTTTTTGCTTTGTACTTCCACTGCGTGTCTGGGGCGTAAGGTCCGCGTGCCTTTTGTCTCTTTTCTTTCTTTAAATCTGTTTTAATTTCACTTTGCGCATCCAGGGATCCCCTGCCTCTGGGGAGCTTCTGGGATCCCGACCCAGTTCTTCTTTCTGGGCTTTTCTTTGGCTCGTTGATTCTGTCTTTTTCTTGGGCTTTTCGTGGATCTCTGGATCACTCTTTCTATTACTCATTTATTTCTTTTTTTGTGTGAAATGAGCCAAATGTTTCTTTACTTTCTTTGGGCCTATTTGTGGCCTTTTAATTTTGAACCTCAACATTTAGCCCCCCGAGCTCATGGGTTGCCTGCAGCCCATGCGTGAGTTTTCTGCAAGACTTTTCTCCTGTTTTGATTTTTCTACGGGGATCCCGATCTTCAAACTTCTTCGACATCCTGGCTCCTTTGTTTGTTTGTTTGTTTTTTTTTTTTTTTTTGTAACTCCTTATTTTTTTTCGTGGGACGTGGCAGTTGAGTTGTAATAACACTCTTACCACCTACTTTTACGTTCCCCATAATACTCATTAATAACTGTTGATAACTTCTTTTGCCTGAATATTCTTTTCCCAGCCTTTTTTTTTTCTTTCGCTTAGTCTTCGCCGCTACCCTCTTTCCTCTTTCTAGATACCCATTGCTTCAATGGCTTCTTCTTCTTCTCGAAAAAGAAAGGAGCGTACTCTTAGTCCCTTTGAAGGTGAGGACTCCTTTAGTTCTGCAGATGAGTCTGTCGCTGGGCACCCTGCCTTTCCTTTGCGAGACCCCTAGTATACTCCTAGCCTATTCTTTCCATGGGTGTCCCATGGCGAGACTCCTCCATCCCTTCACGCCTGGGTATTCTCTGGTCAGACGGGTTTTGCTGGTTCTACACAAGCTCCAGACCCTAGGGAGATTTTTGATCTCCAAATCAGACAAGGACTTCGGGAAGCGGTCCCCATCTTCTTCGATTTTGTTGCTGGAAAGATCCAAGGCTGGCCCATTTGGGTGGATAAAGAACTTTCTAACGCGGAGTTTGTGGGCCGCTTGGAACATGCTGGTATCCCGAAGGCAGTGGCTATTTCCAGGAATCTCGAGGGTTTCAGAGATGCCAAAGGCCTCAGGCACTTGGTGCGCCGTTGGTGTCTTGCTTTGCACACTTTCTCCTTTTCTGTGGGTGAACTGACTGTTACCTTGGAGGATGTGGTCAACAATTTTCTTCTCCCGGTGCTCGGGGATGAAAATCCCTTTGATATTAAGCTTTCTGATGAGGATCTCGAAGTGGAAGAAAAGTTATTTGCTTATTTTGGTGGACGTACTACTTCTTTCAGTGGGAAACCGGCCAGGATAGGTAGGTGGGTCATGACTCTTTCGCGTGAGAAGGATAAAGAGGTCAGGCATGCCGGGTTCCTTGTATTCTGGCTTAGCAAGTTCCTGTTCAGTGAGTTCCCTGGATATGGAATCAAGTCCACTCTTTTTCCCTTGGCGATTAGGTTGGCTCAGGGCGCTCAGTATCCTCTAGCCCCCATGTTTTTGGGCCATGTTTATTCCCAATTGGATCAGCTTCATGGAGATGAAGCTGAAGGTGATTCTTGTTATGTCATTACTTCTTCGCTTCATTGCGCTATTCTCCAGGTATTTATGTGGGATCGTTCTTTAGTTACTTTGGCAAAATGTAGGAATTTAAAGTTTGTGAAAGATAAGTTTCAGGGGTCCCCTGATGTGGTAAAAGGGCTTTATGGCAGCTCAACTGACAGCCACCCTATTATTTTTCGCTAGCTGAGTTTGAAAGGTGGGAATCTTAACTTAGTTGAGTTATTTGATCAAGTAGGCCATCTGCATTGGCGCTCCCCCCGGGAGTTTGGCCCCGATTTTGTTTGCGATTCTGTGTTGTCTCCTTTTCTGACTTCTACAGGGAACACTTTTGATTTACGCCGCGGTGATGAAGGTAGCTTAGTCTATTTGGCTTGCATTAGCCCATCCTGGCTTCCTGTGCTTTCCTCAACTGGCCCGCGGTACACTCATTATTCGGCTCATCGAGTACTTCGGTAATTCGGCTTCGATCAGGATATTCCCCAGTTTTTAATGACGTAGTTCCCTCTCTTCCTTCCTTGGATCCCTTCATGAGACTTCAGGCCTTTTCTTATTGGTCACGACGGAGTCCTCAGTTTGTAGTGCCCAACTCTCAGAGAGGAGTTTTTGTCTCCAGTGGTTATGCTGGTTATTGGAGGAGGGTTCAGAAGTCCTTTGCTGATTATGCTGGTTCTAACACAATTGGGAGAGTTCCCAACCTTGGCATTTCTTCTACCCCAACATCCAACAAGCGTTTGTCCTTGCCTACTGCTGGTGTTGTTTCTGCTGCTGTGAGCAGTAAAACTGGTTTTGCAGAATGGCATGCTTCCAGGGAAGGTTGGGTAACTTATGCACAGGATTTCCTAGAGAACTGGTTGGGGTGTGACCTTGTTGTTGGTGCTTCTGCTGGTGTACTGATTAAGAAAGGGGCAGTAGAAGCTATAAGTGCTAGTACTCCCGTTGGCATGAGTAAAGGAAAAATAATTAAGCAGGAAAAGTTGAAGGAGGCTGCAGCTGAAGAGAGTGCAGAGGATGTTGGTCCTAAGACAAAGAAGAAGAAGACTAGGAAATCCCAGAAACAATTGATACTTACTGAGGAGAAGGAAGTTGAACAACCTTTGGCTATAAGGGGCCAGGTGAAGACTAAGGTAGAGTCTTCTTTTCCCCAGGCTCCTGTGAGTCCTTCGGTTCATGGTCCCTCGAGACCCTCTGGACGTACCCGTAGTAAACAATAGAGACTTGGAGACCCTGTTGAGAGAGAAAGAAGGGCAAGGCCTCTTTCCTCCTTTGCTCTTTTAGGTTGCATTTTCATTGTTTTCCTTCATTTTCTTCCTTTTTTGAACTAATGAGTGATTGTTCTTTCTGCAGTCTAAGCGTAAGCTAGATCACAGGAAAGGTAGAAGCCAATCTTCTGGCGAAGATGTGGTATGGTTTTCTTTATCTGTATCTTCTGTTGCTTGCTCTTATTTACTTCTCAAGGTTTATATATCCGTGTTGTTCTGTGGTTCATGCCTTCCTTCTTTCGTTCCTCCTTCTTTTCCTTCTTTAGGTGGAGGTTTCTCCCCCTTGGTTGGTGAGACTTTGGAGGAGGAGGTGGCTGCAGCTGCAGCTCAGAGTATGGAAGAGAAAGCTCCCAGTGGTGACATAGCTGGGGAGACTGGGCAACCAATGCAGGATGTCCAGGCTGCCCAAGATCCCGAGGCTCCCAAGCTCCCCACCTCCCCAGGTCCTCAATTTGAAGAGACTCCTAGTCCTGTTAAGACTGTGCTACCTCAGACTGGGTTAAGTACGAGGGCTTTGGGAGGCGTATCATCATCCGGGCCAACAGGTGAGCCTTTCTTTCTTTTAAAAGCGTTTTAATTTTATTTCTTTTGTACCCCCCTTTTCTTTTTTTCTTCTTCTTCCATTCCTCTGAGTTCTTTCTTTCTTTACCTTCTCCTCTCCCCCCCTTTTTTTTTTCAGGCCCAGCTACTGCGAGATCTGCCTCTGGTGCTGCCTCTTCTTTGAAATCAGAGGATTCTGAAGGTGGGTGTTGATTTTCCTTACTTCATTCCCTTTCTTCTTCTTTTTTTTTTCTCTTGTGTTCTTTGCTATGGCGAAGCCCCCTGTGCCCTTGCCTTCTTTTAGCCATTTTGCTAAGGCTTCCTTACCCTTTCTTCAACTTGCAATGTGCTTTTTCTCAGAGTCCTCCAAGAAGTCAGAGGAGCAAGAGGAGGAGACTCCGCCCCAGGGAACCAAAATTGGTTTCTTTTTTACCTTCTTTTGCTCTTTGTTTTTTTTTTTTTTTTAAGAAAGAAGCTAAGTCTGCGCCCCCCCCCCCTTTTTTTTTTTTGCAGGAGTTGATACTGGTATTAAGAGTCCTGATCTTGTGATTCCTGAGGGGGGTGTAGGATCTGCTCAGGTTGCTGGCTCCCAATCTGCTCAAAGGGTTGAAGGTTCCTCTAGGACTTCAGGTGGTAACGCAACCATAGGAGAGGCTCCAGGGATGGTTGTTTAAGATCCTGCCTCAAGGCTCTTTACATTTCTGGCTCGTTTTGATCGTCTGAAGTTCAACAGCCTCCTTGCCAGTCACTTCTGCCACTTCGGGCCTTCCTATGGTAGCTTCTTGCAGTTCTCTGTGCCTGTGGAAGGCCTGCCTTTGCTAGAAGGGTTGTTTAAGCGTCACGGGGATTTCACCATTGGTTTCAGAGGAGGAGTATTCTTGGGTAATATTTTGATGGAGCTGCTGTGTGCTGTGTTGATCTCCTTGAGGGATTCTTCACTGGACTCTTTATCTGAGGAAAAACTCTTGGAATGGAGGGGAGTTGTTCAGGATCTCCTGGAAGCCAAATTCAACCTGTCATTTTTGCTGGAGTATCTGCGATCCTTGGCCCAAGTGTTGTTCCAGAAGCAAGCTTCTAAGAGCATTGATGCTGAGATTGCCGTTGCTGAGGAAGCTTTAGCCCATGCTCACAAGACCTTACAAGACTTGAAGATTAAAAGGCAGAGGGTTTTATCTTCTTCAGCTGTCCTTGCTTTCTCCTTGGATGGTTCTTTGTTGGCTGGCCTCCTTTCTTAGTCTTCCCCCTTTTTTGTTTAGTTGGTTTGGATATGTATGAATAATTTGGGGTTGTATAAATTTTCTATTTCTTTGTTTGAACATTGCCTCTGGCTCTCCTTTTTTTTTTAGATCTGTACTTGTGCTTTGAGACTGCTTCCATGCACTTGTGCTTCAAGATGGTTTCTGAATATTGCTTCTAATATCTTTTAATGGCATGTGGATCTTCTTTTCTTATCTTCCCTTTTTTTTTTACTGAGTTCTGGTCCGTGATTCCCACAAGCTTTGTTGCAGGTTCCAGCTAGGTACCTACTCCTTTTCTTCTTGATTGTGCAAGTACTGAGTTGGGTATATTGGGCAATATATATATATTTTCTTCGGCTTATGAGCTTGACAGATTTTTCTTTTATCAAGTACTGGGTTAGGTATCCTCGGTATATGCCTGAGATCCTAGACCATGTATTTGAAACCTTAGCTGCTTTATAGCTATCTGTGGGGTGATCCTTGGGTTATGCATCAAAAGATTTCCCCAGGTATCTTCCCCCTTTTTTTTTTGGGCTGCGCAAGTATTGAACTGGGTGCATTGGGCAATGTATTTTATTTGCCCCAGCTCATGAATCTTGGCGAGTCTTTTTTTTTTTTTTTTTTTTTTTAAGTACTGGGCTAGGTATCTTCAGTATATGCCTGAGATCCTGACCATGTATTTAAACTTAACTGTTTTTGTAGTTATATGCGGGGTAATCCTGGGATATGCAAGAAGATTTCCTCAATTATCCTCCCCTGATTCTTGTCTGTGTTAGGACTTTGTGATACTTTAGGATTTAATAATTGAGAAAAAGAAAAAAATTTCATTGAATTTAAAAAAAAAACATAAATTTCACTCAAGGAACACAGCAAATCCAACAAAGATAGTAAGGATCATAGAATGTCCTTCTACCACGAGTCTGTGAACAAAATTACTTAAATAATAAATACATAAAAGGAAAGAAACACTTAGCGGGTTGGGGAGCTTGGCAAAAGGATTCCAATGTACTAAGACCTCTCCCTTTTCATGCATAGTATTGTTTAACCCACTTCCCATTTATGGGCTCTGTCAGGATTGTCTCATCTTCTTTTGTAAGGTAGTAGTACCCACTATCATGGGCCTCTCTGATGACGTAGGGTCCTTCCTACTTTGGGGCGAATTTGGAGGGTCTCGGTAGGTTTCTTCTCACATGCTCTGCTGTCCTTAATACCAACTGCCCCTTGGTGAAAGTCCTCGGGCGTACTGCTTGTGCGTATGCTCTTGTCATTCTTTACTGGTACCTCTGGCTTCTCCTTTTGGCTAGCTCTCTTTCTTCCTCTATCCCTTCGAGGTCTGCTAATCTCCTTCCATTGTTTGTGTCCTCTGTGTCCTCCTGACTTTCTTCAAGTACTACTCTTGGTGTGGGAACAATTAACTCCACTGGGCTGATGGCTTCTGTCCCATAGACCAGAGAGAATGGTGAGAATCCCGTGGCTGTTTTCACAGAGCTCCTGCATGCCCAGAGTACATCTGCTAGGTGGTCACTCCATTTTCCTCCATATTCTTGCTTCATTTTTTTAAGGATCTTCAATATCACCCTATTAGTGGCCTCTGCCTGGCCATTTCCTTGTGGGTAGTACGGTGTAGACCTTCCATGTTTGATGTAGTAGGCCCTAGTTAACCCTTTCATGTCTTTATTTATGAATGGGGTTCCATTGTCACTGATCAACCTCCTGGGGATCCCAAACCTTGTAATGATATGGCCTTGAATGAAGTTTGCTACAACTGCTCCAGTGGCCTTTTTCAAGGGGATGGCCTCTACCCATTTTGTATGAAAGTTCAAAAAGGGTATGAAACACCTTTGAACGTTTAGACCCCAAATTACACAAATACCAATTCAAGCTTTATATCAAACAATTAATGTGCGGAATATGATAACAAGCTTAAAACAGAATTGATAGAACAATCTAAGCCAAATATAAACACATCCACAGCAGTAAATATAAGGCAAAGATAAAAGGAAGAGCGATGCAAACACACGGACAACACACGATGTGTTATCGAAGAGGAAACTGAAGTCCTCGGCGTAAAACCTCTTCGCCGCCCTCCAAGCGGTGATAAAATCCACTAACGAATATAGTTGGGATACATGAACAGCAGAAGACCCTCCAAGTCTAATCTACCCAAGTACCTAAGTCCTCTAAGCTTCTTGCTCCAACGAGGTTACGCCGAACCTATTTCTTCTTTAGCTTCTCGGATTCCGCTACTTGACCATAGCATCAACCAATGTATATTGGTTCCTTCCCAAACTGCTTCCCTAAGCACCAAATGGACCTTCTCACAGACGTGGGTGTGGTGAGATAAGGATTTGGTAAAAGGCCTCTCAAGGGTATGACAATGGAGAGGAAGAGAGTAGAGGAATTTGAGGAGTCTCTAAGGTAAAGATTGGGGATGAGGCAATCTTGTTTTTCTCTAGGGTTTCTCTCACAAAATTCTCTCTGGAAGCTCTCTCAATTTAGTGGGTATAAGGGTGTATATATAGTAGGGTGAGAAGGGAATGCAAAACGTCAGTTTTTGCCAAGCAGGGTTTACTCGTGGCTTGTCCAAGTCGCGAGTTCCAGTCGCGACATAACGGCCTGGACAGCCTGGAACTTTTGTCCTGTAACGTGATAGCTAGCGCGACCCTTCAGCTTCCCAGTGTGCCTCTCACGTGCCTGCCTGCCTTTCGCGGCTTGCCAGTCGCGATCCACCCGCAAGCCCTTGCCGCGAGACTCTGTTTTCTTGCACACTTTTGAGCTTTTCTTCACATCTTCTCACACACTACCCTTACAATTTTCTCACCTAAATACAGGGTTACTATGTGCTAAATTACAAGCAAATTGGTCACGGAATAAAGCCAATCAGATGGTTGATTAAATTCAACCTTACAATCTCCCCCTTTGGCTATTCCGTGACAAAACCCTATAACAGACTCTAGACTTAAACGTGAGTTGGGAACAGTTGGAAAACTCACTCACACCTAACTCTAGATTCTGTAAAGCTCTTGAACATATGAATAAGAAACTCCTGAAACACAATAACATAACAATATCATTGTATGTAGAAAACTTAATATGCATATGGAGCAAAATAGGCATGATCAATCAAAAATGAACATAAGCACAAAAGCAATATTTCATGGCAAGATCAGCAGCAGTAGTCACTTAAGCACAAGTGATTACTATGTTCATTCACACAGGCATGAACATCCGGACATGCAAAAATGATAAACTCAAATGAAGAGTACCATTTGCAAGTCCAACACTCAACCAATGCATACAAACACATATGCATCTAGGAACAATCCTACAAGGGCACAAGAGTGTTGTACTTAGGATAATGCAAGGCATTAACAAGTACCAAAACACAAAAGCATAAAGGCTGCATAAGCAAAGTTTTGCAAATACATGGTACAAACCATAAAAGCCTACAAGTATGCAAAAGTGAACCTTAAAAACCTACAAAGGTACTAGGTACAAACAGATGATAAAAAATACTTCCCTTATCATATCACTCCCCCTATGATGAATCATAGGAGCTGTGATGAACTTGAAACATAAATACCTGTAACCTGAAACACTTGCACAAAACACATTAGACCCTCAAGGTAAAGCAAGTGATAAACAAACAAGTATAATGTAACAATTAAAAAAGCGATCAAGAACATGATGTGAAACATGTGAGCAACTTGATCAAACACCAAACACCAAGACAAGGTTTACTTATTAACACAATGTCTTCTTCCCCTTGGTATATATATCTCCCATATGGAATATCTCTCTCCCTACGAATGTGCACGAGAAATGGAATTACTCCCCCTAAGAATGTGCACATGAGTCATATAGAAATGACAAAACTTTCCGGTATACTACTCTAGAGTATACTCTCCCCCTTTTTGACACGAATAGACAAAGGGGTCAAGGAGAAAAGAGGGCAAGAGATGAAGGTATGAAGAATGGTAATTATGCATGAGGGGTGCAAAGATGCATGAGGGGTGTGAGATGAATGAGAAAATGAAGCTCAATCATAAGACATGACATGCTAGGATGAAGAAATAATGTATGAACCAATGCATGACAAGGGTAGCAAAGGTGTGTGCAAGAGGTGGCAAAGTGCAATGCATGACCAATGCATGGAAAATGCACATGTGGGGCAAGGTGTGTTAAATACACAACCAATGAACCAAACATGTTCCTAATGAGGAAACATGAGAAACCCCAAAGTTTGAAACTCATCGGAGTCCAAACAAGCGAGAAAATGCCTAAGAGGCATTTCATCAAACACCTAGCGTGCACACCATGAACAACAATGTGAAACAATGCATGAACACCATGAAAACCACCCTAAATACATGCTCTTTTTGCCACAAGGAGCCAACATCCAAAGCAAATCATCAAAAGAAACTAATCCCATACAAAAATCTTGACAAAAATTAAGTTTTCCCAACTCCTATGATGAAAATCCCAACGAAGAGCACAAAACTCACTAAAACATAATCCAAGGATCCAAATCAATGAAAAGAGATTAAAATTACCTTAGAGATGTTAAAGGAATGAAAAATCATTCAAATTGGTTGGGTTTTGATGTAAAAATGTTGAAAGAGGGGGAAAAGAGGATGGGAGAGGTTAAAAACAAGTTTCAGACGAAAAGCCCTTTAAAAAGCTGTTTCTGGGCATTTCGCAACTGGGCAAGTCGCAAAGCGAGTCGCGAGTGAGTAGCCAAAGCTTCTGGATGAACTCGCGACTGGGCTCGCGACTAGGCAAGTCGCCAAAACGAGTCGCCAAAACTCGCGACTGTAACTCGCGACTGGTCAAGTCGCCAAAATGAGTCGCCAAAATTCGCGACTGTAACTCGCGACTTGTCAAGTCGCCAAAATGAGTCGCCAAAACTCGCGACTGTAACTCGCGACTCGTCAAGTCGCCAAAAATTCTGACACTTGTTTTTCAACACAAAACATGTTTAAACACTGTAAAACAATGTAAGCATTAAACAAGAACACAAATAATGATAAAAATCACTTCCAAAAACATATAAAATGATCAAAAATCTTTTTGGATTGATCCATATAAAGTTGAGCTCACACACATCACATTTAAACAAGTACAATCGAACAAATGAATAAGGCATTCATTGAACATTAGGCATGTTTGTTGTGTGTGTGTATCAAGCGTGGAATAGTCCTTAGTCTAGAATGAAGCTTCAATGATTAATTCAATCAAGTCATACACAACTAGTACTAAGACAAGTGGTCTATCTCAATTATAGAAACATGCATATATGACCTCCCACAAGAACTTGATAACAATTCTTTGAAACTTTTCATTTGGCTCCATATTCAACATATCATTTGCCATTTTTGAGCAAAGAAAATCTCATTGTGAGATAGATGCCTGAAATTTTTGATATTTCAATTTGATGAACAAGCCTTTGGCTTTTTGAGCATCATACAATTTCATAAAAGTCGCTTTTCCTTTTTTCTAGTCAAATACTAGTATATGTGACGACTTTTGCAGCTCATTATCTCTTTTCATTTTGAGATTTACATTTGTTGAGCTCTATAAGCAATAAAAATAAAAGAGTGGTAAGATATATAGGCATAAGTCTACGCATGTATCAAAACCAACATGACTATTGACTAATCATTCATGACAAGCTTGAAGATCGATTTACAACAATCACACAAAGATGTCAAGATTTTTCCCACAAAGATATAAGTGCATTAAGAACAAGCTAAGCTCGTAAATGCATAAAGCCATTTGTACGAAGGTACAAGGCAAAACTCACATGTGATATGTGCTTAAACATATACGATCAAACTTTTTGAATTTTTCACTTTTTATGTGGTTTTGGATTTTTACTCACACAAAACAAAGACATAAAAGTAAGATAAAAAACAAAACAAACCAATGCAAAAACAAATGCATGACAATGAAGCATCTAATGCATGAAGGGTCCTACAAAGATCGAAAGAATTAGATCAAGGACCAAAAGAGCAAAAGCTCAACTATATAAACCCTTCCTCATCCAAATGAAACGATTGTTTGAAATAAGTGTCTCAAAAGCAGGGAGATGAGGGTTGGAAGAATGAGAACCTGAGATGCACATAGTCAAGGAGTTAAGAGCATTAAACACTTTCTTTAACAACATGCAATTTTCACTCAAATCAGGTTTACTCTTTTTAGCACAACTTCCAAAAGGCTCAAGTTTCTCTTTTCTTTTGAGAGCATGAAACTTAGAGCAATGTGGTCTTAGATGACCAAAAGCACCACAATGGTGACACACAATGTGTTTAGGTCCACTAGGCTTTTTGGGAAGGGATCTAGCAACAAGGTTTTGTTCACTCTTCAACTTATAACATTGAGGTCTTATGTGACCGATCACACCACAATGGTGGCAAGTTGGAACAAACTTAGATCCCTTCAAAACCTTAGGTTGAGACCTAAACGGAGGCTTTGACTTAACAGCCTTTCTCTCCACCTTTTGATTTCTTTTATGTGGAGGAATGTATACCGATTTGTCCTTTGGGGTAGAGCACACAATAGGCACAAAATCGGGTACCACAACATGATTGCAACAAATAATTTCATCCCTTTTAACAATAGGTTCAGCAATCAAACACTTGGCATGCATCTTAAGAGATTCATTTTTACATATTAGCTCATCAACAAGTTTGTTAGACAAAACAAGTTTAGCATCCAAGTCCATATTCAAACATTCAAACTCTTTCAGTTTTTCAACAGAATTTTCAGCAAGTTTCTTATATTTTTCAACCAATTTATTGGATTCATTGAGCTTAGCAATCAAATCATCATTTTCACAAAATAACTTGTTCAAATCCTTATTAAACTTCTTAGCCTTTTTCTTTAAGAGTTTGATGTTAGGAATATCAATAACATCCAAAGATTCATGTAACATAGCATCACAATCATGAGGATTATCACTCATAGAGGCATTTTCACAAACACGTGGCATGTTACATTCATCACCAACCAAATCATATAAAGAGGCATACAAAGCACAATCCATGGCAAATAACACAAGGGGTCAAGGATCACACTTAGGTATTTAAACCACAACAAGTGTACCCGCTCTGATACCAATTGAAAATTCAAAAAGGGTATGAAACACCTTTGAACGTTTAGACCCCAAATTACACAAATACCAATTCAAGCTTTATATCAAACAATTAATGAACGGAATATGATAACAAGCTTATAACAGAATTGATAGAACAATCTAAGCCAAATATAAACACATCCACAGCAGTAAATATAAGGCAAAGATAAAGGGAAGAGCGATGCAAACACACGGACAACACACGATGTGTTATCGAAGAGGAAACCGAAGTCCTCGGCGTAAAACCTCTCCGCCGCCCTCCAAGCGGTGATATAATCCACTAACGAATATAGTTGGGATACATGAACAGCAGAAGACCCTCCAAGCCTAATCTACCCAAGTACCTAAGCCCTCCAAGCTTCTTGCTCCAATGAGGTTACGCCGAACCTATTTCTTCTTTAGCTTTCCGGATTCCGCTACTTGACCATAGCATCAACCAATATATATTGGTTCCTTCCCAAACTGCTTCCCTAAGCACCAAATGGACCTTCTCACAGACGTGGGTGTGGTGAGATAAGGATTTGGTAAAAGGCCTCTCAAGGGTATGACAATGGAGAGGAAGAGAGTAGATGAATTTGAGAAGTCTCTAAGGTAAAGATTGGAGATGAGGTAATCTTGTTTTTCTCTAGGGTTTCTCTCACAAAATTCTCTCTGGAAGCTTTCTCAATTTAGTGGGTATAAGGGTGTATATATAGTAGGGTGAGAAGGGAATGCAAAATGTCAGTTTTTGCCAAACAGGGTTTACTCGCGGCTTGACCTCGCGGCTTGTCCAAGTCGCGAGTTCCAGTCGCGACGTAACGGCCTGGACAGCTTGGAACTTTTGTCCTGTAGCGTGACAGCTGGCGCGACCCTTCAGCTTCCTAGTGTGCCTCTCACGTGACTGCCTTTCGTGGCTTGCCAGTTGAGATCCACCTGCAAGCCCTAGCTGCGAGACTCTGTTTTCTTGCACACTCTTGAGCTTTTCTTCACATCTTCTCACACACTACCCTTACAATTTTTCCACCTAAATACAGGGTTACTATGTGCTAAATTACAAGCAAATTGGTCACGGAATAAAGCCAATTAGATGGTTGATTAAATTCAACCTTACATTGTAAAATACTCAGTGGCTGCCAAGATCCATATGTACCCACTGGATGGAGGATTTATAGGCCCTATGAGATCAAGCCCCCAAGTGTGGAAGGGCCATGGGGTTGTCATATCCTGTAATGTATTTGGGTGAGTATGGATTGCATCTCCGAGGACTTGACATGCGTGGCAGGATTTGACTATCTCGTCGGAGTCCCTTTTCATTGTTGGCCAGTAGTACCCCAACAGTAGTAACTGTTTGTAGAGTCTCCTTTTTCCTGGGTGGCTCCCACAATCACCAGAATGGACTTCCTTGACTACTTCCCTGGCTTCCCTTGGTCCCAGGCATCTCAGGGGATCCCCACTGTATCCCCTTTTGAATAGGATCCCGTTTTGCAAAAAATATCTAACTGCGAGCTTCTTGAGCTGGTGTGCCATTGCCCTGTCAGTTGGTAGGATCCCTTGAGCCAGGTATTCCATGAAGGGAGTCCTTCAATCTTCTGTAACAAATACAGCGTAGCTTTCTTCCTTGTCTACCAAGGATTGGCATTCTTGACATTTCTCCTGTATAGTTGCTGCCTCTTTGTTCATATTTGGCCAGTAGTATCCCATGCGCTGCATCCTCCTATATAGACTGATCTTTTCTGAGGTCCCACAGACTTGGGTATGTAGCTCTTCCAACCTTAGCTTCCCCTCTTTTTCATTGATACACCTGGATAGGATCCCTCCGGGCAGCCTCCTGTATAGTTTTCCTTCTATTAGAGCGTAGTCCCTCAGCTCTTTGACACTTCCTCCAGATCCTATTTCTTTCATTTTTTCTTTCACTTCACTCCTCCAGTCCCATTGCTTGGACTCTCCCAGGGATATCTTTTGGAGGATTTTTAAGATGGAATGCTCCTGCCTTCCTATTCTGACCAGGGTGTCTTTTCCCTTGAATGGTGCTTGGGATCCTAAGGTGGCAAGCGCATCTGCGAACCTGTTTTCACTTCTCTGTGTGTATTCTATGCTGAAGGTCAGGAATTCCTGCTCCAGCCTCTGCGCCCAAGTCTTGTAGGCTGCCAAACTTTGTTCCCTTAATGCAAAATCACCTTTCACCTGAGAGACTACGAGGTTGGAATCTCCCAGTACTATCATGTGTTTCACCCCAATACTGAGTGCTATGGTCAACCCGGTCAAGTACGCCTCATACTCAGCTGCATTATTGGAGCAGGGGAAACCGAGCTTGAAAGATAGAGGTATGGTGTCCCCATTTTCACAGCTAAGTACAACTCCCACCCCATTTGAGGTTGCTGTAGTTGACCTGTCGAACCTCATTGTCCATTTCTTTCCTAGGATCTCTGCTACTGCTACCTCGCCTGGGATTTCTTCACTTAGTGAGATTTCCTCCTTCCTTGGGAATTGCGCCAGTAGGTTAGCTATGGCTTGACTTTTAACAGCCTTGGGGGTCCTGAGGCCTATGTCATATTGAGAGAGCAGGACCAACCACTGTGCTATTCTTCCTGTTAGGAGGGGTTGATGCAGGAGTGCCTTTATGGGGTGTGACTTAGTCACTAAAAGGATTTGGTGAGCTGAGAAATACCTCTTCAGTCTCTGGGATGCGTAAATAACTACTAGGCAAGCCTTTTCTATTTTGGGGTACCTGGTCTCGGCATCCTTCAGTGTCCTGCTTACATAGTAAACAGGTTGTTCATTTCCCTCATCATCCTCTTGTGCCAGCAGGGCTCCTATTGCTTGGGTATTTGATGCTAAGTATAGTAACAAAGGCCGCCCACGTACTGGTGCCTAGAGAGTGGGCAGATGATTCATAATCTGTTGGACCCTTTGGAAGGCTTCCTGTTGTTCTGCTCCCCAGATGAACTCGATTCCTTTCTTTAATAGCTTGGACGAGCCTACTGTGGCCGAAGCCAGCCCTGGCACAAATCTCCTGATGTAAGATACCCTTCTTAGGAAGCTTTTGAGCTCCCTCACTGTTATTGGTCTTTTCATGGTGGCAATGGCTGCAGCTTTGGCTGGGTCTATGCTTATGCCTCTGTGATGTACCAGGAACCCGAGGAACTTTCCCGTGGATACTCCAAAGGCACATTTCATGGGGTTCATGCGTAGCTTGTATTCTCTGCATCTTTTGAAAACTTGTTCAAGTATCTGAAGGTGTCCTGTCCTAGTTTTTGACTTAACCACAATATCATCCACATAATCTTCCATTTCCTTATGCATCATATCGTGGAAGATGGCTGTCATGGTTCGCTGGTATGTGGCTCCTGCATTCTTGAGGCCAAAGGGCATTACAGTGTAATAGAAATTTCTGATTGGTGTCCTGAATGCTGTCTTTTCGGCATCCTTGGCAGCCATACGAATCTGGTTGTACCCACTATACCCATCCATGAATGAGAACATAGAACTTCCCGCAGCTGAATCCACAAGGAGGTCAATGTTAGGCAGAGGGAACTCATCTTTAGGACATGCTTTATTCAGGTTGCGGAAGGCTACACAGCAACGGATCTGACCATTCTTTTTCTTCATAGGTACTATGTTAGAAAGCCATCTGGGGTGCTGAATGGGCTTGATAAAACCGGCTGCTAGCAGCTTCCTGATCTCCTGAGCTATCTGGGCTTCTACATTAGTGTGAAAGACCCTGGCAGGTTGGATTACTGGTTTAACTCCTGGGTCTACATTGAGGGCATGGACCACTAACTCAGGATCCAGACTGGGCATTTCATCATAGGTCCAGGCAAACACATTCGTGTAATCTTTGAGCAAAGCCACCAGTGGCCCCTTTTCTTGTGTTGCCAACTGACTGCTGATGAAAATAAGCTTCTGAGATCCCAGCTCAGCCCCCAGGTTTACCTCCTATAATTCTTCCTCAGGCTGGATTTGTGCCTCTTTGACTGGTTCCTCTGGGACTTCCTCCTGGGCTATCATACATTCTGGTGGTCCGGGACCTTCCTGCACGATACACTCGAGTCCCGCGCACCTTCACAAACGATATATTAACCTTCCCCCAGGTTCCTGTACTACTACACACTCCCGGGATCCTGAGGTGCTGGGCTCCTTCTTTTGCCTTTTTCTCTTCAGGAGGTCTCTCAAGTCATGGGCACCTCCTCCTTCTTCTTTTTCCAAGATAGGTGTTCCTAGGGTCCCTGGCATGGGACTCTCATCATTAGGTTCTAACTCATCATAGAATATTGTTTCTACAAAGTTTACTTCCCTTTGGCTGAAAGGGTTATGGTTGGCAGGGATTCTTACAGGCCTTCCATTTAATCTCCCCTTAACACACTGATGGTAGGTGGATGGTATAAGGCGATGCTTATGGAGCCACGGCCGTCCCAGCAGTACTTGGTAGGACACTTTTGAGTTGATCACATGAAATCTGGTCAAGGCTACTATTGGCCCCACTCTTAGGGCCAGCTGTATATATCCTTCAATTGATTCTGCTGATCCTCCAAACCCAGTTATCTCCAAGGGAGCCCCCAAGTTCCTCCTCCCTGCTAGGCCCACGGCTTCCAAGGTACTCAGGGCTATGAGGTTGAGTGACGCCCCTATGTCCATTAGTGCTCTTCTGATTTGGACACCATTTATGGTGGCCATTAGATAAAGAGGTCTACAATGGTCTGGATGCTCGACCTCCATGTCTTCATCAGTGAAGGTTATGGCATTGGTTGTCTCCAAGAAAGCTTGACTGGCATGTGATTCTGCTGTGAAACATTCCATTCCTGAATCTGTTGCTATAGTCATGAGAGATTCCGTGGCCACTCTCCTTGCTTCTGGCCCAAATCCCAGCTGATTGAATAGTGACCTGAACTTGGGATTCTTCTGCAGGGTTCTAACTGTATTTGGATGAAAGGATCCTTCTGGCTCTTCTGCTTCTGCCGAGTTCCCGTGGATTACTATAGCCACCACCCCCTTTCCTTTGTGGTTGGGCAGGGGGTTTCTTTGTACTTCTGGCTCCTTCTAGGTGAGCTCCAAGGTTCCTTCTCTTAGCTTCCTGTGAAAGAGCCTGCGGAGGGTCCAGCAATCCTTGGTGGAATTTTTAACATAATTATGAATCCTGCAAAACAAAGGATTTTTCCTTTCTTCCTCAGTTGGTGGCCTGGATACAGTGAATGGCCTAACCACTCCATCCCCAATCCACTTGTCCAGGACGTGGTTTAATTCTTCCATAGTGCATGGGATCACCGGTGGTTCCTCGTACACTTTTCCATCAGGCCTCTTCCTTTTTTCTCCCACCGATGCTGTCATGGCTTGGGACGCCGGCATCCTCTTTGCCCTCATAGTTTGTGCTGTTCTTCTAGTTCTCTGTAATAAGTCAGCGAGCTATGTGATGGATAAATTTTTGAGGTTGAGTCTGTAATCGAAAAGCATGTTAGAGATGCAAGTCTCTACGAGCTCTTTTTCTTCATGGTCCCCATAGCAGTCTAGGGACACATCTTCAAATCTTTTGATGAACTGGACGGGGTCTTCTCTAGGCCTCTGCCTTACCATCTGAAGGCTTTGGAAAGTGACCTTGTCCTCGCCAGGGTAATATTTTGCACAAAATCTCTCCATCATTTCGTCCCAGGTCTTAATGGACCCAGGTCTCAGTGTGGTGTACCAAGTGTATGCCCTGTCCATTAAGGACTTAGCAAACTCTCTTAGGCACAGCTCTTGGTTTCCTGCGTACGGGCCCATAGTATGGACAAACCTGCTCACGTGCTCTACTGCACTTCCATTCCTTCCATCAAAAGGATGGAACTTTGGTGGCTCATATCCCTTGGGGTATGGCTTGCCAAGGAGTTTTGGTGGGAATGGGGGATCCCGAGAAAATTGCTTGGGGATCCCGGAAAGTTTTTCCCTTTCTTGGTCTAGGAGGGCGCTGACATCTGCCAATGTTAGGTATTGGGGGTTAGTTCCTCCTCCCACTGCTGACCCTCCCTCTGGCTGGGTTCTATCTTGGTTGCCCACATGGGGGGCATTGTCTCTGTCTTCCTGAGTCTTGCCTTCTTTGAGAAGGCGAACTTCTTGTTGCAAATCTTTCAGCATTGCAGTCATTTGAGCCATAGGGTCCAGCTCCTGCCTTGCGTTTCTTTGTTCTGACACGGCCTCCTGTTCTGTTAGGGGCACCTCGCCTCTTTGCTTGGAGGCCACTTCATTTTCTCCCACGGGCTCAGAGGCCGCGGGTGGCGCATTAGCACCTTTACTGTTCCTTTGTCTTGGAGGCATGTTCTGTGAAGGGATTGCTTGTTCCCTTTTCTTTACCCAGTCCCCAATGAAGTCACCAAAATGTGAGAGTGCCTTTTTTCTTCAGCACTATGGCCTAAGGATCCTGGGCCAAATAAAAATGTTCTTGGTGGACTGGGCTCGATTCACCGCAGCTAAAAGGCTGTTTAAGAATCGATTGTTGCACAGAACAAACTTCCTACAATAAAAATAGCTAACAGAGAAAGCATATCCATATTGAACGACATTTTAACAGTAAAGGAATACACAATAAGTACAATATAATGTAAGAACAAGTTAGAGATCCTCTAATTAGTGGGATGCATTTTATTAATTTACTTAGTTGTGATTATAGTGCTCACTAAGACGTGGTGCAAGGCTCAACTGAGTTCAAAAGTTACAGACTTTGATAGCTATTTAAACTTCAAAGACTTGCAAAGTTTGAACTTGTTGAATCCGAGCATGTACTGTAGTGGCTATCTCTGGGATACCGGGAATGGTTCCTCTGTTTTCCCTTGTGTTTATAGAGTGTTTTTCTACTATTTTATCAGACTACTGAAAGGCAACTGTTACGCCTTTAATTGTCAATGAATTCTCTATCTCATTTTTTCAAATCCGAATCCCCTGTAGCATGGACTCCTTCCTCCTTTTATAGCAAAGCTTTGGGCCCTGGGGTACTAACGATTTCTCCCTTTTGCCCCTTGGAGTCTGTGCCGTGCCAGGTTGCTTCAGGGTCCTGTCGTTTCCCCTTTTCCATGGTTTCCTGCTTTTTGTTGCGACAAGATGAAAGTCCCTTAGTTAGCTTTCCATTTCCAGATTTTTCCGTTGGATGACCAGAGGCCTTTTGGCTTTTTCTTCTCAGCGTTCCAGCTTTTCCCAGTTGTACTCTTCCTTGTCTCTTTCTCCAAATGGTTGGACCCAAGCTCCTGCGTTTTTGCTTTGTACTTCCACTGCGTGTCTGAGGCATAAGGTCCGCGTGCCTTTTGTCTCTTTTCTTTCTTTAAATCTGTTTTAATTTCACTTCGCGCATCCAGGGATCCCCTGCATCTGGGGAGCTTTTGGGATCCCGACCCAGTTCTTCTTTCTGGGCTTTTCTTTGGCTCGTTGATTCTATCTTTTTCTTGGGCTTTTCGTGGATCTCTGGATCACTCTTTCTATTACTCATTTATTTCTTTTTTTGTGTGAAATGGGCCCAATGTTTCTTTACTTTCTTTGGGCCTATTTGTGGCCTTTTAATTTTGAACCTCAACAGTCTCAAAATAAAGTTGTCATAAATTTTGTCCTCTTGCTACTATTTGTGAAGGTGCCTTTTTCTTTAGCACACAGGCCTAAGGATCCTGGGCCAAACAGTTATTGTCGGTGGACTGGGCTTGGTTCATCGCAGCAAAAGGGCTGTTTAAGAACCAAGTGGTGCACAAGGCAGATTTCCTGCAACACAAATAAAATGACAAGCGAGAATATCTGCATTGAATGACAGCTCAAACAGCAAAGAAATGCGTAGTAATAGAAAATACAGTAAAACAGGGGTTAAGGATCCTGGGATCAATGAGAAGCATTTTATTAATTTTCTTTGATTATGGTTACAATGTGCTCACTAAATTGTGATACAACGTTCAAATTAACTCAAAAATTGCAGACTTTGATGGCTATTCAAGCCTCTAAGACTTGCAAATTTTGAACACTTTCGAATCCAAGTATGTGCTATAGTGGCTATTTCGGGGATACAGAGGGGCGATCCTTTGTTTTCTTTTGAGTTTTACAGAGTCCTTTCCACGGTTTTGTTATGATATCTAAAATCAAGACGGATGATCAATTAATGCTTCAATCCTCAATGCCCTTCAGCATGGGTTTTCTCTTCCTTTTATAGTGCGATTCTAGGGCTCCGAGGTACCAGTGATTTCTCTCTTTTGTCCCTTAGAGCTTGTGCTGTGTAAGTTACCCAGGGGTTGGTATTTTCCTTCTTTCTCATAATTTCTTCCTTTTGGTCCGACCAAGCTGAAAGCCCCTAGCTAACTTTCTATTCCAAGATCCACTTCGGTTGCTGATCGTAGCTACTTGGCCTTCTTCACTTTTTTAGCTTTTGTCTGCCCTCCATCCTTGTCATTTTCCCAAATATTCGAAACCCTTTTATTGTTGGGTTGAAAGTTCCCTATCAGCTACTCCTACTTATGGTTTTCTCATTCTTGGTTCCTTGAGGTACAACTCCTTTGTTCATGAATTTTGCTTTGTACTTTCTGATCCCTCACTGCATGGCTGGGTGTTTGATACTCGTTTGTCCTTCGTCCTTTGCACTTTTTGAACCGTTTCAATTCTTACTTAGAGCGTGTTGTGCGTCCAAGAGATCCCCGTGCTCTGGTACTCTCCGGGATCCCAACCCAGTTCTTCCTATTGGGCTTCTGATTTTGGCTGGCTGGGTTTTTTTCTTTGCTTTATAAATCTTAAAGCCTATTCCTTCATGGGTCTTTATTGTGTGAGCCCAGCTCTTTTATTTCTCTAGCTTTATTTCCCACGAAGTTAGCCCAATGTGTTATTTCTTTGGGCCTTGGGCTGTGATTAGTTTTTGAACCTCAACACTATTTTAATTGAATCACATTAACTAAGAAATAATTTTGGACATGGTACTTAAAGGAGCTAAAGTACATATTTATGTTTCGATTCAGCATTGTCATAATTTCCTATACATGATGCATTTAATGGAAGATAGCTTATGATATGATCATAGTCTCAATTGAAACACTAAAATGTTTCATTGGCTTCTATCTCAATTATACTACAGCATGAGATGCAAGAGTTAGTACTAGACTTAGACTTTATATTAAGTATAAATGAGATGTTTGGTATGAATCATATTAAATGCTAAGAAAAGCTTAAGGATTTCCAATTCTATGCCATTTTATGAAATTTAAAAAAAAAAAAAAAATAATCCACAAGTCCTTGTTAGAATCATTTGATCAATTCAGATTGTTTTGAAAATAGGTAAATTCTTTGATATTATTTGAATTGACGAGTGAGTTCTGCACAATGGAAGACATCCTAAAAGCTAAGGCTAGGATCAATATGATTTAATTCAAATTCTTAGCCTAAATGAAAGGTAAGGGTGGTAAGAAGAAGAATTATAATACCAAACAGTTGGGCAAGCTACTTGCCCTAATAATTGCCTAAAGGAAATTAGATTCAAAAGTATGACCAAAGGAAAGTGTTTCTGGTTTGGTAGTGCTAAGCTTTGTCCATGATTGTCTACTAGATAGAAATTTACATGTTTTACTTTTTAAAGAGAAAGTTTCCATCATTTGTTATTGTATGTTTTGGCACTTATGTCTAGATCTTATTAATCTAAATGATATTCAAGATTGGTGAAAGATGGGCTTTTAGAACCATTATTTTATTATATTCTCAGTCTATGAATTTTATTTAGAGGATAATAAGATTTCGGGTTCCTTTTTGTAAAGGAATGAAGTTCCAATGACTTCTTTAAGTTAGTGCATACATAAAGGAGGAAAAGGGTTCTTTTAGAGGTAGATTGTTCTAGAAGAAAAATGTCAGAATTTGTTGTAAGACAATTATAAAATACATTTGGAAATGAGATGGTTGTATTAGATACACCACATGACATTATTATGTAGATAACTATTACATTGGTACAATATCGTAGTGGGAGGATTTCCAAATAAATTCATACTTTTGGAATAAACTTTTGTAGTTATTCCACAAGGATATGAATTTGATCCTCGGTCCTACGTAAAGGAAATAGATGATATGAATATGGATTACTGGATCAAGGTTATGTGAATAGAATTAGATTCTATTTAAAGTGTAGAACTTGTAGAGGCGCCTAATGGGATTAAGCCTATTGTTTTCAAATAGGTCTACAAGCAAATGAGATTGATAGATTTGAAGGTGCAAACCTTCAAAGTCAAGACTAGTGGCGAAAAGATTTTTCACCAATAGTTAAATTTGATTTTATCTAGATTCTCTTATTCATTAAAATTCATTTTGGATGAAATATGGTAATGGATATCAAGAAAGCTTCATTTAGTAGCAATCTTAAGGAAGACATCTATATGATGTAACTAGACTTGTTCATAGCAAAGAACCAGTAGTGTTTAGTATGCAAGTTGCTTAAAGTCCATTTATGGACTAAAGCAAGCATATGAACCATAAAATATCATATTTGATCAAGCATTCAAATTGTTTGATTTTGATCAAGTATTAAAAGGCCTTATGTGTGTAAAAGCTATACAGAATAATAAATTTCTTAATGTATGTTGATGACATTCTAATCATTTAGAATGATGTAGAGTTATTGTCATCAATGGAATTTTTTGTTGTCTAGTCCAGTTTGATATAAAATACTTGGGAAAGACTGGTCACATCCTAAGAATTAAACTTTGTTAAAATTCAGAAATTAAGATGTTGGGTCTATCTCAAAGTGCTTAAATAGATTAGATTCTAGCTAAGTATAGCATGTAATACTTCAAGAAATGATTCTTTCCTTTTAAGTTTGAAGTTCCTTTATATAGGACAATAGTCCTAAAACATATAAAAGGAATAGCATATTAAGACAGTTCCTTATACCATATCAAAAGGAAGTCTTTATGCTCTGCTAAATACTAGGCTAAATATCGATTTTGCGGTGGGCATGGTAAGCAAATATCAATTGAATCAAAGATCACTTAATTTAGTGGGAGTAAAGCATATGCTCAAATATCTTAGGAGAATGAGGGATTATATGCTTGTCCACCAAAGTGAGATTTTGATGGATATTGGATGTAAAAATACTAACTTCTAGTTTGATTGTGATTCATGAAGTTAGACTTCAAGATATGTGTTCATCCTAGGTGGTGAAGATACACATTAAGCGTAAATATCATCTCATTAGAGAGATATGAGAACGTGAAAAGTAGTAGTAGAAAAGATAATTTATGCAATAAATCTGGCTGAAACTTGTTTCCAAACATTGCCTTAGAGTGACTATGAATTACTCTAAAGGGAAATAAGTGTCAGATATATGGTAAATTGTCTTTGAGGGCAAGTGGGAGATTGTTGGGGCTTATGCCCTAAAATCCAATTTATTGGCATGTCATAAATAATTAAATTGTTTAGTTATATGAGACTATCTATAAATGAACTAATGAGACATTATTTTAGTTCATGAGATGCATAGTATGTGATTTATGTGATTTATGTGATTTAGTCATAGAAGATATAAATCACGAGTTCTTTGTAAACTCAGAATTTTAGTTCGTAGTTGGTGAAGAAATTGGGCATTTCATTTGTGAAGACTATAACATATCAACTAAGATGATTTGTCTTGATCATGGAAGTGGAGACTTCTAGTTGGTATGTTGATATGTTTTAAGAGTTAAGACATATTGAACTGGACCGCTATGAGATTTATTATTCTCTTAACAACTGTCAAATGAATAATAAATCTCACGACTTTTATTTACATCAACTCTAAATACTGAGAGAATAATGGACCTGATCATGAGATGTAGGTTGATTTGATATATCAAGAGTGAGATCTATAAGTTACGGTCAAAACCTTAGTATGTTGGGTAGTCGCATTTAATGTTGATGGATCATATATTTTCAAGATGAAATTCAGAATCTCTTAATGGAGATATAAAATATTTTCTTGAGATAAGTTTAATTGGTTTGGTTATTCAGAGTGTTGGGCCCAACCACTTTAGTAAAGAGTTACTAAAGTATATATTTATGAAATTAGATTTCATAAATATATGATGAATAACATAAAGGATTAAACCGGGTACTTAAGGATTAAGATGTAGTAATCTTCAAAGTGGCAGTCAACATTCATGACTTTGTATTAATATGAATATTTTAATGAAGGGGTTGTATGTATAATCAAGTCTTGGGATATAATTTATTAATAAGTCCTAGAGTGCAATTATATTCTTATAGTGGTATTGAATATAATTAATGGTAACTTTGGACTTATCAAGAGTTGATAGAAAAGCCCAAGGCCCATTGAGCTAGAGTCTTATTTGTTCCCTTTTGTCCCATCTTAAGCCACAAACTAAAGCCTAATTGGGTAGGCCTAAAAGGCTAACCCAATTAGATAATCAGTTATTATTTAATAAGAGTTATTAAATAAAGAAACTATAAGAATAGTTTTAATGTACGTATGATAAAAAAGAAAAGAAATCAGTTTTTCTCTACAAGGAGAAGAAGAAGGATTTTTCTTTGAGAGTCTACGTACAAAGGACTGATTGAGAGACCATACATCTCGGGCACCATGTGGAATTGAGATGAAGATTAGAGGTATTCTCAAGTCACGGTTTTGAAATTCACTGCATCAAGGTACGCATCCTATTTTTGTTCTAGAATTCAAGGTTACATGTTATCTTTCATGATTGAAGTAGATTCGTGTTTGTTGCTTCCGCTGTATGTTTTGTATGAGATACAAAACCAGATTTTCCAACAGTTCATATAGATGTATGTGGTCCTATGTCAACCCAAGCTAAAGGAGAATATGAGTACTTCATCACTTTTACCGATGATTACTCAAGATATGGTTATGTGTACCTAATGAGATGGAAGTCCGAAGCCTTTGAAAACTTCAAAGAGTTTAGGGCTGAAGTTGAGAATTAATTGGGTAAACACATAAAGGCCATTCGATCTGATCGTGATGGCGAATACCTTCTTGGAGATTTCAAGAATTACTTAACTAAAAATGGGATTGTATCTCAATTGATTGCACCTGGAACTCCCTAACAAAATGTTGTAGTAGAAAGAAGGAATATGACTCTTTTAGAAATGGTTAGGTCCATGATGAGTTATTCAACTTTACCAATTTCCTTTTGGGAATATGAACTAAAAATTGCAATGCAAATTTTAAATTTAGTTCCATCAAAATCTATTCCCAACACACCTAAGGAATTGTGGAGTGGGCACAAGCCTAGTATGAAATATCTCCACATTTGGGGATGTCTAGCAAATGTGTTGAAAGGGAAGTCTGATAAGTTGGAAGCAAAAACAGAAGTATGCATGTTTTTAAGGTATTTAAAGGAAACTAAGGGCTATTTATTCTATAATCATAAAGATAACAAAGTGTTTGTTAGCACCAATGCAAGATTTTTGGAAGATGATTATGTGAATAATTTTAATCCTGGAAGTAAAGTTGTTTTGGCTGAAATAGATGAACCTATAGTTGAACAACCAATGGATGAAACTAGGGATGATATGGTTGTATTAGATACACCATAAGATACTACTCATGAGATGCCTAGTACAAAGATGCCTCGTCGTAGTGGGAGGATTGTTCGACCACCTATAAGATTTATTGGTCTGGGAGAAACTTATGAAGCTATCTCAAAAGAGGTTGAAACTGATCCTTACACTTATGAGGAGGCAATGAATGATATAGATGCACATCAATGGGTCAAAGCTATGAAATTTGAATTAGATTCAATGTATTCCAATCAAGTTTGAGATCTTGTAAAGGCGCCTAACGACATAAACCTGTTAGTTGCAAATGGGTTAACAAGAGGAAGAGAGGGATAGATGGAAAGGTTGAAACCTTTAAAGCAAGGCTAGTGGTGAAAGGGTATACACAAAAAGAAGGTATTGATTATGAAGAAACCTTTTCACCAATAGCAATGCTTAAATCTATCAGAATTCTCTTATCCATTGTTGCTCATTATGATTATGAAATTTGGCAAATGGATGTCAAGACTGCATTTCTAAATGGCAATCTTGAAGAAGAAATCTATATGATGCAACCGGAAGGTTTCATAGCAAAGAATCAAGAGCATATGGTATGCAACTTGAAAATGTCAATTTTTGGACTTAAGCAAGCATCTAAGTTATGGAACATTAGATTTGATCAAGCAATCAAGTCATTTGGTTTTGAACAAAATCTTGATGAACCATGTGTGTACAAAAGTCATCAAGATAAAGTAGTAATGTTCCTAGTGCTTTATGTTGATGATATTCTACTCATTAGAAATGATGTAGGGGTAATGTCTTCAGTAAAGGTTTGGTTGTCAAGCTAATTTCATATGAAGGACTTGGGTGAGGCTAACTTTATTCTAGGGATCAAGCTTTGGCGAGATCGCAAGAATAAGATGTTAGGCTTGTCACAAGCTATATATATAGATAAGGTTCTAGAACGGTTTAGCATGCAAAACTCCAAGAAAGAATTACTTCCTTTTAGACATGGAGTTCCTTTGTTTGATGACCAAAGGCCGAAGACTCTTGAGGAAGAAAATATGATGAGACAAGTGCTTTATGCTTCTACAGTGAGAAGTCTCATATATGCCGTGCTTTATACTAGACCAGATATCTGCTATTCAGTTGGCATGGTCAACTGATATCAATCAAATCCAGGACCAAAACATTGGCAAGCTGTAAAGCATATTCTCAAGTATCTACAGAGAACGAGAGATTATATGCTTGTTTATTAGTGTAGGGATTTGTTTCCCATTGGTTATACAGATTCAAATTTTCAATTAGATCTTGATTTCAGAAAGACCACTTCAGGTTGTGTATTCACCTTGGAAGGTGGAGCTATAAGTTGGAGGAGTGTTAAGCAATCTTGTATTGCTTGTTCCACCATGGAAGCTGAATATGTTGCTGCTTATGAAGCGGTAAAGGAAGCTATTTGGCTCAAGAAATTCCTTTCTGATCTTAGTGTTGTGAGAATGGAGCAAGTTTCTATCACATTGTTTTGTGACAATAGTGGAGCGGTTGCACAATCCAATGATCCAAGAAATCACAAGAAAGGAAAGCACATTGAAAGAAAGTACCACATCATTCAAGACATTTTTGCTCGAGGAGATGTAGTAATAGTAGCAAAGATAGATAGTGTAAATAATCTAGCAGGTCCTTTTACCAAAGCCTTGCCCCAAAGGACTTTAAAGTCGCATTTGGAGGTAATGGGAGTTAGATTAGTGCACAATAGTCTTTAGGGCAAGTGGGAAATTGTTAGAATTAGTGCCCTTAAATCCTATTGTATGATGTTATGTATGACATTATGTATGATCTAATGTTGTGATAAATATAGTTGTTTTATTATTATCTAAAATAATAGTAACATGAATATTTGGACATTATCATATAGTCCATGAGATGTATAGTATGTGATTTAGTCACAAAAGATATAAACCACAAGTTCTTTGTAAACTTAGAATTTTAGTTCATAGCTGGTGATGAAATTGGGCATTTCATTTGCGAAGACTATAACATATCAACTAAGATGATTTTTTTTTTTTTTTTATCATGGAAGTGGAGACTTCTAGTTGATATGTTGATATGTTTTAAGAGTTAAGACATATTGAACTGGACTGCTGTGAGATTTATTATTCTCCTAACGACTATCAAATGAATAATAAATCTCATGACTTCTATTTACATCAACTCTTAATCCTAAAAGAATAATGAACTTGATCATTAAGTGTAGGTTACTTTGATATATCAGGAGTGAGATCTAAAGTAACGATCAAAACCTCAGTATGTTGGGCAGCCACATTTAGTGTTGATGGAACATATATTCTTAAAATGGAATTCATAATCTCTTAATGAAGATTTAAAATATTCTCTTGAGATAAGTTTAATGGATCTGATTATTCAGAATATTAGACCTAACTACTTTAGTAAGGAGTTACTAAAGTATATATTTACCAAATTAGATTTCATAAATATATACTGAATAACTTAAAGGATTAAACCGGGTACTCAAGGATTAAGATGTAGTAATCTTTAAAGTGGAAGTCTACATTCACGACTTTGTATTCCTACAAATATTTTATGAAGGCATTGTATATATAATAAAGTCTTAGGATATAATTTATTAATAAGGCCTAAAGTACAATTATATTTATATAGTGGTATTAAATATAATTAATGGTAACTTTGGGCTTATCAAGAGTTGACAGAAAAGCCCAAGGCTTATTGGAACCAGTGTCTTATTTGTTCCCTTTTAGTCCCACTCCAAGCCACATGCTAACGCCCAATTGGAATAGCCCAAAGAGCTAGCCCAATTAGATAATCCATTATAAAGAGAGAAAACATACAGAATTTTGTAAGAGAATGAAATGGTTTGTATATGAGTGTAGGACACTATTATTCTCCCTTGAACACACACATATTAATTGATTGAGAGACCACACTTCTTGGGCACAAGTGGAATTGGAGTGAAGATTAAAAGTGTTCTTAAGTATTTCTAATCTTTGGTTTTAAATTTCACCACATCAAGGTACACTCTCTTGTTCTTATATTCTGAAATTTATATAGTACATGTTATCAATTGCGAATGAAGTTGATACGTTAATTTTTTGCTGCGTATGTTTTATATGCAATACAAACATGTATTTTTCCAACAAAAAGGATACCTTTTATATCTGCTGTTTGTTCAATCATATCTTGTGTTCACCTAATTCCAAAGCACAGATAAAAGATGTAAAATTGAAAGGAAAAAGTTTTGGCGTACCCTAAAACATTAGGATGAAAGGAAAAGAAGTATCTCACGTATAAGAGGCTTATCCCAAAGTTCAAAGCTATATCTTAACTTGAAAGGTTTATAGGACCAAAGTCCATTTGCTATATTCTAGGCTTATCCTAAAGTCCAAATCAAGGCCTTTTGTGAAAAAGAAAGTCTTGGGCCTAAGATAACAAATATGCTCTGGCCTGGCATCCAAGATCCTAAAAAGTCAAATGAATCTCTCTAATTTTGGGCCTCCTTGTTATATGTAAATGCTAAAATGATGTGCGACTCATGGGCTTTGGGAGGAAGGCCATAACATATTCTAGCTAGAAGGCTCTCCAAAAAAGAAGAAGAATTGATAATGAATGAAGAATGTAGAGACCAAAGGTGATGAATACATTATTGGCCCATATTTGTGACAAAAGGTTGAAAATCTATAAGCACATTCTAAAGAAAGCTTATTAGAGTAAGATGATAGCATTTTTGTAAATGGAACATGCCCTATGAAACAAGGGGCAAGGCTCATAAGAGGAAAGTAACTGACTTTGTAATTGGGCCTTCATTAAAATGGATTTAAAGACTTTCTTAAGGACACCTAAATAAGAGAAGCTTTTAACTCAAGAAGTGTGCTCATTTTCAAAAGGATCTCTTGTAGATTTTCCATGTACCACAATGTCTGATTACACACCTCAAGAAAAGGTTGATTATGTTTTGATTGAAGGGGTCCTTTGCTTGCTCTTCCTAGTGTTCTAGGATGTTTCGAGACCATGGACTTTCATAAGAGTTAATGACTTTTCCAAAGTGGGGAGCCCTGGATCTTGGGATGATAAAGTTTGGCAAGACTAGACCTCAACAAGTGGGCCAATCCAGGATGCTTTGACTCACATTTTGATCGAGTGAGATCCTACTTCACCCTCGGTGAAAGGCAATACTTTGTTTTGGTTAAGAGTGAAGAAGAAGAAGAAGATGATGATGCTGATGGGGAGATTGGCCACATGGAGCATTGGACTGATAGTGAGCATGATTGGTCCATTGGGGGAGAAGATTGCATCTTTTCTGACCAAGAAGATGTTCCATGGAATCTAGTTGAAGCAATGTGAGTCTAAAGTCCTTGGGGAGAAAAAGATTGAACTGTAGAGCTAAAGACTTTTTTTGAGGAAGAGAGTAAGGAAGACGCCAACAATGCCTAAGGAGAAGAGAAGCGTAATAAAGAGCCACATTCAACATGCCTACTGATGGGCTCCTCAGCATTTGGACCTGGGTCAGTTTTTCTAAAGTCATAGGGAAAATGTCTTGTAACGCAAGTTCTAATGTACTTTTCAACATTTTTTAATAAGATGAATTCTGATTTGACTTATTTTGATGTGTCCCATAATATTTAAATTCTGCACTTTAATGATTCCAATGAATTTGAAAAATGAAATTAATAAACAATTGGAAAAGAAAATTGAACCTATGGAACCAATTCTTGAAACTCTTAATTTGGGCAATGATGAGAATCCATATTTAATTAAAATTGGCTCCACTTTAAGTGAACAAGAAAAGAAAGATCTTAAGGAACTTCTCACTGAATTCCAAGAAGTATTTGCATGGTCCTATGAAGATATGTCAGGCATTGATCTCGAGATTGCACAACATCGTATTGATACTTATTCCCACATGGTACCTGTCAAGAAAAAGTTGAGGTGCATGAGAACCAAATGGCTCCTTCAAAGAGGAGGTCACCAAGCAATTGAAAGTGGGGTTCATCAAACCCGTGCACCAAGCCTAGTTGGTAGCAATTGTTGTGCCAGTACCCAAGAGGAATGGGGAGGTGAGGATGTGTGTGGACTTCAAAGACCTAAACAAGGCTTGTCCCAATGATGATTTCCCTTTACCCTGCATAGATGTCTTAGTGGATAGCACTGCTGGTAGTGCTTTGATGTCTTTCATGGATGGTTTCTCTGGGTACAACCAAATCAAAATGGCTCCCGAGGACATGACCAAGACTACTTTTACCACTGAATGAGGATTCTATTGCTACACAGTGATGCTATTTAGGCTAAAAAATGTAGGAGCTACCTATCAAAGGATGGCCATGACCTTGTTACATGAGATGATGCATAATGAGGTTAATGATACACGAAAATTAGTAGGCTGGAATGCTTTAGGCTATGATGATGGATGTAAGTCCTGAAAAGAAAGAAAGAACTATCAAAGGTGACCGGTGTGACCCGGCCAAGGACCTCTGACGGTTAAGTCAGCTTTCTCTCTAGGACACAAGGTTGGAAAATAGTGAATAGTTAGAATTTACCTTGGGCAAGTGGGATTTGTTCCTTTTATAGAGAGTTAGTAGTGGGTCTACTTGTTTGGATCCACTATCATCATGGATGATATGGGCGGTTAACGGAGAAAATGGGGTATATGGAGCAAAGTCTGAGGAGTCCCTTCCACGTAGTAAGAGCAATATGTCATGGTATGATTATGTGGAACTTTTGGAGAATTATTCGTAGGATTTATCAAGTGTAATTCGAATCCAAGTATGTGCTATAGTGGCTATTTCGGGGATACAGAGGGGCGATCCTTTGTTTTCTTTTGAGTTTTACAGAGTCCTTTCCACGGTTTTGTTATGATATCTAAAATCAAGACGGATGATCAATTAATGCTTCAATCCTCAATGCCCTTCAGCATGGGTTTTCTCTTCCTTTTATAGTGCGATTCTAGGGCTCCGAGGTACCAGTGATTTCTCTCTTTTGTCCCTTAGAGCTTGTGCTGTGTAAGTTACCCAGGGGTTGGTATTTTCCTTCTTTCTCATAATTTCTTCCTTTTGGTCCGACCAAGCTGAAAGCCCCTAGCTAACTTTCTATTCCAAGATCCACTTCGGTTGCTGATCGTAGCTACTTGGCCTTCTTCACTTTTTTAGCTTTTGTCTGCCCTCCATCCTTGTCATTTTCCCAAATATTCGAAACCCTTTTATTGTTGGGTTGAAAGTTCCCTATCAGCTACTCCTACTTATGGTTTTCTCATTCTTGGTTCCTTGAGGTACAACTCCTTTGTTCATGAATTTTGCTTTGTACTTTCTGATCCCTCACTGCATGGCTGGGTGTTTGATACTCGTTTGTCCTTCGTCCTTTGCACTTTTTGAACCGTTTCAATTCTTACTTAGAGCGTGTTGTGCGTCCAAGAGATCCCCGTGCTCTGGTACTCTCCGGGATCCCAACCCAGTTCTTCCTATTGGGCTTCTGATTTTGGCTGGCTGGGTTTTTTTCTTTGCTTTATAAATCTTAAAGCCTATTCCTTCATGGGTCTTTATTGTGTGAGCCCAGCTCTTTTATTTCTCTAGCTTTATTTCCCACGAAGTTAGCCCAATGTGTTATTTCTTTGGGCCTTGGGCTGTGATTAGTTTTTGAACCTCAACACTATTTTAATTGAATCACATTAACTAAGAAATAATTTTGGACATGGTACTTAAAGGAGCTAAAGTACATATTTATGTTTCGATTCAGCATTGTCATAATTTCCTATACATGATGCATTTAATGGAAGATAGCTTATGATATGATCATAGTCTCAATTGAAACACTAAAATGTTTCATTGGCTTCTATCTCAATTATACTACAGCATGAGATGCAAGAGTTAGTACTAGACTTAGACTTTATATTAAGTATAAATGAGATGTTTGGTATGAATCATATTAAATGCTAAGAAAAGCTTAAGGATTTCCAATTCTATGCCATTTTATGAAATTTAAAAAAAAAAAAAAAATAATCCACAAGTCCTTGTTAGAATCATTTGATCAATTCAGATTGTTTTGAAAATAGGTAAATTCTTTGATATTATTTGAATTGACGAGTGAGTTCTGCACAATGGAAGACATCCTAAAAGCTAAGGCTAGGATCAATATGATTTAATTCAAATTCTTAGCCTAAATGAAAGGTAAGGGTGGTAAGAAGAAGAATTATAATACCAAACAGTTGGGCAAGCTACTTGCCCTAATAATTGCCTAAAGGAAATTAGATTCAAAAGTATGACCAAAGGAAAGTGTTTCTGGTTTGGTAGTGCTAAGCTTTGTCCATGATTGTCTACTAGATAGAAATTTACATGTTTTACTTTTTAAAGAGAAAGTTTCCATCATTTGTTATTGTATGTTTTGGCACTTATGTCTAGATCTTATTAATCTAAATGATATTCAAGATTGGTGAAAGATGGGCTTTTAGAACCATTATTTTATTATATTCTCAGTCTATGAATTTTATTTAGAGGATAATAAGATTTCGGGTTCCTTTTTGTAAAGGAATGAAGTTCCAATGACTTCTTTAAGTTAGTGCATACATAAAGGAGGAAAAGGGTTCTTTTAGAGGTAGATTGTTCTAGAAGAAAAATGTCAGAATTTGTTGTAAGACAATTATAAAATACATTTGGAAATGAGATGGTTGTATTAGATACACCACATGACATTATTATGTAGATAACTATTACATTGGTACAATATCGTAGTGGGAGGATTTCCAAATAAATTCATACTTTTGGAATAAACTTTTGTAGTTATTCCACAAGGATATGAATTTGATCCTCGGTCCTACGTAAAGGAAATAGATGATATGAATATGGATTACTAGATCAAGGTTATGTGAATAGAATTAGATTCTATTTAAAGTGTAGAACTTGTAGAGGCGCCTAATGGGATTAAGCCTATTGTTTTCAAATAGGTCTACAAGCAAATGAGATTGATAGATTTGAAGGTGCAAACCTTCAAAGTCAAGACTAGTGGCGAAAAGATTTTTCACCAATAGTTAAATTTGATTTTATCTAGATTCTCTTATTCATTAAAATTCATTTTGGATGAAATATGGTAATGGATATCAAGAAAGCTTCATTTAGTAGCAATCTTAAGGAAGACATCTATATGATGTAACTAGACTTGTTCATAGCAAAGAACCAGTAGTGTTTAGTATGCAAGTTGCTTAAAGTCCATTTATGGACTAAAGCAAGCATATGAACCATAAAATATCATATTTGATCAAGCATTCAAATTGTTTGATTTTGATCAAGTATTAAAAGGCCTTATGTGTGTAAAAGCTATACAGAATAATAAATTTCTTAATGTATGTTGATGACATTCTAATCATTTAGAATGATGTAGAGTTATTGTCATCAATGGAATTTTTTGTTGTCTAGTCCAGTTTGATATAAAATACTTGGGAAAGACTGGTCACATCCTAAGAATTAAACTTTGTTAAAATTCAGAAATTAAGATGTTGGGTCTATCTCAAAGTGCTTAAATAGATTAGATTCTAGCTAAGTATAGCATGTAATACTTCAAGAAATGATTCTTTCCTTTTAAGTTTGAAGTTCCTTTATATAGGACAATAGTCCTAAAACATATAAAAGGAATAGCATATTAAGACAGTTCCTTATACCATATCAAAAGGAAGTCTTTATGCTCTGCTAAATACTAGGCTAAATATCGATTTTGCGGTGGGCATGGTAAGCAAATATCAATTGAATCAAAGATCACTTAATTTAGTGGGAGTAAAGCATATGCTCAAATATCTTAGGAGAATGAGGGATTATATGCTTGTCCACCAAAGTGAGATTTTGATGGATATTGGATGTAAAAATACTAACTTCTAGTTTGATTGTGATTCATGAAGTTAGACTTCAAGATATGTGTTCATCCTAGGTGGTGAAGATACACATTAAGCGTAAATATCATCTCATTAGAGAGATATGAGAACGTGAAAAGTAGTAGTAGAAAAGATAATTTATGCAATAAATCTGGCTGAAACTTGTTTCCAAACATTGCCTTAGAGTGACTATGAATTACTCTAAAGGGAAATAAGTGTCAGATATATGGTAAATTGTCTTTGAGGGCAAGTGGGAGATTGTTGGGGCTTATGCCCTAAAATCCAATTTATTGGCATGTCATAAATAATTAAATTGTTTAGTTATATGAGACTATCTATAAATGAACTAATAAGACATTATTTTAGTTCATGAGATGCATAGTATGTGATTTATGTGATTTATGTGATTTAGTCATAGAAGATATAAATCACGAGTTCTTTGTAAACTCAGAATTTTAGTTCGTAGTTGGTGAAGAAATTGGGCATTTCATTTGTGAAGACTATAACATATCAACTAAGATGATTTGTCTTGATCATGGAAGTGGAGACTTCTAGTTGGTATGTTGATATGTTTTAAGAGTTAAGACATATTGAACTGGACCGCTATGAGATTTATTATTCTCTTAACAACTGTCAAATGAATAATAAATCTCACGACTTTTATTTACATCAACTCTAAATACTGAGAGAATAATGGACCTGATCATGAGATGTAGGTTGATTTGATATATCAAGAGTGAGATCTATAAGTTACGGTCAAAACCTTAGTATGTTGGGTAGTCGCATTTAATGTTGATGGATCATATATTTTCAAGATGAAATTCAGAATCTCTTAATGGAGATATAAAATATTTTCTTGAGATAAGTTTAATTGGTTTGGTTATTCAGAGTGTTGGGCCCAACCACTTTAGTAAAGAGTTACTAAAGTATATATTTATGAAATTAGATTTCATAAATATATGATGAATAACATAAAGGATTAAACCGGGTACTTAAGGATTAAGATGTAGTAATCTTCAAAGTGGCAGTCAACATTCATGACTTTGTATTAATATGAATATTTTAATGAAGGGGTTGTATGTATAATCAAGTCTTGGGATATAATTTATTAATAAGTCCTAGAGTGCAATTATATTCTTATAGTGGTATTGAATATAATTAATGGTAACTTTGGACTTATCAAGAGTTGATAGAAAAGCCCAAGGCCCATTGAGCTAGAGTCTTATTTGTTCCCTTTTGTCCCATCTTAAGCCACAAACTAAAGCCTAATTGGGTAGGCCTAAAAGGCTAACCCAATTAGATAATCAGTTATTATTTAATAAGAGTTATTAAATAAAGAAACTATAAGAATAGTTTTAATGTACGTATGATAAAAAAGAAAAGAAATCAGTTTTTCTCTACAAGGAGAAGAAGAAGGATTTTTCTTTGAGAGTCTACGTACAAAGGACTGATTGAGAGACCATACATCTCGGGCACCATGTGGAATTGAGATGAAGATTAGAGGTATTCTCAAGTCACGGTTTTGAAATTCACTGCATCAAGGTACGCATCCTATTTTTGTTCTAGAATTCAAGGTTACATGTTATCTTTCATGATTGAAGTAGATTCGTGTTTGTTGCTTCCGCTGTATGTTTTGTATGAGATACAAAACCAGATTTTCCAACAGTTCATATAGATGTATGTGGTCCTATGTCAACCCAAGCTAAAGGAGAATATGAGTACTTCATCACTTTTACCGATGATTACTCAAGATATGGTTATGTGTACCTAATGAGATGGAAGTCCGAAGCCTTTGAAAACTTCAAAGAGTTTAGGGCTGAAGTTGAGAATTAATTGGGTAAACACATAAAGGCCATTCGATCTGATCGTGATGGCGAATACCTTCTTGGAGATTTCAAGAATTACTTAACTAAAAATGGGATTGTATCTCAATTGATTGCACCTGGAACTCCCTAACAAAATGTTGTAGTAGAAAGAAGGAATATGACTCTTTTAGAAATGGTTAGGTCCATGATGAGTTATTCAACTTTACCAATTTCCTTTTGGGAATATGAACTAAAAATTGCAATGCAAATTTTAAATTTAGTTCCATCAAAATCTATTCCCAACACACCTAAGGAATTGTGGAGTGGGCACAAGCCTAGTATGAAATATCTCCACATTTGGGGATGTCTAGCAAATGTGTTGAAAGGGAAGTCTGATAAGTTGGAAGCAAAAACAGAAGTATGCATGTTTTTAAGGTATTTAAAGGAAACTAAGGGCTATTTATTCTATAATCATAAAGATAACAAAGTGTTTGTTAGCACCAATGCAAGATTTTTGGAAGATGATTATGTGAATAATTTTAATCCTGGAAGTAAAGTTGTTTTGGCTGAAATAGATGAACCTATAGTTGAACAACCAATGGATGAAACTAGGGATGATATGGTTGTATTAGATACACCATAAGATACTACTCATGAGATGCCTAGTACAAAGATGCCTCGTCGTAGTGGGAGGATTGTTCGACCACCTATAAGATTTATTGGTCTGGAAGAAACTTATGAAGCTATCTCAAAAGAGGTTGAAACTGATCCTTACACTTATGAGGAGGCAATGAATGATATAGATGCACATCAATGGGTCAAAGCTATGAAATTTGAATTAGATTCAATGTATTCCAATCAAGTTTGAGATCTTGTAAAGGCGCCTAACGACATAAACCTGTTAGTTGCAAATGGGTTAACAAGAGGAAGAGAGGGATAGATGGAAAGGTTGAAACCTTTAAAGCAAGGCTAGTGGTGAAAGGGTATACACAAAAAGAAGGTATTGATTATGAAGAAACCTTTTCACCAATAGCAATGCTTAAATCTATCAGAATTCTCTTATCCATTGTTGCTCATTATGATTATGAAATTTGGCAAATGGATGTCAAGACTGCATTTCTAAATGGCAATCTTGAAGAAGAAATCTATATGATGCAACCGGAAGGTTTCATAGCAAAGAATCAAGAGCATATGGTATGCAACTTGAAAATGTCAATTTTTGGACTTAAGCAAGCATCTAAGTTATGGAACATTAGATTTGATCAAGCAATCAAGTCATTTGGTTTTGAACAAAATCTTGATGAACCATGTGTGTACAAAAGTCATCAAGATAAAGTAGTAATGTTCCTAGTGCTTTATGTTGATGATATTCTACTCATTAGAAATGATGTAGGGGTAATGTCTTCAGTAAAGGTTTGGTTGTCAAGCTAATTTCATATGAAGGACTTGGGTGAGGCTAACTTTATTCTAGGGATCAAGCTTTGGCGAGATCGCAAGAATAAGATGTTAGGCTTGTCACAAGCTATATATATAGATAAGGTTCTAGAACGGTTTAGCATGCAAAACTCCAAGAAAGAATTACTTCCTTTTAGACATGGAGTTCCTTTGTTTGATGACCAAAGGCCGAAGACTCTTGAGGAAGAAAATATGATGAGACAAGTGCTTTATGCTTCTACAGTGAGAAGTCTCATGTATGCCGTGCTTTATACTAGACCAGATATCTGCTATTCAGTTGGCATGGTCAACTGATATCAATCAAATCCAGGACCAAAACATTGGCAAGCTGTAAAGCATATTCTCAAGTATCTACAGAGAACGAGAGATTATATGCTTGTTTATTAGTGTAAGGATTTGTTTCCCATTGGTTATACAGATTCAAATTTTCAATTAGATCTTGATTTCAGAAAGACCACTTCAGGTTGTGTATTCACCTTGGAAGGTGGAGCTATAAGTTGGAGGAGTGTTAAGCAATCTTGTATTGCTTGTTCCACCATGGAAGCTGAATATGTTGCTGCTTATGAAGCGGTAAAGGAAGCTATTTGGCTCAAGAAATTCCTTTCTGATCTTAGTGTTGTGAGAATGGAGCAAGTTTCTATCACATTGTTTTGTGACAATAGTGGAGCGGTTGCACAATCCAATGATCCAAGAAATCACAAGAAAGGAAAGCACATTGAAAGAAAGTACCACATCATTCAAGACATTTTTGCTCGAGGAGATGTAGTAATAGTAGCAAAGATAGATAGTGTAAATAATCTAGCAGGTCCTTTTACCAAAGCCTTGCCCCAAAGGACTTTAAAGTCGCATTTGGAGGTAATGGGAGTTAGATTAGTGCACAATAGTCTTTAGGGCAAGTGGGAAATTGTTAGAATTAGTGCCCTTAAATCCTATTGTATGATGTTATGTATGACATTATGTATGATCTAATGTTGTGATAAATATAGTTGTTTTATTATTATCTAAAATAATAGTAACATGAATATTTGGACATTATCATATAGTCCATGAGATGTATAGTATGTGATTTAGTCACAAAAGATATAAACCACAAGTTCTTTGTAAACTTAGAATTTTAGTTCATAGCTGGTGATGAAATTGGGCATTTCATTTGCGAAGACTATAACATATCAACTAAGATGATTTTTTTTTTTTTTTATCATGGAAGTGGAGACTTCTAGTTGATATGTTGATATGTTTTAAGAGTTAAGACATATTGAACTGGACTGCTGTGAGATTTATTATTCTCCTAACGACTATCAAATGAATAATAAATCTCATGACTTCTATTTACATCAACTCTTAATCCTAAAAGAATAATGAACTTGATCATTAAGTGTAGGTTACTTTGATATATCAGGAGTGAGATCTAAAGTAACGATCAAAACCTCAGTATGTTGGGCAGCCACATTTAGTGTTGATGGAACATATATTCTTAAAATGGAATTCATAATCTCTTAATGAAGATTTAAAATATTCTCTTGAGATAAGTTTAATGGATCTGATTATTCAGAATATTAGACCTAACTACTTTAGTAAGGAGTTACTAAAGTATATATTTACCAAATTAGATTTCATAAATATATACTGAATAACTTAAAGGATTAAACCGGGTACTCAAGGATTAAGATGTAGTAATCTTTAAAGTGGAAGTCTACATTCACGACTTTGTATTCCTACAAATATTTTATGAAGGGGTTGTATATATAATAAAGTCTTAGGATATAATTTATTAATAAGGCCTAAAGTACAATTATATTTATATAGTGGTATTAAATATAATTAATGGTAACTTTGGGCTTATCAAGAGTTGACAGAAAAGCCCAAGGCCCATTGGAGCCAGTGTCTTATTTGTTCCCTTTTAGTCCCACTCCAAGCCACATGCTAACGCCCAATTGGAATAGCCCAAAGAGCTAGCCCAATTAGATAATCCATTATAAAGAGAGAAAACATACAGAATTTTGTAAGAGAATGAAATGGTTTGTATATGAGTGTAGGACACTATTATTCTCCCTTGAACACACACATATTAATTGATTGAGAGACCACACTTCTTGGGCACAAGTGGAATTGGAGTGAAGATTAAAAATGTTCCTAAGTATTTCTAATCTTTGGTTTTAAATTTCACCACATCAAGGTACACTCTCTTGTTCTTATATTCTGAAATTTATATAGTACATGTTATCAATTGCGAATGAAGTTGATACGTTAATTTTTTGCTGCGTATGTTTTATATGCAATACAAACATGTATTTTTCCAACAAAAAGGATACCTTTTATATCTGCTGTTTGTTCAATCATATCTTGTGTTCACCTAATTCCAAAGCACAGATAAAAGATGTAAAATTGAAAGGAAAAAGTTTTGGCGTACCCTAAAACATTAGGATGAAAGGAAAAGAAGTATCTCACGTATAAGAGGCTTATCCCAAAGTTCAAAGCTATATCTTAACTTGAAAGGTTTATAGGACCAAAGTCCATTTGCTATATTCTAGGCTTATCCTAAAGTCCAAATCAAGGCCTTTTGTGAAAAAGAAAGTCTTGGGCCTAAGATAACAAATATGCTCTGGCCTGGCATCCAAGATCCTAAAAAGTCAAATGAATCTCTCTAATTTTGGGCCTCCTTGTTATATGTAAATGCTAAAATGATGTGCGACTCATGGGCTTTGGGAGGAAGGCCATAACATATTCTAGCTAGAAGGCTCTCCAAAAAAGAAGAAGAATTGATAATGAATGAAGAATGTAGAGACCAAAGGTGATGAATACATTATTGGCCCATATTTGTGACAAAAGGTTGAAAATCTATAAGCACATTCTAAAGAAAGCTTATTAGAGTAAGATGATAGCATTTTTGTAAATGGAACATGCCCTATGAAACAAGGGGCAAGGCTCATAAGAGGAAAGTAACTGACTTTGTAATTGGGCCTTCATTAAAATGGATTTAAAGACTTTCTTAAGGACACCTAAATAAGAGAAGCTTTTAACTCAAGAAGTGTGCTCATTTTCAAAAGGATCTCTTGTAGATTTTCCATGTACCACAATGTCTGATTACACACCTCAAGAAAAGGTTGATTATGTTTTGATTGAAGGGGTCCTTTGCTTGCTCTTCCTAGTGTTCTAGGATGTTTCGAGACCATGGACTTTCATAAGAGTTAATGACTTTTCCAAAGTGGGGAGCCCTGGATCTTGGGATGATAAAGTTTGGCAAGACTAGACCTCAACAAGTGGGCCAATCCAGGATGCTTTGACTCACATTTTGATCGAGTGAGATCCTACTTCACCCTCGGTGAAAGGCAATACTTTGTTTTGGTTAAGAGTGAAGAAGAAGAAGAAGATGATGATGCTGATGGGGAGATTGGCCACATGGAGCATTGGACTGATAGTGAGCATGATTGGTCCATTGGGGGAGAAGATTGCATCTTTTCTGACCAAGAAGATGTTCCATGGAATCTAGTTGAAGCAATGTGAGTCTAAAGTCCTTGGGGAGAAAAAGATTGAACTGTAGAGCTAAAGACTTTTTTTGAGGAAGAGAGTAAGGAAGACGCCAACAATGCCTAAGGAGAAGAGAAGCGTAATAAAGAGCCACATTCAACATGCCTACTGATGGGCTCCTCAGCATTTGGACCTGGGTCAGTTTTTCTAAAGTCATAGGGAAAATGTCTTGTAACGCAAGTTCTAATGTACTTTTCAACATTTTTTAATAAGATGAATTCTGATTTGACTTATTTTGATGTGTCCCATAATATTTAAATTCTGCACTTTAATGATTCCAATGAATTTGAAAAATGAAATTAATAAACAATTGGAAAAGAAAATTGAACCTATGGAACCAATTCTTGAAACTCTTAATTTGGGCAATGATGAGAATCCATATTTAATTAAAATTGGCTCCACTTTAAGTGAACAAGAAAAGAAAGATCTTAAGGAACTTCTCACTGAATTCCAAGAAGTATTTGCATGGTCCTATGAAGATATGTCAGGCATTGATCTCGAGATTGCACAACATCGTATTGATACTTATTCCCACATGGTACCTGTCAAGAAAAAGTTGAGGTGCATGAGAACCAAATGGCTCCTTCAAAGAGGAGGTCACCAAGCAATTGAAAGTGGGGTTCATCAAACCCGTGCACCAAGCCTAGTTGGTAGCAATTGTTGTGCCAGTACCCAAGAGGAATGGGGAGGTGAGGATGTGTGTGGACTTCAAAGACCTAAACAAGGCTTGTCCCAATGATGATTTCCCTTTACCCTGCATAGATGTCTTAGTGGATAGCACTGCTGGTAGTGCTTTGATGTCTTTCATGGATGGTTTCTCTGGGTACAACCAAATCAAAATGGCTCCCGAGGACATGACCAAGACTACTTTTACCACTGAATGAGGATTCTATTGCTACACAGTGATGCTATTTAGGCTAAAAAATGTAGGAGCTACCTATCAAAGGATGGCCATGACCTTGTTACATGAGATGATGCATAATGAGGTTAATGATACACGAAAATTAGTAGGCTGGAATGCTTTAGGCTATGATGATGGATGTAAGTCCTGAAAAGAAAGAAAGAACTATCAAAGGTGACCGGTGTGACCCGGCCAAGGACCTCTGACGGTTAAGTCAGCTTTCTCTCTAGGACACAAGGTTGGAAAATAGTGAATAGTTAGAATTTACCTTGGGCAAGTGGGATTTGTTCCTTTTATAGAGAGTTAGTAGTGGGTCTACTTGTTTGGATCCACTATCATCATGGATGATATGGGCGGTTAACGGAGAAAATGGGGTATATGGAGCAAAGTCTGAGGAGTCCCTTCCACGTAGTAAGAGCAATATGTCATGGTATGATTATGTGGAACTTTTGGAGAATTATTCGTAGGATTTATCAAGTGTAATTCAATCGTCTATGCATATACATATACTCGTCCATATATCTAATCATCCATGAAGGAATTCCAAACTAGATCATTTCATTGTTAAAGGACAAGTGTTGTTCACTTATTCTTATATTGTTTTCTTTGGATGTGGTCTAGTTATGGATGACATTCAAGGATGGGTCAACCTCAATCCCCATCAGAGGTAATGGTCGATGTTGATGACATGATAGTAAAATCCAAAGATAGAGAGGGCCACATAATCAATTTGAGAAAATTCTTCGAAATTATTGAAGAGTACAAGCTTAGGTTGAATCGACAAAAGTGCACATTTAGAGTGACCATCTGGAAATTACTAGGCTTCCTAGTGTGTGATAGGGGAATAGAAATTAACCCGTCAAAAATGAAATCCATCTTGGACACACATCCACCCAAGAGTGAAAAAGAGATAAGAGGATTCCTAGGTTGACTATAGTGCATTAGTTGATTCATTACTAAGCTCACTTCCACTTGTAAGCCCATTTTCAAGCTTCTAAGGAAGAATGAACCCCATACATGGAACGAGGAGCATCAGAAAGCCTTTGAGACCATCAACGAGTATCTTCTTCACCCACTTGTCTTGGTAACCCCAAAACCTGGAAAAACTTTACTCTTTCACCTTTCAATCATAGAGGATGCTGTAGGGAGCATGTTGGTTCAAGAGGATGATGATAAGAATGAGAGCTGTGTACTATTTGAGTAAGAGGTTGCATGACTACGAGACTAGATACACACCCATAGAGAAATCCTGCTTTGCTCTTGTATAGGATGTGTAGAAATTGAGACACATTATTCTACCATTTCAAGTATGGATAGTTGCCAGAATGGACCCTTTGAAGTATTTATTTGAGAATCCCACCATGAGTGGAAGATTGTCAAGGTGGTTAATCTTATTGGTCGAGTTCGATTTGAAATATTTGGCTAGGAAGACCATTAAAGGGAATGCCTTATCAAACTTTTGTGCTGAGAACCCCGTAGAAGGAGAATGTAGTAGAGAGGACTTTCTTAATGAGAACATATTGAATATAGTATTTAGGGTATGGAAGATGTAGTGTGATGGAGTGGTGAACTAATATGGGAATGGTAAAGGGGTATTGTTGATTACTTTCGATGGATCACATATACCCATGACTATCAAGTTAAACTTCGAGGCAACCAACATAATGGTAGAATATGAGGCTTATATTACTGGGATGGAAGCCCTACAGGAGCTAGGGGCAAAGGAAGCTGAGGTTTTTGGAGATTCGACATTGGTCATAGCACAAGCATAAAAGTTGTGGAAGGTGAAGGAAGAACACCTAAAACCCTACCAACAATACTTAGAAGAGTTGATAAGAACTTTTGATAGAATTGAATACATTATCATCCCTAGAGCCCAGAATCAGTTTGCAAATGCATTGGCTACTTTGGCCTCCATGGTTAAGATACCAAAATAAGTGTGTACACAACCTTTGGAGGTTAAATAGAAGTATCAATTAGTGCACAAAGAGAAGGAGGACTTGGCCATCTTGGCCATAGAAGAGGAAGAAGTACCTTGTTATTATGACATCTTGAAGTTCTTAGAATTAGGAATCTACCCTGATAACGCCAGCAAGAAAGAGTGTCGTTTGCTGAGGATGATGGCGATGCAGTACATATTGTGTAGAGGTTAGCTCTACATAAGATCCTATGATGGGGTACACCTTTATTACTTGAAGAAAGAAAAGGCTGAAAGGATCATGGAAGAAGTGCACCAAGTAATTTGTGGTCCTCATATGAATGGGAAGATGTTAGCAAAGAAGATTCTAAGGATGAGATACTACTAGAATACAATGGAGACCAATTGCATAAACTTTTTGAAGTGTTGAATGCCAAACACATGCCAATCTAAATCATGTACCACCTAGTGATCTATATATCATGACCTCTCCATGGCCTTTCTTTGTATGGGGCATAGATGTGATTGGAAGAATAGCTCTTGGACATGAGTAAATTTTGGTTGTAATCGACTACTTCATTAAGTGGGTGGAAGCGGCTTCCTATTCTGTGTTGAAAGCCAAGCATGTGGCTTTTTTCATAGAGAACAACATCATTTGTCGATTTGGAGTGACATAAGAGATCATCTCTAACAATGGGTCTCACTTTGAAGGAGAAGTCTGAAGGATTATGGAGTTGTACATCATTGAGAATCACAAGTCTTCACCATATCGACCGTAGGCGAATGGGATGTAGAAGTGGCTAACAAGAATGTCAAGAATGTATAAGGATTGGGTCGAAAAACTTCTGTTTGCTTTGTGCGGTGTCGATGCCTTGCGGCAGTCGGACCACCCATTGTGGCAACGCTCGCGTGCTTGTACAGTACAAACTCAGAGCTCAGGTGCTTTGACTAAGGATATACCTCTGGTGTGTGATTGGAAAGTGAGTCAATTTTAATTGAGTTACCAAAGGTAAGTGAAGTTGCCACCTGACTCTATTCGATTTTATTATCGATCCTTGGTTAAGAAAAATGTCGTTTTTCCTAATCTAATATGGATGGATAAAAAATATTGATTCTTGAGTTTAGAAGTTTGGTTACGTGTGGGGAAGGTGTTAGGCACCCCATAACACCTGTCTGTAGATAGTCCTTTGTTTTAGAAAAATCTTAATTTAAGGACATTAGCAATTAAAAATCAAGCTTTTTGCATTAGCTTTCAGGGCTTTGATTAAATTGGGCATTGAGGTTTGGTTTTGGAAGGGGTGTGGTCTTGATCAATGCTTCCTTAGTGTGTTTGGAATCATTGCCACATTTCCATGGTGAAAATAGAACAACATTTCACCTTATTTTCATGCGGTAGCGCTTTGCCTTAGGTGTGTCATAGCACATAAAACACTATTCTCAGCAGGTTTTTGCTGTGAGCATACGGCAATGGGGATGCCCTATTTTCACAGTGAAAATCTAGCAAAGTTTTGCATTTGGTGCGCTATGGTGCATCGGCAGTGTTTCATACTTGTGTATACGATGCGTGCCAACATGCTCATGCTAGGACAAGCTAGAGCCCCTCAAAGCATTAAGCATATTGATGCATGTCACATACACGGGGAAACCAATGTCACTTGGTGACATGGATCAGGATGGTCACACCGCGATGATTGTGCACACAATATAGCATGAATATGCACCTACAACGATGGCCTTGGGCACATACCCACACTACAAGGTCAACAACACTCATGGCTAGAGAGGGTCGCTCATGTAGCCACGAGGGTCCATCATACAAATTATACAATCACCCATTTACAAGCATATATAGACATATATACATTATGCACAATGCTATCACACAAAGTGGGAAAGTAAACAGACATTACCAACATTCCAAGCGTATGGCCCAACAAGGTTCAGGAAATGTAAAATAGACATTAAAATACCCAGGGAACGCGACCCAAGCAAAGAGCAGGAAAAGTAAAGGGGGTACATGGAGGGGAAACCCTAATACATTTCTCTAGAGATGAGGCTAAGAGAGAGGGTGAAAGATGTCACCACTCGAGAAGGCTAGACCTCCTAATCTACTGAACACTGCCCTTTTATGGGCTTGCGTCTTCTTGCTTGCATACTTGCCTTTTTTGCTTATGCCTAGGAGGTCGCACCGTTGCTCGAAGTGTCCATTCTCCAAGCATGTACATGCAATGCCAAAGGAAACAAACCAGCGGATAAGCAAAGAAATAACTAGAAGGAAAGCATGCTAAAAGACAAACTATCAAAGAGAGCCAAACGGGGGCAAACAAACATGTTATCAAACAAAAGAGGGTTTCTTAGGAGGACAAATGTAGGTTTGGATTGGGTGTCCATAGTTCCATAAGATTGGAGTATGGACGACACACAGACTCATGCATGAACATGTAGGCAAGCATACAAAAATGCAAATAAGCATGGAAAGCCAAACAGGTGGTGCAAAGTAAGGAAGGCAAGCACACCAACATCACAGAGACGTGTCTTATGAGTGGTTGGGCAGATGCAACCACATAAGCAAGTGGCCCCAAAGACCGACAAGCACAAGCCCATGGAGGAAAAAAAGCATGGCAAAGCCTAGATCTGGACATGCAAGCATGGATACAAAGCATAGAAGCAAGCAAGCATACACATACATAAAGGAAATTATCTAAACCCTTTGATATAGGCCTAGGTGCACGGACATAGGCCTTAACCACAAGATCTAGACCTACACCCTACCTAAAGGGCCAAAACACAAGAAAGAGATACAAAAAGAGACAAAAGAATTTAGAAGCTCATGGCATAACAACCAACATGTAGATCTAAACACATCAACATGGAACGGAGCACACAAAGATATAGATCTAAGCATAAGCATGGCAAGGAGCACATAAACATGTAAATCTAAGCATAAACATGGCAAGAAGCAACTAGGCACATGGATCTAAGCAAAAACACAATATTTAGGCATATCCTAGCCCAAGAAGGCTAGGCCATCATCATCAAAGCAATAAAACATGTTAAAAAAGCAAGGAGACATGCTAGAAAAACTATAAAACATGTTAGGAAGCATGATAAAGAAAAGATATACTATGGAAAGCAAATAGACATGCTATGAAGAAAGATAAAGCAAAGGGTGTAGATTGTAGCTAAAAAGCTACATCTACACCCTTTAAACCTCAAATCCAAGGTCCTAAGACCAAGGAGAGGAAAAAGAGTGCAAGAACACTATCTCTTAATTGTTGAGAAAAGAGAGAAATCAAAGGTTTTTTGATGTGTTTAGGAGAGAATTTAGTGTAGAAAAGAGAGAGAATCTGCCTAGGAAAATACTCCAAAACTGCCCAAAATTATTTTGTTTTTGAAATATGGGGTTCTAGGGGTATTTATAGGCCTTTTGTGACCCTTTAGCTTTCGATAGCCACTTTTTGTGTGCCAAGCTAGTGCTGACATCAGCAACTTTGACTTTTTCGGTTCTAACGTTGATAGCATATTTGAAGGTCTTCCCGAACTTCGATTGAGCTGATCTTAGTGTCCCTGGAAAGCTCTGGATGTATAGTTTCTATAACACTAAAGAAATTGAAATTTTTACAGTTTGATCAAAAGTTATGGCCTCAGGAAGCGAGTTGACGCACTTTGCACAGTTTTCAAGATATCTCAACCGTTTTAACTTCAATTTTGACCCATGAATAGTCATTGGAAAAGGAATTCAATAATCTTGGTAACAACGCTGGTCTCAACATATTCTAATGATCAGATCAAAATTAAGGTTTTTTGGTGCCCCTAAGAGTCAACCTCGGGTCAAACTTGATTAAACTCGGTCAAAGTTGACGAAAATTACCGAGTAGCTTGGGTTTGATGTAGAAACATGAAAAATGTTATTTACGGATGATTTTGACCTGTTTTGACTTTCGCTCAACCTAGGGTTGACCGGGGGCATTTTGGTCAATTTAACCTAAAATGGCACTTTGAGTGCTTTGATGCCCGAACGGGTTACCCCACGTCAATCTAGATGTTTTCGTGCCCCCATGGAAGAAATTTAATATTTTTGAAATTTTTGGGGCTCGGAACACAAATTGAGGGCAAACGAAATAAGATATCTACAGCTGCCCCTTATTTATCTGACACGGTTGATACCGTATTTTGTCTGCCTTCGATTTGCGTGCTGGACCCTAAAAAATTCAAAAATATTTTTTTCTCCCCATAGGGCCATGAGAACATCCAAAATGACATGGCGCAACCCGTTCAAGCACCGAAGCACCCGAAGTGCCTTTTTTAGCCAAAACGAGCAAAATGCCCATGGTCAACCCTAGGTTTAACTGAAGGTCAAACGAGGTCAAAGCCCTTACAAAATGACATTTTTCATGGTTTTACATCAAACTTGAATTTCTCGGAGATTTTTAACAAGTTTGACCCAATGTCAATCTTGGGTGGGCCTAAAAACCCTAATTTTGATTCGACTGTCAAAACGGATTGAAACTAACGCTGCGAAGATTATCAGATTCTCATTGCAACGACTGTTCATGGGTCGAAATCGGAGTTAGAATGGCCGAGATATCGGGATGACACATCGATCGATGCACTGCTAACTTTTGAGAACCATAACTTTTGATCCGACCGTTGGATTTTACCTTTTCAGAAATTGAAAGTCAAAACCTTTCCAAGGGTGTCAAGATCAACCTGATTAGAGGAAGTTGAAGGCTGCCACCTTGAAGTTCATGCCGGGGCTACAAATAGCCCCAGGCACCCATCAGATCCAGAGGGGACCACATTTTTTTGAGTTTTTCTCTTTGCTTGGTATTTTCCACATGTTTTTCCCTCTGCCAAACACAAAAAACGCACAAAAACACCCAAAAAACACATCAAAACTTCTTGATTCTTCTCGCTTCACCAAAACACACAAGGTATTGTTCTTATACCCAATCTTCTTTTCCTTGGTTCTACACTTGGGATTTGGGGTTTAGGGGTGTGGATGAAGCTTTTTGGCTACCATCCATACCCTTAACCTTCTAAATCTTTTTCTAGCATTTATTTTGCTTTTATGCCTTAATAACATGATTTATCTTGGATCTATGTGTTTTACGTATTTATTTCCATACTATATGGTTAGATCCTTGTCTTCACATGCTTATATGCTTTTTGGCTTGCTTTCTTGCTTGTTTGCCTTCTCGTTTGTTTGCTTGCCATGTCTATCATACTTATTTGCGTTATGCCTCTTTCATATGCTCTTTGCATCTTTTCCTTCCATTACTCGTCTGCTGGTTTCTTGTCTTTGCCTTTGCATGTACACACACGGAGTGGGGATGCATGGAGATATGGCATGGTCTCCGAGGCGCAAGCAAAAAGGGCAAAGATACAAGTATGTGGTTAAGCCAAGCGGCAGTGTTCAGTAGATTTAGGAGTTTAGCCCTTCCCTTTGGTTATGTACTCTTTTAAACCCCTTCCTTCCTCCACCCTTCCTCTCTTAGATGGTTTGTATTAGGTATATCATGCCATGTACCATTCGTCCTCATTTCTAGAGTATGGCAACCCCTGTTTATTTTCCTGCACTTATATTTGGGTCATGCTCTAGGGATGTAGGCATTTACTTTCTTGCTCTGCGTGCTTGCATTGTGCATGATGTATGTATATATATACCTGCTTGCCCCTTTCCGGTGTGATCGTCACAGTCTGTGTCACCTAAGGTGAGCGATGCCTAATTCCTACTGCGAAAGCAAGGTGACATGTTGCCGGGTTTTTGCCATGGAAATCTGGCACTTTGCTTAAATGCCTTAAGAAAGCATAGATTGGGATCACACCCATTCAAAAGCCAAACCTCAAAGCCCTCGTGCATTCAAAGCCCTAAAAGCCAGTGCCAAAATCATGTTTTTATTGCTACTTTCTGAAAATTAAGTTTTACCAAACAAAGGTCTGTCCTTGGACAGACGTTGTGGGGTGCCTAACACCTTCCCCACACGTATCCAAACTTTTGGACCTAAGAATCAAGATTTTTTGCCATCCACATTAGAATAGGAAAAATGCCATTTTTCTTAACATTGGATTGGTAATAAAATCAACTAGAAATAGGTGACCAATCACACCTCAGAAAAACCCAATGATTGGTGGCGACTTCACTTACCTTTGGTAATTCCCTTAAAATTTGGCCAAGATTTCTGCCACACCTCCAAAGGTAGAACCGCCTTCCTCCACACAGAGAGAGAGAGAGAGAGAGAGAGAGAGAGAGAGCACTCGAAGCTCCGCGTGAACCACCAACTACACAGTCATTCGAGAGGAGCCTTCAATAGGCCCTGTGCGTGCAGGATCATCGCCATGGCTTATGGTTAGACGAAGGCCCGACGGCTCTCCGTTCTGGGCTAGGTGTCGACAGACTGGCGACTCCACTGGGGATCGATGAGAGTTTACCCTTTAGAGCTTTTGATAAAACCATAATCTTTGGACATTGGCTTTCAAAAACATAGAAATTGGCATTGGCCTCTGGGGCTTTCCTTTTGAAAAAGGCTTCTACTATATCCTAGTAGACTATTTTCAAAAAGAACAAAAATCTTTTTCCAAAAATCCTTTTCCGAAAGGGAGGCTTTGGGGTATTTTTACATGGGGCTTTTTTGCTTTACTCACATGGTTTACCACTTTCCTCACATGCTTTACAGCTTTCCTTTACATGCAAACATAGGGTAGCAAAATTTAATTTTCACTACACCTGTATCCGCTTTCACACACACACACATATATATATATATCTCTCTCTCTCTATTGTGTTTGGAAAAATCTTTCCCCTTCATTAAGGATTGCTTGACATATACACCATTTTGAGCCAAACTCGAGCTCCACACTGCTGTCGTAGTCACATCTCTTTGGGGATTTCATCACCCCATTTGCAGAGCCCAGATGAAAACATCGACAGTGTTACCTATAGTTAGATTTGGGGTTAATGTTATAGGCACTTCTAGATCCATGGGTTGACAGGAGCAGCTAAAAAGGCCCCCTCGATCCTTCCTGCCCCACAACTTCCATGAAGGGAGGTGTATGGCGATTGAGTACCCTAGGATAGGAACAGCCTAATAGTTAGGCCTTTGCATATAGTTGGCCTAGTTATGTCAAACCCGTGAGGACTAGATCAAGCCCAGAGTCCATCAGGACTAGGTAAAGCCTAAAGAGTGAACATCCGAGCCTAGGAAAGGATACCTTCATAGGCCTAAAGGTCAAGGGAAAGTGTCTTGTAACAGGTGCACCCTTTTTGCTTACACCAAAGAAATTGTGCTCCACTTTAGGTTCTTTCTATCCAGTTTGCACAGTATCCATGATTAAACCCCTAGGAAAAGCAACCCCATTGCTTATACATGCTAGATAGTACCCTATCCTTAAGGGTTTACATCCCTACAAGGGCACTCATGCATACACTAATTGGTTCCGTCACCTAATTGTGCAAAGATAAAATCTGTGGCAAGTAGCTAAAACTCCGTTTAGGAGGAAATGTTGCCAAAAAACCGTCAAGGAATCCAAAACATCAAGAGTTCAAGAGCTTTCCTAGAAAAGATCCGAAAAGATTGCCCGGAGGCTTAAATCATCAAAGGGATCACAAGATGTCAAAGTGGTTAAGAAGGTCCAAGATCCAAATTGCGAAGAGATCCGAATTGCCAAGAGATCCATGCTGCCTAGATTGCCAAGATGTCAAAATTGCCGAAAGGTCCTAAATGTCCAGAATCCAAGAGCTCTCTTAAAAGATCCAAAGGTCGAAGAGATCCATGCTGTCCAAGTTACCAAGAGATCCAACTATCCAAAAGCTTCCCTAAGAAGTCGACAGTATCGGAAGTCGAGCTTTTCCTTGCGATTGCATTTCCTTGTATTGTATAACGCCCATCATTGGAGCCGATGAACCTAGTATTGTAAAAGCAAATCTTGTACAAGCATGTAATCAAAAGAAGGGTCCTTCCCTCATTGTTGAGCTTGTCATGAAAGTTTCGGTTACTTGCCAATCTTGTGCATTATTCTTGCATCATAGTAGAAACTCGCCATGATAAATACCCGACCAAGGGTGCAAAGCCAAATTTTTCTGAAAATGGTAAGTGCATATTAAATAGCAAGGACATAAACTAACTTGATTTCGGTGTTGTGTTTCCACATTGTCAAATGCACCCTGCTTCTTTCACCTCCCATTCCTTCTCAAGGATCAAAAAATTGCTAAAAAGAAATAGGCTAAGCTACTGCCACATCATGATCCCATTATCACTAGGTCTCATGCAAGAGTGATGTCTACTAGTGGTACTTCTCCCCATGAGGAAAATGCTCAAGAAATTGCTCTTCTGAAAGAGCAAATGGTAGAAATGATATGATGCAACAACTGGTTGTAGAAGGAGGATAGAACTCTTCCAGTCATAGTCAAGGAGGTCCCCAAATAGAGAATGAAAATCAGCACTCACTAGTATAGGATCAAGGCCACAATGTACCGCCCCAGGGAAATGACCAAGAAACAGATCCTTTTAAGGACAAGAACCCCGAATCTGGGTATGGCCAAGTCAAAAGCCAAGTGGAAACTCTAGCTGAGAAGATTTATATCATGGAGGGCTCCAGTGCCCATGGAAGTGTTGATCTAGACAGTCTGACCAACTTCCCTCAGGTCGTTATGCCTCCCAAGTTCAAGGCATCAGAGTTCGTCAAGTATAATGGTACTGGAGATCCTTGCACGCACTTGCGCATGTTCTATAGGAAGATGGCTCCCTATGGGGATAATGACCCTTTGTTTTGTCAGATTTTTCCTAATAGTTTGACCGACTTCGTGGCCACATGGTATGCGAGATTGGAAAAGAACCTTTAGTTGGAGGGAAATGGCCAACTCTTTCCCAGAATACTACGTGTTTAACCCTAAGATAGCTCCCGATCGCACGGTCCTTATGTAAATAGAGAAGAAGAGTGGGGAATCTTTCCGAAAGTATGCCCAAAGGTGGCGTGAGCTAGCCGCACAAGTGCAACCCTCCATGATAGAAAATGAGATGATTAAGTGGTTCATTGACAACCTCAAGCCTCCTTACTATGTGAAGATGATCAGCACCCAAGTCACTCATTTCAGTAGCCTCATCCCTATTGGGGAGTGCATTGACGAGGGTATTAGGAGCAAGAAGATCATGGATGCTGAGTCTTTGAGTTCCATGGTTGAACAATAGGTCAAGAAAATGACGGGCCACAAGACTAAGGAAGCCGATGTTCATATGGTCAATAGTGCATCAGAAAGGCCTAGGGGTGTTACTTCTACTTATGCAACCCTAGCTACTAGACCTTATCAGCAATAGGCTCAGTCTGCTCAAGCACCTAATCGAGCCTTTAATCAGAAAGGGAAGAGAGACCCACCTTGTCCCTTTAGGAGGGAAAACCGAAAGTACACTCCGTTACCCATGCCCATGGCAGATCATTACGCATACCTACTAGAAAGGAAGTTAGTGACCTCGATGTTTTCCAGGCCTGGAGAAGGCTCTCCATAACCTGGTTTTGATCCATCCAAGAAGCGTGAACACTATTTCGAGGCCAAGGGGCATACTTTGGAAGAATGTTACCATTTGAAGGATCGTGTCTAGGATCTCATAGACAACAAGTTGATATAGTTCGATAATGCAGCCATTCCGAACATCATCACCAACCTTTTGCCTCCTCATCAAGAAGGGAATGTGAATGCCATCATCACAGTAGAAGAAAGGATTCTAGATTTCTCCTTACCGTCGTTCCTATGGAAGGCTATGCTCCGAGCCTTGGTCCAAAAAAGCCACCTTGATCTTAAGGGTATAGGAACCCCAAGATTTGACTGGGGAGCCTGCTCATTTTGTGTCAATAAAGACAGACATACCCTGTTTGATTATAAAGCGCTCCGAGCACAGGTGCAGAGTCTAGCTAAACGCAATATCGTCTGGATTGGAAGGGAAATTATGCGAAGAGGTGATTGCATGGTAGCCAGTCTATGCCCTCTAGCTACCTAGTTGGGAGCCAGCTGTAATGCTATATCAGTTTGGTTGAGGAAGGATTGGGACGAATACCTACAAAAATGCATTGGTAAGGTTACTTTAGCACCTCCCTTTTCAGTAGTCATTGAGGAGATCGTAGAATTACATGTGGATCAGAGGTCATTAGATTCAGGGAAAGGGTAAGCCCCACCAGCCATCAAAGGATTTACTCCTCTAGTTCTTGCATTGCTTGCAATCATAGAGCCGACTTCATCATCAGTATAGGAGGTAACTGCCATTGTTCCCACTATCTGAGGGTTTGATTCTCTTATTTTGCCAAAGCCTGCGTCAGGAATTTCTGGGGTATTTGGCTCAAAGGTCCTTGAAGCCATTCTACCAAGTCTGTGGTCATTAATCCAAAAATGTTCTCTATAGCGTCCAATTTGCAAACTCAGGAGGGTGTTATCATATTCATACCGCAGCCGTTCCCTTATGAAGATATCCATCGTGTCCTTTAGAAATACGATGTGTCCTTGATCTCCACTCAAACTGAAAAAGAAGAGGTTTGCTCCAATATCTCTTCAGGTTAACCTAGGTTTACTAGGAGCGGTCGCTATTATACTCCCGAGGAGCTAGAAAAGAGAAGGAAAGAGATTGGCAAAGGTACAACCGAAAGAGTTTTTGAAAATTATTAGAAACTCAGAGTACAATGTGATTCAGCAGCTAAACAAGTCACTAGCTTAGATCTCCATCTTGGCGCTATTACTATCCTCTGATGTCCACCGCAAGGCTCTCTTGAAAGTCTTGAAAGAGACATGTGTTCCTACAAGTGCTACAGAATCCGCCTTTGAGGGTGTTGAGGTTCAAAAAATCATAGCCCAAGGCCTAAAGAGATAACACATTGGACTAACCCCATGAGAATAAAAATAGAGAAATAAAAGAGTCGGGCTCACGTAATGAAGAGAGAAAGAAAAAAAGAAGAAGAAAAGGATGGGGGGCCCAAAGAGGTAGGATCCAAAGACCCATGGAGGAACAGGCTTTTAAAACCCATAAAGCAAAGGAAAGGCCCAGTTGGCCAAGATCAGCAAGTTAAAAAAAGCCCAATAGGGAGAACTGGGCCAGGATCCCAGAGACTGCCAGGGGCCCGGGATCCCTAGGATGCACAACACAGCCTAAATAGGATTGAAACAACTCAAAGGAAAGCACCAAAGATCACAAAGAACGAAGGACAGATGAGTCCCTCTCAAGCACCCAGTGATACAGTAAGGAATCAGAAGGTATAAAGCAACCATTCATGAACAAAGGAGCGGTACCTCAAGGAACCTAGAACGAGAAACTATAAATGGAAGTTGCTGGAAGGAAACTTTCGACCCAGCAGAAATGGATTTCGCTCACTTGGGAAAAATGACAAAAGGGAGGACGGCCAAAAGCTAGGTCTGAAAAGGTAAGAAGTTTTGAGGAACGTGAAATTGAGAACAACTCTCTAAGCACACCCTGGAAGGGAGAGTCAACCATGGGCTTTCAAAGAAACAGCACCCAAAGGAGGAGAAGAAACAGGGAAAGGCTCAGCCTTCTAAGTGATAGGCACAAAACGAGCTCTGGTACCTAGGGAAGGGTAAAAGGGAGAAATCACTGGTACCCCGGAGCCCTAGGGTCACACTATAAAAGAAAGAAGCAACCAACGTTGAAGGCATGGAGCAATAGTGAAAATCATAATAGAATCATTGAGAGAACTCTGTTAAATTCAAGGAAAACAGAGAAACATCTCCCGGTGTCCCAGAAACAGCCACTATAGCACATACTCGGATTCAAAAGGATTCAAACTTTACAAGTCTTGGAGGCTTAGATAGCCATCTAAGTCTGTAATTTTTGAGTTTATTTGAACCTTGTATCACGTCTTAGTGAGCACATTGTAACTATGATCAAGGAAAATTAATAAAGTACCTCTCATTAATCCGGGGATCCCTAACCGCTGTTTTGTGTATTTCTTTATTATTTTGCATTTCTTTGCTATTTTCGTTGTCATTCAATACAGATATTCTCACTTGTTAGTTTATTTGTGTTGTAGGAAACTTGCCCTGTGCACCACTTGGTTCTTAAATAGCCCCTTAGCTGCTGTAAACCAAGCCCAGTCCACCAAACTACATTTACTTGGCTTAGGATCCTTAGGCCGGTGTGCTAAAGAAAAAAGGCACGCTCACATTTTGGCGACTCCACTAGGGACTAGGCAAAGGAGAGGGAAAAAGCATTCCATTCTCAGAAGCATGGCTCCAAGGCAAAGGAACAACAAAGGAAACAATGTGCCACCTGTGGCCTCTGAGCCCGTAGCAGAAAATGAAGTGGCCTCTTGACAGAGGAACGAGATGCCCCTGACGGAGCAGGAGGCTGTGTTAGAGCAAAGGAACGCAAGGCAGGAGCTAGACCCCGTGGCTCGAATGGCAGCGATGTTGAAGGATTTGCAGCAAGGGGTTTACCTTCTCAAAGAAGGTAGGACATAAGGAATCAGGGACAATGTCCCTCATGTGGGCAACAAAAACAGAACCCAGCCAGAGGGAGGGTCAGCAGTGGGAGGGGGAGCCAACCCCTAGTACCTAACGCTGGCAGATGTTAGTGCCCTCTTTGAGCAAGAAAGGGAAAAACTTTCGAGGATCCCCAAGCAATTTTCTTGGGATCTCCCATTCCCATTAGAACTCCTTGGTAAGCCATACCCCAAAGGATATGAACCCCCAAAGTTCCATCCTTTTGATGGAAGAAACGGAAGTGTCGTGGAACACGTGAGTAGATTCATTCACACCATGGGTCCCTACAAAGGAGATCGAGAACTGTATTTAAGGGAGTTTGCTAAATCCTTAGTGGACAGAGTATATACTTGGTACACCACACTGAGACCTAGGTCCATTAAAACCTGGGACGAAATGATGGAGAGATTCTATGCAAAATATTACCTTGGTGAGGACAAGGTCACTTTCCAAAGCCTTCAGATGGTAAAGCAGAGGCTCGGACAGGATCCCGTCCAGTTCATCAAAAGGTTTGAAGATGTGTCTTTAGATTATTATGAGGACCATGAAGAAAAAGAACTCGTAGAAACCTACATATCCGACATGCTTTTCGATTACAGACTCAACCTCAAAAATCTATGCATTACATAGTTTGCTGACCTGTTACAGAGAACTAGGAGGACAGCATAAACTATGAGGACAAAAAGGATGCCAGTATCCCAAGCCATGACAGCATTGGTGGGAGAGAAAAGGAAGAGGCCTGACGAAAAGGTGGTCAAGGAACCACTGGTGATCCCATGTACCGTAGAAGAGTTAAACCATGCCTTGGACAAATGGATTAGGGATAGAGTTGTTAGACCATTTACTGTGTCCAGGCCACCAACGGAGGAAGAAAAAAAGAACCCCTTGTTTTGTAGGATTCATAATTATGTCAAGCATTCCACCAAGGATTGTTGGACCCTCCGTAGGCTCTTTCACAAAAAGCTAAGAGAAGGAACCCTGGAGCTCACCCAGAAGGAGCCAAAAGTACAAAGGAACCCCTTGCCCAACCACAAAGGAAAGGGGGTAATGTCTGTAGTGATTAATGGAAACCCAGCAGAAGTAGAATAATCTGAAGGATCCTTCCACTCGAGCATAGTCAGGACCCTCTAGAAGAATCCCAAGTTTAGATCACTATTCAACTAGCTGGGATTTGGACTAGAAGTAAGAAAGGTTGCCATAGAGTCTCTCATGAGTATAGCAGTAGATTCAAGAATGGATGTTTCACAGTAGAATCACACGCTAGTCGAGCTTTCTTGGAGACAACCAATGCAATAACCTTCACTGATGAGGATATGGAGGTTGAGCATCCAGACCACCGTAGACCGCTTTTTCTAATGGCCACCATAAATGGTATATAAATTAGAAGAGCATTGGTAGACAAAGGAGCATTGCTCAACCTCACAGCCCTGAGTACCTTGGAAGCCGTGGGCCTGATCAGCAGGAGGATCTTGGGGGCTCCCATGGAGGTAACCAGATTTGGAGGATCAACAGAATCAACCGAAGGATATGTACAGCTGGACTTAAGAGTGGGGCCAATAGTAGCCTTGACCAGATTTCATGTAATCAACTCAGAGGTGTCCTACCATGCACTTCTGTCCCCGATATTGGTGCTAATGCCTTTCCAGAGGCAACTTTTCATAGTTTCGAGCTAGTCTCCATGATTTCCAGAGCTTCAGAACTCGAGTCAACATGGCCCTTTGCTACTTTAATGGCTACCAAAGAGATGCTCAAAGTTGGCTATCAGTTTGGCCAAGGCCTCGGTGCTGTAGGACATGGGAAGGCTTCTTTGATTGAACTCCTAGACAAAAAAAGAGGATTCAGTCTAAGCTACGACCCCTACAATGAAGAGCTTTTCCAGGTTTCTAGAGGAAAGAAAAGGAAGTACATTGGCCAAGGGATGTCTATTCCCCACATCAGGGTCACTTTTTTAGCTTCGGTCGAGGTCATCAAATCAAAAGTAGTGCAGGAATCATACGAGGAGGAATCAGATTTGGCTAGTGTTAAGGACATATTTTATGTAATTGGCTAATCCTTTGACAAAATGTATTTTACTTGTAATTGGGTAGATCTAAGATGTGTTTAATACTTCAAGAAACATGTTGTTCAAGTCTAGTATTAAAGCCATGAAGATTGGACTAAGAAACAAGTGAAGAAAAGGTGTTCATTAAAGCTGGACAGATAGCTCGACACTTGCTGACAGATAGCCCGACAGCTGCTCGACACTTCTCGACAGCTGGCTATCTATCGAGCTCTTCAGTTGATTGTTATCGCAATCTCGATAGTTGGTGGATCGATCGAGAAAGCTCCTATCCCCTCGACAGCTTCTTGACACCTCTTCGACACCTAACTATCTATTGAAGTTTAAAGCTAGACACCTCCTCGACACCTACTATCTATCGAGGTTACGAAAATCAGAATTTTCAAATCTAATTTTTGGGCCAAGCTTATGTATTTGTGTAGGGTTTCTTTTCTCACAACCCTAGACCTATATAAGGCTTATTTTAGAGGCCGTCACATGAGAGAATATAAGGAGAACATATGCAAAAGGTGACCGATGCCTTACTCCCTCTGAAAGAAGCTATTGTGTCTTTGCGCCTTAGGGTTTTGTAACCATATACTTCTTGATCTTCATTGTTGATGAAGTGAAGAAATTTGCAGCCAACAACTCTTTTTAGTTGGTGATTGAAGTCGCGTACTAGGATCCGCGTAATTAGTTAGTCACGTACTGGAATTCGTGCATCATTAAAGGGTGGCGTTCATATATTGAAGAGTTTAGAGGTTCTGAAGCGATAGAAGATTTCTGCTATGAGTTCATCTGCGGGGATTGTAGAGTCTAAGGACAAAGGTTTTGTACTAGATCTGAAACTTCTCTTTACTATAGTGAATTGCTTTTTTGGAAGGTTTCCCCCTAGGTTTTTTACTGTGAAACTGGTTGGTTTCATTGGTTTTCTTGAGTCATCATATCTTGTCTTATTTATTTTTTCCGCTGCATGATTTTGACATGATATTGATGTTTATTTGTTTTAACAAGTTTTATTCATAATAAATCTGATTAACAACTTGAGTTTAAAACTTGTTAATTCTATCAACGGGGGTCTAAATTTCCCAACAAGTGGTATCAGAGCAGGCACACTCTGATTAGGTTTAATCTTTGCTGTGTTGATCCATTGACCCCTGTTTGTCATGAATAGAGGACAATCATTAATCATACCTCCTTTATTTGATGGCACTAACTATGCATATTGGAAAGTACGCATGAGAGCTTTCTTGCAGTCTTTAGATGAAAAAGTGTGACAAGCTGTAGAGATTGGCTGGACTAAGCCAAAGGAAGTGCCGGCCGATTGGGATGAAGCCAAGATCAAGGCGGCAAACTTCAACAGCAGGGCATTGAATGCGTTGTTCAATGTGGTCACCAATGAGGAGTTCAAGAAGATATCCTCAACTGAAACTGCTAAGGAGACATGGACCATCCTTCAGACAAACTATGAAGGAACAAAGGCTGTCAAAGATTCAAAGCTTCAGAGGCTCACTACAAGCTTTGAAGAGATTAAGATAGAGGAGGATGAGTCGTTTGATGAGTTCTATGCCAAGCTCAAGGACATAGTGAACTCAGCTTTCATTCTTGGGGAAACCATCCCTGAACCCAAGATTGTGAGGAAAGTGCTCAGATCTCTACCCGAGAGATTCCATGCCAAGATCACAGCGATAGAGGAATCAAAGGATATTGACAAGATTTCTTTGACTGAGCTGGTTGGAAACTTGCAGACCTATGAGTTAGGGTTATCTAGGATTGGCAAGTCGAGTAAAGGCAAGAGCATGGCCTTGAAGGCAAAGAGCATTGATACAGATGAGTCTTCCGATGATGAAGATTCCAAGATGAAGTCCTACATTACAAGGCAGTTCAAGAAGTTTATGAAGAATGCCAATGGAAGGAGCTTCGACAAGGACCGCAGACAATCCAGTTCCTTTCAGTCTAAGGGGCAAGACAAAGGGAAAGAGGATGCTAAGGATGGCGGTCAGTACACTGTTCTTGCAAGACCAAAGTGCTTTGGATGTCATGAATTTGGTCACATGAAGCATGAACGCCCCACATATCTCAAGAGCATTGGGAAGAGTAAGGCACTTGCTGCAACCTTAAGTGACACTGAGTCTGAAGATGATTCCGACAATGAGGATGATAGAATCTTAAATGCCTTCACTGCCACAGTCAATCCTATTGAAGGGATTGTTGATGAAGTGGAAGAAGAAGAAGAATTGGTGGATTCTAAGTGTGAGAAGGTGGATGATCAAGATGATATCCATTCAGCCTATGAGAAACTATACAAGCTTTCTGAGAAGCACCAGAAACTGTATAGGCTGGCCACCAAGAAGCTCAGTAATGTGGAACTTGATCATGAAGAACTTTCCACAAAGTTTGATGAAGCAAATCAAACGATTGGTGCACTGAGGTTTGAGAACAATTTCTTGGCTGAGAATACCAAGAAGCTTGAAGCAGAGCTGTTTCAAGTTAGAGCTCAATTGGAGAGGACTTCAAGTCCAAAGCTTGATGAGATGCTCAGCAATCAGAAATCTGCTTCAGATCGAAGAGGTTTAGGGTATGGTCTTTCTTCCTTTAATACTGCTTCTACTAGTGCTACTATTTTTGGTTCTCCTGCTAATAATACTGAAATTGAAAACACTGATGTTAAAACTGAATTAGCTAGTGAGAACCTAGACAAGGGTAAATCTATCTTAGGAGCACCCCCTAAGCAGGATAAGAAAGATGTTAAAAACCCTAGGGCTAAGAAGGCTAACTCTCAAAAGTCTAAACAGAAGAAGCAGCATCTTTGTCATCATTGTGGAGCTGCCAGTCATACTCGACCAAATTGCTACAAGTGACTAGCCATTCAACAGAGCAATGGCATGATAGCATCTGGAAGCCAAAATCAGCTTCAATCCTCTCTTGCTCCTCTTGGAGATCTTCTGAAAGCTCTCATGTTCCTTCCGAACTTGAACGGTTTCAATTCTTCCCCTTCACCGCCAGTTCAAGGGTTCAATCAAAGGAAAGGTTCTTCCAAAGTGCGGAAGAAAAAGGACTCTAAGTGATTTTATCACTTTCTTCTATCCTCTTGTTTTTGTTTGTTGCATTACTTGTGTGTTTTGCATTTTTTTTGAGTCAGTCTAGTTTTATGCTTTGCTTTGATAACATGGTTTTGTTTGTTTATTTTCAGTTTTGTTTATTTTTGTTTTTGATATAAAAATTTAAAAAAAAATTTTGAAAAATTGAAAAATACAAAAACAGTGTGTGTTATGTGTACATTGGTACTTGTGTACCTTGGATGGCCATTGAAACAAAGTTTTCTAAACTTTGTATCATTTGTAGCTTAGATAAGCATCTCTATGCATAACTAAGCAAGTGAGCTTTGTGGCTCTTGTTTGTGATGAGTAAGATTAAGTTATCTCTTGAACTTAACACTCGTATCACTCTTTTTGACGGGTAGGACTAGAAAATCCTAAGAGAAGGCATAAATAACCATCTCACCACTGTTGCCTGTCAATCATAATATGACACTTGTGTACTTCGGCATAACAAAAATGCAGTGTCAATGCTTAACAAGTTGGGTATTTCTTTTCTCTCTTTTATATACTCATGCATGATATGCTAAATAAAAGAAAATATGCAAAGAAAATATAAAGCAAAAAGATAAAAAAAGGCTTTTATATATGATTGCAAGCGTGTTTTCTAGGAGATGTGAGAGTTATAGGATGTACCTCAAAGGTGATAGTCCCCATCAAATAGTTATGATTGTGTGTGAGTTAAAGTTATTTTCTCATATCTCAGATCGTCATAACATGTATACACATGCAATCTTGTGATGTTTCTCACACACAACATGCAATATTCTTTGCTACTCTTGTTACATGTGCAGGTACAATGTGATTTGGCCATCACAAGTGTTTTACATGTGCTAATGTATGCTCACTAAACTGTCTTGACTTATTTTTGAAATATAAAATTTGTTAGACTTGTTTAGTGTATGTGTGTGTTTTGGATCTATGTGCTTAACTTTTTTCTTGTTGAGAGATTTGTTTTTCACATGTTTTGCATCCTTCTTTTATTTTGTCATCCATAGCATCTTGTGTCATTACATTCATGCATTTATATGGATTTCTTTGTACCCCCTTGATCATTCTTGATCATCTTTATGTTTCTCAGGTGAAGTTTTCTAGCTTCTTGTACCCTTTGTCAATCATGACAAAAAGGGAGAGAAATTGTGGAGACTTTGTGGTTTCTATTTAAGATTCTACAAGTGAGGGGGAGAAATACATTCCTTTGTAAGGGGGAGATGTGTTTCATCTTGTTAGGGGGAGTGTTTACTTCCTTCTTCTTGTACATTGGGTCTTGTGACCATATTTACATACATTGTGCTTATCTTCTTTATATGCTGATGTATATTTCTTTTACCTACCTTTACATGTGTTGTTTCTTTTCTTTCTTTATACACATGTTTCTTATTACTTGTATGCAATCTATTATTTCTATTTCACACTAAGATGCCTTGATGAGTTTTGTTTAAAATGTTTCAGAAATACAAGTTGTCAAAGCCTACTTGTCATAAACTCTTTTCTTGCAAAGTTTTTCAAGGGTTTATGTTAGGATAGATTTTATTGTATTCAACAAGTGAATATGAGTTGAGTGATTTATGACTTCTCTTATATGTTCATTTGTTTGTTGTGGTTTTGTCATGGATTGCCAAAGGGAGAGATTGTTAAGGACATATTTTATGTAATTGGCTAATCCCTTGACAAAACGCACTTTACTTGTAATTGGGTAGATCTAAGATGTGTTTAATACTTTAAGAAACATGTTGTTCAAGTCTAGTATTAAAGCCATGAAGATTAGACCAAGAAACAAGTAAAGAAAATGTGTTCATTAAAGCTGGATAGATAGCTCGACACCTGTGGACAGATAGCCCGACAGCTGCTCGACACCTCTCGATAGCTGGCTATCTATAGAGCTCTTCAGTTGATTGTTATCGCAATCTCGACACCTTCTCAACAGTTGGTGGATCGATCGAGAAAGCTTCTGTCCCCTCGACAGCTTTTCGACACCTCCTCGACACCTAGCTATTTATCGAGGTTTAAAACTCGACCCCTCCTCGACACTTGCTATCTATCGAGGTTACGGAAATCAGAATTTTCAGATTTGATTTTTGGGCCAGGTTTATGTATTTGTGTAGGGTTTCTTTTCTCACAACCCTAGACCTATATAAGGCTTATTTTAGAGGCCGTCACATGAGAGAATACAAGGAGAACATATGCAAAAGGTGACCGATGCCTTATTCTCTCTGAAAGAAGCTACTGCGTCTTTGCGCCTTAGGGTTTTGTAACCAAGTACTTCTTGATCTTCATTGTTGATGAATTGAAGAACTTTGCAGCCAACAACTCTTTCTAGTTGGTGATTGAAGTCGCGTACTGGGATTCGCGCAATTGGTTAGTCACATACTGGAATTCGTGCATCATTAAAGAGTGGTGTTCATATATTGAAGAGTTTAGAGGTTCTGAAGCGGTAGAAGGTTTTTGCTGTGAGTTCATCTACAGGGATTGTAGAGTTTAGGGACAAAGGTTTTGTACTAGATCTAAAACTTCTCTTTACTATAGTGAATTGCTTTTCTGGAAGGTTTCCCCCCAAGTTTTTTACTGTGAAACTGGTTGGTTTCATTGGTTTTCTTGGGTCATCATATCTTGTCTTATTTATTTTTTCTGCTGCATGATTTTGACATGATATTGATGTTTGTTTGTTTTAACAAGTTTTATTCATAATAAATCTAATTAACAACTTGGGTTTAAAACTTGTTAATTCTATCAACCGTGGTCTAAATTTCTCATCAGCTTGTCTCGTTCATCTTTGTCCAGAGGAATTCTCAGTGAATGCCATCATATCCCCAGGGGATGATCTGACTTCTACTATTAGGCCTTGTGTGCTAGGCGAGACAGTAGGCCATTGGACAGTCAAACCTTACTTTGTGGTTGCACCAACTGAGTAAGGAGTATTCCATTATCGTGTGGTTAGGTTCTCTAGTTGCCCGAAAGAGTTGGAATAGCATATCTAGTTTGTTTTGCATGTTTATTTCCTATTTCCTATGTAAAGTTGTGATTTACAACTATGTTTTATGTTGGCTTTATTCCATGACAAAAAGTGTTGTAATTGCTTTAATTTATTTCCTTGTATTTTGTGGGATTTTATTGTATTGGATTTAGTATCAAGTTGGTGAAGACTCAAGCTTAAATGAAGAATCAATGGATCTCATGGGTGTCTCACTGGAAGCTAACCCGCAAAAGAGCCATGTGAAGAGCACATGACTGGAAGCTGAAGAGTCGTGCTAGGCTGTCGTTTTCGCGATTATCTCGCGGGTAAGGCCTTCTCGCGAGATAGTCGCGAAAGATTCTGCCTGGAGGTTTTTAAAGAGTGACTTTCTTACCTTTCACCCATACTATATATACCTTCATTACCCACAAATGTATGAGAGGCCATTTCAGAGAGAAAAACCTTAGATATGTTTTCTACAACACACACACCCATCTTTTTGAGAGAGAGCTACTCATCCTTAGTGAGAAATCATTGTAGCCTCTTCTCCATCCCTCTCCCATTGTCATACCTTGAGAGGAGATTTGTACCCAAACACAACCCACACCTATTCAGAGTTTAGAGAGTGTTTTGAAGCTTGGGAAGCTTTGGGGATTTGCCAAAAGAAGCCGGTGAGGCTTGGTGGATGCAATCGGGCGTATTGCAGGATCCGGAGAGCTAGACAAGACACAGTTCCGAGAAGCCTTGTTGGAGTAGGAGTTTGGAGGGCTTAGGTATATCAGGTAGATTAGGCTTGGAGGGTCTCTTGCTAATCCATGTATCCCAACTGATTGTCTAATGGATCAATTTCCGCTTTGAGGGCGGCGGAGAGGTTTTTCACCGAGTTCTTCGGTTTCCACTTCGATAACACGTCTCGGTGTTATCTGTGTTTGGATCTCTCTTCCCTACTCTTGTTCATTTCATTTTTACTGCTGTGTTTCTTTAAATATGGATTAGAGTAGTTGTCTTGCTTATACGCTTGTGTTTACACTATTCCGCACTTAGTATTAAGTTAGTGTAAAATCAACCAAGCCGTAACTTTTGATTTAGGGGTCTAAACAGCTCGTCTGTTTTCAACACATTTCCGAGCTTTCATCCTATTTCCTGTATTTTCTTGTTTGCATTGCCCCATTTTATTTTTCCAAAAAATGTGTGTTTCCCTTTTATCATTATCTGGCATAAACTTCGTTATCCCCCTATCTATAATCCATTAATGAAATTATCCCGCATATTATTCATGAAATCCTTACATTTATCTCTTTATTTGCTTTCCTATGAATATGTGTATGCAAATTGTCTTATGTTTCTTTGTATATGTCCCGTTCTATAGGATATATTCTAATTCCCAAGTGGGTGCATCATCTTGTTGCCATAATGAGGATATTGATGACATGAATGAGACGATAGAGTTGGAACATGATATTGAAGGATTAGAGGAAATTTCGAGTTTGCCATGTGATATTTTGGAAGCTCTAAATAGAGAGAGTGAAGGGTCCAAGCCCAACATAGAAGAGACAAAGGTGGTTAATCTTGCTGACGAAGGCGAGAATGAAAAACCTGTCAAGATTGGGGTAAACTTTCCTAATGACTTGAAGCCTGAGCTTATAGCGCTACTCAAGGAATTCAGAGAAATCTTTGCTTGGTCTTACTAAGATATGCCAGGGTTGGATACTGAGATTGTTGTGCACATAATTCTAGTCAAACCTGAGTGCCCTCCAGTGCGGCAAGCCCTTCGAAGGATGAAATCTGAGGTTATTTTGAAGATCAAAGAAGAAGTAGAAAAATAGTTGAAAGTCGGTTTCCTTACCGCGATAGCCTACTTAGATTGGGTTGCCAACATTGTTCCCAAGCATAAGAAAGATGGGAAAGTATGCATGTGTGTTAATTACAGGGATTTGAACCAGGCCAGTCCCAAGGATAACTTTCCATTGCCACATAATGATACCTTGATCGATAACACCGCTACCAACATGTTCTTCTCCTTCATGGATGAATTCTAAGGCTATAATTAGATCAAAATGGCCGAGGAAGATAGCATTTACCACTCATTAGGGAACCTATGCATATGATGTCATGCCATTCGGCTTAAAAAATGCAGGTGCTATTTATCAGCGAGCCATGGTAACAGTGTTCCATGATATGATGCATAAAGAGATTGAAGTCTACATAGACAACATGATTGCGAAATCCCACACTGCCAGGGATCATTTGGCAGATTTGAGAAAGCTGTTAAAGCACCTTATCAAGTACAGATTTAGACTAAACCCTAACAAGTGCCTCTTCAGAGCTAGTTTAGGGAAATTGCTTGGCTTCACAGTTAGCCAAAGAGGAATATTGAAGTGGACCTCGCAAAAGTCCAAGCCATTCGGGACATGCCGACACCGTAAACTAAGAAATAGATTCGCAACTTCTTAGAAAAAGTCAATTACATAGCTCGCTTCATAGGGTAACTGACCACCACATGTGATCTGTTGCTTAAACTCTTGAAGAAAGACGCCAAGATAGAATGGATAGATGAGTGCCAAGTGGCCTTTGACAAGATAAAGCAATATCTATTGAACCCTCCTATTCTGGTTCCCCTGATGCCGGGATATCCATTGATCCTTCACCTAACGGTACATGAAACCTCCATGGGCTGCATGTTAGGCCAATTGGCTGAGCTTGACCAGAAAGAAAGGGCAATTTACTACTTAAGCAAGAAGCTCACTAGTTGTGAGATCAACTACATTGCCATTGAGAAGACATGTTGCACCCTAGCATGGGCATCATGCAAGCTGCGGCAGTATATGCTCTATTACACCATGCAGCTCATTTCCCGCATGGATCCTATTAAGTACATCTTTGCAAAGCTAGCTCTTACAGGGAAGATCTCCCATTGGCAAATGTTGCTCTTCGAGTTCGACATTGTGTTTGTGACAAGAAAGGCCATCAAGGGCCAAGCCATAGCCGATTACCTAGCGGACCATCCACTGAATGATCCAGAACTTTCAAAATTCCTCTTCCCTGATGAGGATGTCATGGCACTAGAGCTGGAACCAAACAGTGTGGAACTGTGGCGTTGGAAGCTTTATTTCGATAGAGCTGCCAATTCTACTGGAAATGGAGTAGGAGCAGTCTTAGTTTCCCCTAAGGGCCAGTAAAACCATGTTTCAGTTAAGATGAATTTCGATTGCACTAACAATGTCACAAAATATGAAGCGTGCATAGTCGGCTTACAAGCAACCCTAGAGTTTAGTGTTTATAACTTAGCGTCTTTGGAGATTCCTTGTTGATCATCTCCCAAATTGAAGGAAAATGGCAAGTCTGAGACACCAAGTTGGTTCCGTATCAGAAATGCGTCAACCGCTTGATCCTAAAATTCTTAAACATCACATTTGCCTATTCGCCCTGAATACACAACCAGTTTGTAGACGCCTTGGCTACACTAGCTAGCATTGTCAAGTTATTAGAAGGAGATGATATAGCAATTACGCATAGAAGTCCATAGCAGCCTATTGCATGAACATCGAAGAATGCATGAGTGTCGAAGTTGAAGCCGACGAAAAGCCATGGTACCATGATATGAAGGCTTATATCAAGAACAGTGAATACTCGCTCGATGCAATAGACAGTGAAAAGAAGTTTATTTGGCGCATGACCTGCCAATTTTTCCTGAGTGGAGAAGTCTAGTACAAAAGGAACCACGATTCTACCTTGCTCCAATGTGTAGATGCCTCCAAGGCTAAACATTTAATGGAAGAAATGCATGAAGGCTTACTTGGAGCTTATGCCAGTGGACCCCTATTGGCCTGCAAGATTATGAGAGCCGGTTACTACTGGTTCACCATGGAAAATGATTGCATTAAACACGTGAGGACATGCCACTATTGCCAAGCCTACTAAGATCAGAAGAACGCTCCTCCTCAACCTTTGTACTCTTTAGCAACACCATGGCCCTTCTCAGCCTGGGGTATGGATGTCATCGGACCAGTGATTCTGAAAGCTTCAAACGGTCATGAGTACATCTTAGTGGCCTCGATTATTTTACAAAGTGGGTGGAAGCCACTTTGTACAAAAGTGTCACTCAAGCAGTGGTAGCCCGGTTCTTGAAACACAACATTATTTGTAGCTATGGCATGCCGAGATAGCTCATTATAGATAATAAGGCGAACCTAAATGGGAACATGATCCAGCAACTCTGCCAACAATTCAAGATCGAGCATAGAAATTCAGTTCTCTATTGCCCTCAGATGAATGGTGCAGTGGAAGTTGCTGACAAGAACATAAAGAAAATCTTGGTGAAAATGACAGACACATACAAGGACTGGCACAAGTACTTGTCGTTTTCTTTTTGTGCATATCGCACTTCTGTTCGTACTTTCACGGGTTCGACCCCGTATTCATTAGTATATGGCATGGAGCTGTCCTCCCCGCAGTGGTAGAGATCCCGTCTCTTAGGATTTCATCTCAGATAGAGCTGTTAGAAGCTAAATGGGCCCATTCTCGATATGAACAACTGAACATGATAGATGAAAAGTGCATGACCGCAATGTGCCATGGATAGTTGTACCAACGCCGCATCAAGTGAGCATTTAACAAGAAAGTTAGACCCAGGGTCTTTGAAGAAGGCGATATAATCTTGAAGAAGCGCAACTAGGCCATGCCTGATCACAAAGGAAAGTTTTCCCCAACCTACGAGGGCCCATACGTGGTAAAGAAGGCCTTTTCTGGAGGAGCCTTGATTCTAGTTGACATGGACGGGCATGACATCAATATGCCTATCAATTTTGATGTCGTCATACGGTACTTTGCATGAAGGAGCCTTTCAGTGCACCTCATTTCTATATTTTGATGTAAAAAAAAAAAATGTAAAAAGGTAAATTAAAAACCGGAAAGGGCGGTCTAGGAAAAAATTAAGGCAGTTAAAAGTTTGTTGAACCACGTGATGACCTGATCGTTCTTTATGGAGGTACGTAGGTAGCCATTTTGGTTCGGTCACATCTTCAAAGAAAAATCAGTCATTGGAATCCCCTCGGATATATGATCAAGATCAAAAAATTAGATGGATCCAGTATCCAAGACAAGATATGAAGACACCTCTAAGATCGCTCTCTGTCTACAATACTACCACGACCCGGTGGTCTACTTAAGATGTTCAGGCTTATGCCAATGGGAAATGTACCTCAATAGGAAAAGAAAAAGATCCGTCTAGAACAAGATGTATACTTGGAAAAATAAGATATTGATATGCATGGATTTTGCATTTATCACTTATTTGTATAATCTTGCATTTTCAAAGCATTTGCCTGCATATTCATTAACATGCTTGTATTGTGCCATTCTGTTTCTTTCATACATTCTGTTATCAAAACATGAAATCTCATCTGATAAATATATCCTGAATATCATCATAAACATCTCTCTCCACCATCTTTCAGTTTCTAAGCATGCCTAATAGACTGGACTATGCTTTAAGAACTCAAACAAAAAGTGGAAGGCCTTACGCAATTGCCTAGCAATTTATGAAGGACCTTTCCATACATGATGGGATACTAACTACATAGCTCATATGCAAAAAGTGGAAGCCTAGGTCTCTGGCAATCTCTCGGAGTCTGTCATGCGAATGCCGAAGATGGATTAGCTCCCTCTCCAACATGAAATTAAAAGTAGAGCCCTGTCTCTCAGTCTCTAGCAAAGCTTGCAAGGTGCCCACCTCTGCCATCGCAATTCTCAAAGCCTCCTCTCTCTTAACTAGCTCAGTCTAAAGGCGACAGAAAGCCACTACAGCTCACTAGGCTTATCGCCCTTTCGCCCCTGCTCCATGCTCAAAGATGAGTGGATGTAGGCTCTCGCCCGAACTAACTCCAATGCTAAACCCTCAGCCCTGCAGCTAGCCTTGGCCTTACCTGCTTCTAGTGCGGCCCTCTCCTTATCCCAAGAATGATCCAAAGTGACAAACCTTCGTGTAAGAGCCACAAGCTCACACTCCGCCTCTGTGCCTGGATAGGCTGACCCCCTCCAATCAAGCTCAGCCCTTAGAGTAGTGAGCTCACTCTCATGAACACTGTTCATCTCCTCAAAATCCTCCATAAGGGTATTAGCCAGCTCCCGGTAGCAATCTCTATCTCTGACAGCCTTTCTCAGGCACTCTCTTAGATCCGAAAGGGCCCTCTCAACCTTGATCTCAAACTCCAGAGTATAGTCTCTCAAAACATCAATCGAAAGTGGTAGCTCGGCCGAGACGGGTGATGATAAGTCAAATGCAAAGCTGGGATCTGTGGTGTCTCTCCATACTCTAAAATCAGTAGAAAACCACTCCTGGTCATCCCTAGAACAAAGAGGGATGTCAATGCTCGACTTGCGCGCCCCTCAGAACTCAGAGGCACGCCCTATCACTGTTACATCGATATCCACGAGCCTGTAGTTACAAGTGACAGTGGAAAGATCACTAAGTCGAGGGATATGCTAGATACCCCCAAACTGCCACATGGCCATGCCTGGGAAGTACCCCGTGCACCCCAGATACCCACTAAGGGAATGCCAAGTAAACCGATGCAATGGGTTTGCCCCTGCCATCTAGTGATACCTCATTTTACTCTTTAGGTCCGGTTAGTGGGACTCAAGTTGTGTTCCTGACTATGAACTTTGACCACTCTCCCCCAGTTTGGGATTCCCTTATTTTAGCACTCGCTATAGTGTGCAGTCGGCCCAACAACAAATTGGATTGTCAGAAACTCTCTCTCATGCATCTGAGACCACACAAATCCTACACTGGGGTAGTTTATCTTTGTGCGTCTCGTTTAGCACCTACAGATATCTTGAACTTCATTTTCTAAAGTTCGGTTCACCCAGTTCGGGAGTTGGCTCAGCCCTGGTAATCAGAGTTCACAACAGAAAGACATTAGAGCCTGTTCTCAGCCATACGATAGCTTTTTCATCTTATTTTGAGGACGGGGGGAGTCATTTCCCATAAGGCCACTCCAAGAAACCTGTCTTTGAATTAATAGCCTGCCTGGGCAATAACGAGAGCAACTAGTTCATATCGCCTCATGGCGTGTCTAAGGAGATCTCGTTCAAAATGTTTGCATTCATTACTAGCATTGTGGTAGGGTCTACAAAGTCGAGGCCATTTTCAGCTAGTCCACCGGCTTGGAACCCCACAAAACCCTAAACTGGGATAGTTTATTTTGCGTGGTTCCCTCCCCCTTGTCCAATATACAAGAATGGGTCTGTCCCACTAAGGATGTGTCTCTCACGTCGAGAATCGCAAGAAACCCTAAACTGAGGCAGTTTATTTCACGCGATCTCTTCATTCTCTCTCTGCTCAGTGAGACAATCATTGTCAAAAGCCACCGGTAAACCCGTGAAATTGCGGTGCAAAGCAAGTGAGTGCGACACAAGCTGGTTCAAAACCACCATCCATGATAAAAATGCGATAGTGCATACATACATCAGCAGCCCTTTTAAAGGCAATTTCCAAAGTTATACATATAAGTCCTAATCAAAGGCATTGTTTCACATACACGTCAGTAGCCCTCTCAAAGGCAATTTTCCTGAAGTCATACATCAGCATCACTTTTAAAGGCGGTTTATAGATTTATACATATAAGTCCTATCTAGAGGCATTTCTTTTCATGCATCATGAGGCCATCTCAAAGGCAATTTCCAGATTTATACATGTAAGTCCTACCCAGAGGCATTGTTTTTCACATACGTTGACAGCCCTTTTAAAGGCAGTTCCCAGATTTACACATGTAAGTCCTACCTAGAGGTATTATCTTTCACACACATCAGTAGCCCTCTCAAAGGCAATTTACATATTTATACATATAAGTCCTACCTAGAGGCATTGTCGTTCACACATGTCGGTAGCCCTCTTAAAGGCAATTTCTCTTTGGTGATACATCTACTCTCTTAAAGGTGATATCCTAGAGTTATGTACATAAGCCCTACCAAAAGGCATTGATTCTCACATATGTCTACAACCCCCTCAAAGGCGATTTCCAAAAGTTATACATGTAAGTTCTGATCAAAGGCATTGCTTCTCGCATATGTCTACGGCCCTCTCAAAGGCAATTTCCCTATGGAGACACGTCATCCCTCTCAAAGGCGATTTCTGGGGTTATACATATAAGTCCTAATCAAAGGCATTATTCCATACAAACACCATGAAGCAAGGAGATAATATCATACATCAAGGCCTACTGTGGGGTAATACATTACACATATGTCCAAGCCTATCAAGAGGCAATGAATAATATACATACACAACTGGCCCATCATGGGGCAATGTCTACAGGGTACATGAAAATGTACATGCCCACACAGGGGCAACATCATGCTACAACAAATGGCTAACCCTATGGAGAATCATCACCCCTGATAAACTGGTTCGTATCATCTTCATCATCGTCGCTTGCAAAAGGGCCGATGGAAGGACCCGAACAGCCTGAAGTGTCGGGAGCATACCCTAGATCCTGGGAAGGCCTAGAGCCTAAGCAAAAGAACCCTAACCGCTCGGTGCCCCTGGAGGAACTGGTATATACTTAGGCTCGTGCGGAGGAATGATGGGCCCCTGGCCTGGAATCTGAGGAGGAGACGGAATAGGAATACAAGCCTCTTGTTACCCTCCTGTCAAGACCATGGTATGGCCATAAACCACGGCTAACTCGCTTTGAAGCTGGCTCTACTAGAGCCCCTTCTCCTGAGCTAATGCCTGAGCAGTCTCCTCCTACATGTGTGCTTCCCTCGTGGCAGGGGTGGCCTCAAACTCTATCACCCTAGCCTATAGAGCCTCTACATGTGCTCTCCACTTTGCTCTAGAGACCACCTGAGCACAAATAATGCCTCCCAGCACCCTACTGCTGCTTACAAGGACATCTTCAATAATAAGCCCTGCGGAGGACTCTACGAACCAAGTGGCATAATCACTATTGGTATCCACAAAGGTGTCAAAAGAACCCATCGCGTAAGCTAGGTCATCTAGGACAACAGACTCGAATGACAATCTAAGAGGAGGCAGATCTCTAGGTACTTAATAAACTGGCGTGACCTGATGGAAGGTCCTCTTTACCAAAAAGAACTCCCAGCTTGACAGGGCCCAAAACCAGTGTCATATCCTTGACTGGCCCATAGCAATAATAAGCTCCGATCTCCCTAGCAGCAAACCATCATAAGGGTAAACTACCATCTCATCCCGGATGATGCAGTCTAAGGCTGCAAAGATAGTGACCAGGTACACTACAATAACCCTGGTGATTGAAGAGAGCCCAAGTGTACGTTCGAGGATACACTGTCACTGACAAACCTGAGTACTGTGGTCGCAAGGCTAGGATGTACTCATTTGCCTACCATGTCAAAATCTGCCAACATCCCTCTAGATTCCTGAAATCTTGCTGAGAAGCTCGCCTCAGAAAAGCGATGAAAAAGCTGTAAGTGACAGATCCCAGTCGTATCTCCCAATGTTAGAGACTGCTTTCATATCCCACAATAGCTGGCAGGTCAACATCGACTAATTATTGCCAAAAGAGCAACTACTGAGAAAGCATAAGAAGAATCGCCGAAGATGAATGTCAGTAGGTACCACACCTTAGGGAATGCTACCCTGCAGCCACTCAGTGCGAATTTGTAGTGATGCAGTGGGCCTAAAATATCCTCTCATGTCCGCAGTCAATGGAAGAGGGATGCACAAGAGCTTGCTGGCCATCTTAAAGCTCATCTCATCGGTCGAAATCGGGAAGCCACCAAATTTGATACCTAGGATGGCTGTCCAATCAAGAGGAAGTATCGCGTACTCCTCATAGCTCAAGTGAAAGGTGCTCGTCTTGGCATGAAATTGCCGCACCAAAGCCTCCCTGATCCTATGCCTTATGGTGTATGGGAGGATTTATAGGAAATCCTCAAATCCCTGCTCTCTCAAAAACTTGAAGTATTGCTGGTGGGTTCCAGGAGTAAACAGTAGCCGAAGAAAGATGGACCAAGCACCCCAACCCCAAATCTTGTCGGCCCATTGCATTCAAAATTAGAAGCTATTCGTTAGCACATACACATAACAAGAATCTGAATGACCAAGAAAGAAATACAATGTACTTCTCCCTTTCGAGCCTGAGCGGAAGGAAGATCCTTTAGCTCGTGCTAAAGGTGAGTGTCTTTGATGCCTCTGTCTACAGCATTAGTACAAATGTCGGCCTCGGCCTAATGTGGTGGGAACCTCAGCCTCAAACTGTGCCTCCGAGTGCCCAAGTTGGGATGGACCTAATCCCCAGAAAAGTTAGCTTCTATGTCAATAAGGAGATCCTCGGCTTGCATCACTCCTCTAGAGGCCCTTCTCCTTGTAGTTGGCCTGCACTGTAAGGGAGCTCCACTAGATCGAGTCTCCGTAGGTATACCTTCGGCGGGCCTGGTGTCATCTCCCCCGTAGTTAAAATGGCTCTACAGAACTTGAGTTGTGTGCTCGTTGGTAGAAATGGTCTCATCGTCAGAAGAATCATCCCCATGGGACGTAGCGTAAACGGGGGCCTTCCCCCGGTCTCCCCTGGAACTAGCCCTCTGAGACATAATCTATGAAACAACAAGAAATCCAAAGCACAAGTGGTAAGCCCATAAGTTAAATGGCAATGCAGATGAACTAACACTTTTTCCAAAACATGTTATGTAGGTCTATGTCAAGCATATGATCTCACAAGAAAGCAGATTCTTACAAAGCATTCTACGATAGGTAAACCAGCGGCCAGCCTCGGGCTCAAATTCTATAGTGGGTAAGTTAGAAACTGTGTCCTAGGCTCACATTCTACAGTGGGTAAACCAGCAGCTGTGCTCTAGGCTCACATTCTGTAGTAGGTAAATTGGCGGTTGCTTCTTAGGCTCACATTCTATTGTGGGTAAGCTAGCGACTGTGTCCTAGGCTCACAATCTACAGTGGGTAAACCAGCAACCGCATCTTAGACTCACGTTCACTAAGAATTTCCAAGTTCATGATCTATAGTGGGTAAACCAGCAACTGCACTTTAGGCTCACATTTCGTAGTGGGTAAACCGGCGGTTGCACCTCGGGCTCACATTCTACAGTGGGTAAGCTAGTGACCATGTCCAAGGCTCACATTCTACAGTGGGTAAACCAGCAACTGTGCTCTGGGCTCACATTCTGCAGTAGGTAAACTAGTGGTCGTACCTTAGGCTCACATTCTACAGTGGGTAAGCTAGCGATCGTGTCCTAGGCTCACAATCTATAGTGGGTAAACCAGTGACTGCATCCTGGACTCACGTTCACTCAGAATTTCCAAGTTCATGATCTACAGTGGGTAAACCAGCAACTACACTTTAGGCTCACATTTTGCAATGAGTAAACCGGTGGTCGTGCCTCGGGCTTACATTCTACAGTGGGTAAGCTAGAGACCGTGTCCTAGGCTCACGTTCTAGTAATCATAGACCAAGGTTTCCACCCAATCAAGCTGGATCGGAGGCCTATACTGGAGAGATAGATGATCGTATCGAGGACATTCATCTACTGCATGATTTAAAAAGGCATCCTTCCACTCAGGCAGGAAAGGGTCAGGTATGCTCCTCTTTCCCTTCCATTTGTCAGTTCAATATATATATATATATATTATGTGTGCTGATAGATAGCTTTTCTTTGATTCTGAGCATTGGGTTTTAATAGGGTCCATGGCCAGGGAGCATGGTATTCGTTTTCCCTTCGCTTATTTCATGCCTCCACTAATGTGTGCTATCATGCTTTCCTGATAGAGTGGGTTTGAGGAATTCCTTAGTATTCCACCTTGTTCCATGAGGCGTAGGTTGGCTGAAGCTTTTGTGCAGTGGTTTCATGCTAAGTCGGGCACTTTTCACCTTAGTTGTGGGAAGTATGCAGTCCTTCCCCTTGACTGGATGGCCATCTTGGGCCTTAGATTTGGAGGGGAGCTGGTCTTGATTGAGTTTATGAGATTTCGGTGGAAAGCGAGCTTTTGGGCATCCTTTACCCCCTTACTAGGACGACAAGAGGGTACTTTAGGCCTACTAAGGAGCCTTAGATCCACATGCGATGGCTAGAGATGAACATACCTTAAGTGGTGGAGTCGGATGACGTCATTCTCAAGGGGTTCTTCTTTTACTTTATCGGTAGTTGCTAGTTGGGCAACAACAGGTCGGTGTTGACTTGTAGGCTGTTGGTAGCCATGAAAGTGGTGTCTATTATAGGGGCTTATAAGTCCCTTTCCTATGGGTTTTTCATCGCTAATTTGACATGGTGGGCGTATAAGTACATCCTAACTATGCGACTACTGTATACTGGTCTTTCCATGACAATATATCCTGGGGCCTATGCCTAGTCTCTCTACAATATTTCCAAAGTCATTCTGACACAGCGGACCACTATCAGTGTTGCACTTGATTGCGTCACTTGGGGTGAGATACGCAACAACCCATATGATGGAGGGTTGTTAGTTAGACACGATGTGACTCTTGCTACGGCTTAGTAGCGCACTCGGCACTGGTGATGGGCTGGGAGTTCATTTTGGATGAGAGGACTTTCCATCAGGTTATGCCAGCTTTCAGAGTGCCCAGAGATCCACCTTTTGAGATATCTTGTTCTGAGGTGATCGCATATGACCTCATTTATGCGTCAGCTTCCTTTGAGGGCTTCCTTACAGAGGATATTAATTATGCTACCTAGTTATTAAAGTTATTGGCTAGACCCATTATTCATGATTGCCCTGTGAGTGGGGGTAGTGCTTGGGGGTATTGCACGTGCCTGGAGGGCTTCGGAGCCCCGTTTATGATCACATGTAAAGGCCCTATAAGCTCGGATGTGAGATCTTGAGAGTGCTACTATGACTAGGGAAGGGTACATGCACGAAGAGATTGCCAAAGTATTAGCTCAAGAGTGGAAGTGATGGTAGAGAGAGTGGGAGAGCCAGACCATTACCTTAGAGAGAGAAAGAGAGAGGAGCCAGCATATTAGTAAGACAAGCTTGCTCTAGGGGTACATTGGCATCCTGATTAGTAGAATGAGGGCACATGGGATGCATGTGCCCCTAGTGCCTTACATTTCGAGTAGGGATCCTCCATTTAGAGACACGAGATCGAGTACATGCCAGTTCCTCCAGGTCCTACTAGTGGTGGGGATTTGTTCTTGTTTCAGACTAGACATGCTGCCCGGCACCAGGGCAGGCTTCGTTTCAAACTCCGAGATAGGTCCTAAGTTCTTCGGCTGGGTGAGTCGGTCCTTTTGTTGGTCCAGCTGTTGGTGATGGTACCGATGGCGGCAGTGCCGAACGCTTTGCAGATGACTCTATTAGAGATGATGACTATCCTTAGATTATCCACTGTTGTTGTACCTTTATGATGTAGCCCCTGCAATGGCATATATTCATTTCCTTGTACTCTTTTAGACATTGCCCCATAGTGGGCTAGATATTTATGTATTATATTGCTTCATTGTGGGCCCAGACTGTATTTTGATATTGCCTCTTGGTAGGCCTCTGGACATGTATGTATTATTGCCCCATTGTGGGCCCAGACTATATTATGATATTGCTTCTTCGTAGGCTCAAATGTATGTGTTGACATTGCCTCTTGGTAGGCCTCTGGACATGCATGCATTATTGCCCTATTGTGGGACCAAACTCTATTTTGATATTGCCTCTTGGTAGGCTCAGATGTATGTGTTGACATTGCCTCTTGGTAGGCTCAGATGTATGTATGGATATCACTTCTTGGTAGGCCTAGATATATGTATTGACATTGCCTCTTGGTAGGCTTCTTGTATGTGGTAACATTGCCTCTTGGTAGGCTCAGATGTATGTTTCTTGATATTGCCTCTTGGTAGGCTCAGATGTATGATCTTAACATTGCCATTTAGTAGGCTCAAATATATGTATTGACATTGCCTCTTGGTAGGCTGTAGACACCGCATTTTGTATCCCTTACAACTCGAGCCCCCATTCCCTAATGATGTTGAAATTCTAAAGCCTAAGGTTGGTTTAGGGCCCGATCAGATTACAAATTGATTTGAGAGGTGTTAAAATGAAAGATATAAATTTTTATGAATCGATCAGATTACAAGAAAAATCTTGACCTACGTATGCAGGCATGAACCTGCGTACACATGCACGAGCTTGTGCACGCAAGTAGGATTTTAGAAACCTATGAAAGGCAAGTTTTCTGCATTAAAGACTAAGGTTTGGAATGAATCCCACATTGTATGGGAGTCGTTCCAAACCCCAATTTTCACAATATAAATAGCCTTACATGGTAGATTTTCAAAAAGACAGAGAAAATCCTAAGGGAAAACCTAAGGTTCACAAGAAATAGTGAATCAAAGAGGGAGTTTTTCACAAAACGTCTTTAAGTCAATTTTATTTGATTGGAGCCTTTTCTAGCCTTGATCTTTGAGTTTTGAAGTTTACTAATCACTTTTTATTGATTATGAATAGATTTGACTGAGGGGAATGGTCAAAATCAAGCTTGTAAAGCTTCTTGTTTGAGGTATTAAGTTCTAACTTTTTCTTTCCATTTCTGCCTTTTCTTTTCATTTCTGCCTTTTCTTTTACGTTTTAATCTGTTTCTTTGCTTTGCTTATGCTTATATATGTTTGTTTAGTTTAGGTTTAGTTTGTTTTCTATCTTAGAAGCATGTTAGGTTGTTAGATTTACAGTTTTAACGCTTTGCTCTATTTTTCTGCATTTCTGTTTCTGGGTTAGGGTTTAGGGTGTGTCTACGTGCGCATGCTACTTGCATGTGTATGCAGGCTTGAAGTATGTGTATGCATACAACTGACTTGCGTACGCAGGCCTATGTATACATACGCATACTCATGCCCAGAAACTTTAATTTTGAGTTTTTTGCTTCTGTTTATTCCTTTATTTTACATAATATGTCTCTGTTTGGTTCCCTTTTTATGCTTTCAATCCTCTATTCCTCTGTTTAATAACTTGTTTTCCTTTAACATGCTAGGGCTAGGGTTTTCTTTGTATTTCTTGCTTTGATGCCATAAACATGCATTCAAATGCCCATTCATTGACACCATAGGTGTTAAGATGCAGCAAGGTAGGTAAGGTAAGTTATGCATTCACGTAAACATACATTTGTTTGTTAGATGATATGATTTGTTTCTGCCTTGTTCGAGATGATATATTTACCATGCTAGATGAATCTTAGGGTTTGTGATCAATGTATGATTAAGGATGTTTGATTCTAGGTTTATTTTTAGATGAATGTTAATGTGTGTGTGAGTTTAGAATAACAATATTGAGTGTGTCTTTAATGAGATTAAGACATAAGACACAATGATAGGAAGCCAACCTTAGGGTTGGGCGGTTTTAAGTTCCTAACACCTTCCCAAGACCATACCTAAACTCCAAACCCATATTTTTGGTACTAAGATAAAAAAAGGTCCTTCCTCGAGAGGATGCTATATATTGGTTCCTAGACCATTGCAAAAACTAGGTGGCAACTCCCTAGCCCATTGTGTTCATAGTGGCGACTCCACTAGGGATTATAAGTTTAATTCCTATGTGTCCTATTTCTTAATCTTGATAAAGGCTTATTCAATACTTGTTTGCACACATATCGAATGGTTCTTTTGTCCCTTTACCTTGGTTGGTGATGAGTGGGAAGATGGAAGGCTCCATTCGAGCCCAAGTCTTTCGAAGTTCATCCCACCAACTCACAATCAGTGCCATCACCTATAATGGGCTTTGAGTACGTTAAAGGTTTGCCACCAATCCACAAAGGTCCACTTAGACTCTCGGTTGGAATCATGACCCACCTAGTTGTGAGTGACCTATCTATCTATCCCTTTAGCCTTAAGGAGCTTACCCACACTTAGAGAGATCCTAGATCCTCTCAAAAGAGGATACCCTTTATATATCTCTTGTTTGTTCAACCATATACCTTGTGTTCACCTAATTCTAAAGGAAAAATATAAGATATAAAATTAGGGGATGACCCAAGAGTTATGGTATACCCTAAGATGTTTGAGATAAAAGAAAAGAAGTTCTCATATGTAAGAGACTTGTCCCTAAAATCCAAGGGTATATCTTTACTTGAAAGGTTCATAAGACTAATTGCTATCATAGGCCCAAATCGAAAAGCCCTTTTAAAAAGGACTTTAGGCCTAAGATAACAAGTATGCTATGGACTTAGCATGCAACATCCTACAAAGCTCAAAATGAAACTCCTTAATCTTGGGCCTCTTTGTTGCATGCCTAGGCCTAAAATGATGAGAATTTCATGGACTTTGAGAGGAAGGCCATAATATATTCTAGCTAAAGGGCTACTTAAAAAAAATGATAATAATGAAATGAAACGAAAAAGAGGGGCCCAAAGGTGATGAATACATTGTAAACCCATGTTTGAGACAAAGGGGTTGAAAAATCTCTAAGAACATTTTAATGAAAGCCCATGAGTGATAGATGAGAGCATTATTGTAAATGGACCAAAACCCAATAAAACAAAGGGCAAGGTTCATGAGAGGGAAGGGAGACTTTTTGTAATTGAGCCTTCATTAAAATGGACTTAAAGACTTTCTAAGAACATCTAAAAAATCTAAAAGGAACCTTTTAATTGGGACATGGACTTAATGAAAATGAGACTTCTTTTTAGGCACCATTGCACCAATAAGGTCAAGAAAACACGTCCCTACTCTAATTTTGATTTGAGAAAAGCACAGAAGGCATTTGGTTAAGATTGAGGACACATATCAAGAAGAAGTAGAGGAGGAAGTATCTCAAGCAACAATTGCCACTCCGATTAGCGATGAGGTCACACAAAAGACATTCTAGGCAATGGAAGAACAAAGCGATGTTCTCAAGAAGATGGGGAGTCACCTTACCAAGATAGAAGAAGCTAAGTTGAAAAAGGCTGCACGTGTACAGGTTCTCGATGATGAAGAAGTAGAAGACTGGGATGAAAAAGACAACGCTAATTATGAAAGGAATAAACAATTTAAGAAACTCATGGTAGAAATCATAGCCATGAGGGAGAAGATGGATGATTGTCTCTATAACATGGGGGCCATAAGCTCCAAAACTCCTATTGCACTACCTCTAAAGTTCAGGTTTTTTGATGCAAAAAAGTTTGATGGAACTGGGGATCTAAAGCAACATGTTAGGAGGTACCTAAGCATTGCTGAAATGAAATGGTTGGAACTTTGCATGCATTTCCTCTCTCACTCACGAGGGGCGCATCAAGGTGGTACTATAGCTTGGATCCTAGAAAGGCTAAAGTATGGAATGAGCTAGTGGAGTTGTTTGTGGATCAATTCATCTTCAACACCATGATTGATGTGACTCTAAGGGATTTGGAGACCACTAAGCAAGGAGTGGGGGAAACATTCTTCGAATACATGACAAGGTGGAAGGGAAAAGCATCTAGGATGGTTAATAGGCCAAATGAGAAAGACTAAATCAACATGATTATCAAGAATTTGCTTTTGGCGTATAATAGTAGGCTCTTGTCATTGCCTATTAGTTCTTTTGGGGAATTGTGTGATTGTGGAACTAGGATAGAGGATACCATCAATAATAGACAATTGGAGAAGGGTGAAATCAAACTTCCAATCAAGAAGACATATAGAGGAGGAGTAACTGCCTTTAAAGCACCCAATCCTGTGAATGTAAGTGCCATCATACCTCAACAAACCTTTGCCTACCCAAGCTTCACAAAGAAAGCTCGTCGAGAATTTTTCGACATAGGAATGACCCTCACCCAAGCATATGAAAATTTGTCTTCTGAAGGATTCATCAAGCCTCTAGATCCTACACCCATACCTAATCCCGTACATTCCACTTGGAACCTCAATGAATATTGCCATTTCCACCAAAAACCTAGCCATAAAACCGACAATTGTTTTTGCATTAAACATGAAATACAAGACCTCATAGACAATGGAACTCTTCTAAATCCCAACATCATCACCAAGAATAGCATTAGGAAGAACCCTTTGCTTGATTATCACTGAGCTCCTCCTCCGTATCATAATTAGGTACAAATACTTGAAGTCAAATGGGATTGTTCGAAGTTAATAGAGGCCGTGGAGGTTAATGACATAGAAGTCCACGGAATATGGGATGAAGAAGATGAAATTTTGAAGAATACGGTGGCTATATGGGGGATACTTCCCAAAGGAATAACCAAGCTAAAGAAAAGAGTCATAAGAAGACAATGTGGCAAACATTACTAGGAAGGGGAAGCACTATAAACCATCTTTTTTGGAGAAGGATCACCCTGGTAGGGACATAGGAGAAGAGTCTAGGCCTACAAAACCCAAAGGGAAAGAAGAGAAAGATCAAGTTCTGACTCAATTGAAGAAATCTCAAGCTTGTGTATCGGTATGGGGATTGTTTATGGCTTCTCACAAGCATCGTAGTGTTCTCTTGGATGCTTTTACACTTAAGACATATCAACACATAAACTAGAAGTCTCCACTTCCATTATCAAGACAAATCATCTTAGTTAGTGTTATAGTCTTTGTAGATGAAATGCCCAATTTCAACACCAACTACAAACTATATTTTGAGTTTACAAGGAACTCGTGATTTATATCTTCTGTAACTAAATCACATAAACCACATACAATGCATCTCAAGGACTATGATAATGTCCCATTAGTTCATTTATAAATAGTCTCATATAATTAAATAGTTTAATTATTTATAACATGCCAATAAATTGGATTTTAGGACACAAACCCTAACACTTGGTAGCTTCTCATGCTAGGCCATATCCTCAATTTAAGTCCATCTCTTGAATTTTTGCCCATTTTCATCCATTTTCATCTTTTTGGGCTTTCATTTTATTTTATTTTTATTTTTTCATATTTTCACTTGGGGGCTTCATTTGACTTGATTGGCCCATAACTTTGTCATTTTTTTGATTTGGGCTCTTTTCTCATTTTTTTCAATTAGGGACTCATTTGGTGGAATCAAATATTGGAGGTCACCTAGCATGAGATTCTTGTAACCATCTAACATGCCCCAATGTGGGGGGTAATCCTTGACTAGGTTAAACAAGAAAAGAATTCAATAGACTCAACTGGGTTAGCAAGGGATATTTCTCTACAAATGGGATGGTAGTGAAATGAATGCCTTTCTCCGTCATTCTAAGCGCTTACTTCTTAGCCTAAAGGAGCTTGAGTATCAAATTATAAATTCGGGTAATTTTTTTTTTTTAATATTTTCTTTCTGGCCCAAGGGGCTATCAAGCAATATAACTATTTGGATAGCTGAAACAAATGCCTCCATCATTTTAGATCCAATTATTTGGTCAATGAAGCTTAAACATATGGTCATTCATTGATTTAGGGTCCACACCAATTTCGGGTAAGGCCTCTCGGAAGGGTGATTGTCAATGTGGGAATTAAATATGACACTTTGCAAAAGTGGTGAATATTTCATGAATGCAAGGTTTTTGAGATGAGATATCATGATATGAGTGTTTAGGGATCACATGCCCCTTATCCCTGGTAAGGGATAGCCATTTCACTCAAACAACTCTTCCCTCACAAAAGGGGTTTTGGCATTGATTTGCCATTCTTAAAAGATGCATGCGTTTCAAAAAATAGATTTTCATGATTTGATGTTTTGATTTGAGCCTTTATGCTTTGATTTTATTTTGGAAAACACATTTTGAGAAAAATGGACCAGATTGCAACAAACCTAAGCCAACCAAGATGAGAGAAGGTTTTGCTGGGATAGTGTTTGGGATGAGGTGACAAGGCTAAACCTGGGTTCTAGTGTCTCCAATGAATGGCATTCCCAATATACAAAAGCTCTTGCAAAGACCCATATAGGGGATGAAGGTCTCCACATCTCAAAGAAACCTTAGATGCTTAACTTCAATTTTGGCATACACCTTTTGGATGAAGATTTTGAGATCTGTGGTTAAGATTCTTATGAGTACAAGCAATGAGCTTCATCTTCATGTCAATCATTGAGATGACTAGTCTAGGAAACAGGCCACATTAAAGACCTAAGAAAGGAAATATGAGAACAACAAGAAAGGGTGTTAATGTAATTCTGATGGGGCACTACCAGCTAGATGCAGAGGAAGCTAGTGGCTCTCTGATCCTATTATCACAAATGTTTAGATGTTTTGTTGTCACTATTCACTAAAGAATGTGATGTGAGTGACGTCCCATTGGCTTGATTAAAGCAAGTTCCTGAAAGGGAAATTGAATAGAGTTAGTGACATATCAAGACCAGGCCAAACCCGATAAAGCTGGAAGAATTTTATCCCTCATTTGGGGCCAAATTTAATCCCTTCGTTCTTCCACCATGGTTCACATGTTGGCACTCATCATGAGCAGGTTCTGACATTGTATCACTAAAGTAGCCGAAGCTGATCTTTCATGCACCCGAGAATTATCAAGTGAATCGCCATGGCTAAGGTGGTCCCAATATTGCTGGGAATGTTCATTTCTCCCTAAATGAAGGCTTTTTTTGCCTTTTCTGTTATCAATCTGGAAATCAAACTTCCAAGGAATGCTTTAAGAAAGTTACATGATTTTCTGATCATCTTACAAAGAAATTGAGACTGTGGCTCTAGCTAAAGCTCAAGATGCTACCTAGACTATTGTCTAGAAGTCCATTCACAGGGGAGAGACCGTACAAAAAAAAAAAAGTTGCCCTAGTGTGGCATTTTCCATGGTCTCTCAATCACTTTTATAACTTGGTGAGAGGCTTAACTGAATGATGTAGGGATTTTCAAATCAAGAAACCTAAAGAAATCCCAAGATATTTGGAAAAAGAAAATTTTTTGTCTAGGAAGACCCGAAGGAACCACCTAGACTACCTGAAGGTGAAAGAAAGCTTTTTCTACGAAAGACCTAAAGGAACCACCTAGACTACCTGAAGGTGAAAGAAAATTTTCTGAGGGAAACCTAAAGGAAAAAACCCACTACAATAAGTTGATGAAAACCAAGTTCAAGCTGGTTGATCTTGCTTGAAAGATGTTGGGTTCTTACCCTTTTGGGATGCTTGGATAGAAAAGCTTGCAAGCTATATGGATCGACTCCAACTTCTGGCTGAATTCCTTACCTAGACTTGCAGTAGTTAGTCTTCATGGACAATGTGGGAACTACACAATGGATTTTTAGTGGTCTTATGGGAATGAGACCACAAATTCTTCCATAGTATCTTATTGAGAGCACCCATAGGCTCAATCTTCTTCTAGTACATATGGACGTCTTGTGGATCACTAATCTCACTAATTTCTCTTTTAATGCCTCAATAGAATTGACTGCTACTAAAATTGGAGATAGAGAATTCAATGCCCTTGGTGGCTTTCGTAAAGGAAATTGGTCAACGTTAAGGGAGTAGACAACTCAAGTCATACTTTTCCTTCTTGACTTTTTGATAGCCGAAGCAAGTTCCTAAAAAGGAAATTCAAAAGAACAGAGGCTAGCTAGAAATCTTGACCCTGAAAGAACTCGACAAATTGGAAATACCTAAGCCCTCGTCCAATAGATTGGCTTCATGCATCCTTTTAATTGTCTACTCCCATGTCCAACATAGGTGTCTTATGTTGGTTGATTGAGATGTTGCATCCACAAAGTAATCAAAGTAGGTTTATTGCAATCTTTAACTTCTTGGAGTGGGTTCTTGAGTAAGTTACTCATGGCTAGGGGTGTTCGCGGTGCAGTGCGGTGTGGTTTTAGGCCATTTTTTGCACAACACTTTGCGGTGCGGTTTAGCCAAAATCATAACTGCACCGCACCTCATTTTTGCGGTCACATGTGCGGTGCGGTGCAGTGCGGTGCGGTTTATAGTTTAGCCAAAACCATAACCGCATCGCACCTCATTTTTGCGGTCACATGTGCGGTGCGGTGCGGTGTATAAAAATTCACCTGCTATATAAAAATTCAACATATATATCACCATACAATTCAAAATGTATCAGTAATATCACTATCTCAAATTCTCAGATATACATCAAACATGTAATGAAGTCAAGTACTTTGAATAAGGTAGAGTGGCTGGCAAGCAACTTAAATCTTTTAACTATCAAAATCTAATGCTCTTCAGTCCTCACTTTAAATCAAGAATATGAAGTAAAGAGTTTATGTGAAACACCAGGTACAAAGCAAAAAGGATTTACCCATACTCAAAGCGATTCTAGTCATGCCTACTAATTTCAAGTTCCAATTATCAAAACCATAACGTAAACAAGTCTAAAGCAAAGCATGAAATGAATTACAAATCCAAAACAAATATTAATTGTAAACCCAAAAAGAAAAACTTTAACAATAGAACAATGAGATACGGCACAACCTATAGCTTCTAACTTAAATAATATCTAACATAAAAAAAATATATATCTAACTTAAATATCTAACATAGGAAGTTCCAAGTGCCATATACCAATGGCAACACAACAATCAATAAAAAAATAATATAATTAACAAAGAAAAACTTTAGCAATAGAACAATGAGATACGGCCAATAGTCTGGTGCAATGGCAGTGAATTGAACAAAGAAAAACTTTAACAATAGATTGATTTTAACAACTTGTCCTAAGTGAATAGTATAATAGTATAATAGACCAATAGATTAATTTTAACAAAGAAAAACTTGAATTGAACACATGAATACCTCAATAGTAGAAGCAACTGGTACGGCAGTGAGTAGTCTAGGAGACTAGGGCTCTAGGTTGAAGTGTGGCGGCTAGGGTATTAAATTATTAATGTATTGATCTTTTGTCCTTATTATATACATATATATATATATATATATATTTATTTATATTTAATATTAAATAAATAAATATATTTATATATATATATAGAGGGTGCGGTGCAGTGCGGTTTTTATATTATAAAATCGCAAACCGCACTGCATCATGCGGTGCGGTGCGGTGCACTATTACTTGCGGTGCGGTGCAGTTATGTCATTTTGCGGGCGGTTTTCGTGCAGTTTTTGAGGTTTGTGAAGTTTGTGCGGTTTTGGTGAACACCCCTACTCATGGCTCATGCATTCAAGAATGGCTCAAAAAACCTCCATCATGGCTTCCATTGAGGTGAATCCCTACAAAAAGAATGTGGGCATGATTAGTAAAGGATTGTCCCCTAGCTAGGATCCGATAAGATTAGAGACACTTAGCCTCTTTCATCAGTGCCTAAAAAATTGGCTATGTCAAAAAGAACATGGATGACTTGTCGATCTTGTGGAGATAGTCCCATGTGGGATTTGTATAAGAATTCATGATGCTTTCTCGACCATTGGCTTCATCCTTTTTTACATGGGAGAAGAATCGAGAAAAATTATTCCCCAATGTGGCATTTTTCCAGTTCTTTGACCATCTAAATGGCCTCTTGAAGATTCCTAGCTAATATGAACCATGACTACTTGGTCTTTTTAAGCGTAGCACTAGTAGTACACTTCCTCTAAAGGAGATCTTGATCCCAAAAAAGTCTTCAAACTGGGGCGAGCTTCAACATCCTCGCTATTCTCAGTGTCTTCTTGAAAATTTCATGCCACTAGTTAACAACATCAACTAAATCTTGGGGGTGAAGTCAGTGGTGCCTTAAGAAACACTACAAGCAAGAAATTGGCAACGTATCAGCTTAATCTTGAGAGCCCACCATCGGGTCTAATTTCCAAACTTGGAAGTAGTGTCAAGGAAGTTCCACAGTTTTTCTTGAAGCAATAATGAGAAAGAAATCCCTTTGAGATGAATAACCCAGATTTCTTCCTAAGTTCATTTCTCTTCAACTTGTGATTAACAAAATTTGACAAAGGCCTCCTCACAAGGCGTGGGAACCCAACAAAAAATGCCCTGCTATAAGGGCATGCCAAGCCCGATTAATCTATCTCCTACCACCTTAGGTTCAATGTGAGCTCTTGGTTGAGGCTTTGTGAGTTTCGGTGTGCATGCCCGAAGGGCTAATTCTGGAATTCCTTTCTTAAATGCCAAGAATAGTCGAATCTAGACCAAACATGAAATCATCTTAATAAGTGGTGGGAAGATTGGGCACCATTAGGAGTTTATGCCATTGATAGCCATTTTAGAAGATTTAACTCTAAATACTTTGGCAACACCAATGTTGATGGTAAGAGTCAACTGGCTTGGATTGTGAAAGGAGAACATCTCTAGAAGCTTCTTGTTCTTTAGACCATCTTTGGTTCATTTCCCTAGGGTTATGAGACTAGCAAAAGCCATGGACCTAGGTCCTCTTAATCATCCTGCAGACCAGAGCCTTAGACATTTTTGGGAATGTCTTGATCATCTCATTTTCAAGTTTTAGAGAATGCACTCAGATGCCCTTTCTCTTTTCACCTTTGAGTACTTCCTTTGAAAGTTTCCCCTTCCTCTTCTTCCATTTTCTATCAACTGCAATGTCAAGGAGCTACCATAATGTCGAGACAATGATGGTACGAGCATTCAATAGCAATTCATGCATATTCCTTTCTAGTTTCAAATGTCAAGTGGCAATAGGCCTGACCAAATCGTCTTGAAAAGCCCATACATGAATCAACACTTCGGTTTGCAACTAAATGACAAAAACTGATTCCCATTTTGCAATCCCCCAAAGAATGTTGGCTTTTAATTAAAGTGGTCCATTGCTTCTGTTCAGTATTTGACTCACTCTTCATTCTTGCCACCTATCCTTTTGTATAAGCTTGGAGACGCAAGGATCTTGAACTTCCCACATGTTATCTCACACCTCAAGAAAGAATGGGATAGTAAGGAGTTGGGATTACAATTGAGATATTTCCATGGTGGAAAAAAAAAAAACCAAAGCACATGTTAGTTTTATGTCCAAATGCTTTAAGCATGCCCCTATTTCAAATTGCAATTAAGGGGGAGAAGTTCTATGATTTGGACTTCTTGTCATTGAATGGGTTTCTAAAGTGATGCAAAACCTAACATAACCTCATCGTGGTAAGTGACTGAATATTTGCATAGGATTTGAAAAATCTTGGGATGAACCCCTTTTTCACAATGAAAATTTTAAGGTACAACACCTTGTCCTTTTTTAGGAAAAATTTGGCACAATTTGTATAGCAAAGGTTTTTGCAACAATTATAGCAAATACAAAGCTCTTTCTTTGATACAATATTCACAATGATCCTTGGACAAAGAAAATTTTTTTGATACAAAGACATTTGATAGAAGGAAAGCAAGGTTTGATCCTTTTGGCAATTTTGAAGAAACATTTGGCCTTTTGCCTATCTCGATGGAAAGATCCAGTTACTTCTCACCCAATTCATTATCTATACAATTAGGTGAAATATATCATGGATGGATGCCTACCCTTGTAGGGTCGGGAACCTTTAGGACTCAGGTGGATACTAATCCACTAGCGGTTTTGGGACCACTCCTCCTAGGGTTTCATAATGTTATGCAAGCAGGCAAAGATCATACCTTCATTTGAGAATTGTTCCCTTGAAACTGAAATACTTATGAACGTGCTACTATCATTTTCAAAATTTTGGCTTGAACCCTTGATCAGGTTTTCATTATGGTGAGTTTCTATAGTGATGTTAGATTTAATGCTTAAGCTTGGCAAGTAACCAGAAATTTCATAGCATACTTGAAATTTCAGGATGTAACCCTCTCTTTTGATTATGAAAAGAACAATGTTTTTACAAAACTTCGGCTTTTTACAATGCCCCCCCCCCCCCCCCCAAAAAAAAAATTGCGCTATATACATTAGGCCTTTTACAATACAAGGACGTTCAAATTTACACAATGCAAAGGCTTCATTCTGGACAAGCCTCACCTTCTCGGAGAAGATCTTGGACTTTTGGCAATGTCCTCTTTGATGCGGAGTTCCGGATACTTGCCACAAATTTTATCTATACACATTTACATGACGGAGCCATTAGTGTATGCATGCATGCCCTTGTAGGGTTGGAAACCCTTAGGGTTTAGGTATGATCTAATATGCAAGCAATGCAGTCGCTTTTCCCCATGGGTTGTTCATAAATGTTGTGCAAGCGGGATGGAAAGAACTTGGAATGGAGCACCACTTTCCAATGCAAGCAAGAATGCATAATCTGGAAACGGTAAACGGACACTTTCCCCTTGAATCATTTTGAAAGAAATCCTAACAAGGATATTCTACCCTAGGCTTGGATGTTCACTTGTCTTGGCTTTTCCTAGTGCTCAAGGGAATTTGACTTACTGTAGGCCAACTATATGAGACACGGCTTAACTGGTGAGTTGGTCCTAATCTTTATGAATTTAATACCAATCCTAGGTTAAGAAAAAAGGTCGTTTTTCCTAATCTAATATGTATGGATAAAAAATCTTGATTCTTGAGTTCAAAGGTCTAGTTACGTGTGGGGAAGGTATTAGGCAACCCACAATGGCTATCCAATGACAGTCCTTTCTCTTGGTAAAATCTTAATTTTCAGACATTCGAAATTAAAAACAAGATATTGACATTAGCTGTCGGGGGTTTAAATGAATTGGGCTTTAAGGTTTGATTTTGGAAAGGGTGTGATCTTGATTGATGCTTCCCTAGTGTGTTTGGAATCATTGCCAAATTTCCACGACGAAAATCCAGCAGCATTTCACCTTATTTTCATGGTAGAAATCCTGTAATGCTTTACCTCGGGTGGGTCATAGCACACAAAACACTATTCTCACCAAGCTTTCACTATGAGAATACGGCAATGGAGGTGCCCCATATTCGCAGTGAAAATTTGGCAAAGTTTCACATTTGGGGTGCTATGGCACACTGGAAGGGTTTCACGTCTGTGTATACAACGCATGCCAACATGCTCGTGCTAAGACGAGCTAGAGCCCCTCATAGCAACAAGCATATTGATATATGTCACATACACGGGGAAACCAATGTCACTCAGGTGACATGGATTGAGATAATCACACTACGATGATCATGCACACAATATAGCATGAATATGCACCTACAACACATACCCACACTACAAGGTCAAAAGTACTCATAACTAGAGAGGATCACTCTCTTAGCCATGAGAGTCCATCATACAAAGTGCATGATCACCCACAAATAAGCATATATAGATATACATACATCATGCATAATGCTATTACATAGAGCTGGAAAAGTAAAGCAGACATTGCCTACATTCCAAGGGTATAGTCCTACAAGGTACGTGAAATCTAAATCAAATATTGCCATACCTAAGGAATGCGGCCCAAGCAAGGTACAAGAAAGATAAAGGATACATGGAAATGAAACCCTAGTACATGATTCTAGAGAAAAGGCTAAGAGAGAGAGAGGTAGGAAACCGCTCGAGAAGGCTAGACCTCCTAATCTACAGAACATTGCCCTTTCTGGGCTTGCATCCTTGCCCTTTTAGCTTACATCTTAGAAGTCGTGCCCTCACTCTAAACGTCCTTGCTCCAAGCGTGTACATGCAATGACAAAGGAAACAAGCCAGCGGACAAGCAAAGAAATGACTAGAAAGAAAGCATGCAAAAGGACAAACTATCAATGAGAGCCAAACAGGGGCAAATAAGCATGTTATCAAACAAAAGAGGGTGTCTTAGAAGACAAATGTAGGCCTGGATCGAGTGTCCATAGTTCCATGGGATTGGAGTACAGAAGACACATGTGCCATCAAGCAAAGTTCCTAAAAGGACGGGTGTGAACCCACACGAGATTGTAGGAATTAGGCTTAATGACACAAAGACGCATGCATGAACATATAGGTGAACATGCAAAGATGAAAAGAAACAAAAAGAGCCAAACGGGATGGCACAAAGCAAGCAAGGCAAGCATATCATCACATGGAGTGAAGAAAGGTATGCATCAAGCAAACCAACATCATGGAGGTGCGTTCTCACAAATGGTTACATCCATACAATCCACAAGAGGGACAGATGCAACCAAACAAGTAGGTGAGCCCAAAGACCAAAAAGCACAAACCCATTGAGGGAACAAAGCATGGAAAGAACCTAGATCTAGACAAACAAACATGGATCTAGAGCATAAAAGCAAACAAGCATACACATGCGTAAAGGAAATTATCCAAACCCTTTAATATAGGCTTAGGTGTATGGATGTAGGCCTAAACCACAAGATCTAGATCTACACCTTACATATGGGCCAAAACACAAGAAAAATGCATAACAAGAGATAAAAGGCTATAAAAGCACAAGGCATAGCATCCAACATGTAGATCTAGGCACATAGACATGGCAAGGAGCACATAAAAATATAGATCCATGCATAAACATGACAAGGAGCACATAAGCATATAAATCTAAGCATAGACATGGCAAGGAGCACATGAACATATAGATCTAAGCATAAACATGGGAAGAAGCACATAAACATGTAGATCTAAGCATAAACTTGGCAAGTAGCACATAAACATGTAGATCCAAGCATAAACCTGGCAAGGAGCACATAAACATGTATATCTAAGCACAAACATAGCAAGGAGCACATAAACATGTAGATCTTAGCACAAACATGGTACTTGGGCATATCCTAGCCCTAGAAGGCTAGGCCAACATCGTCAAAGAAATAAAACATGTTAGAAAGTAAGGAGACATGCTAGAAAAGCTATAAAACAAGCTAGAAGGCAAGATAAAGTAAGATATATACCATGGAAAGCAATAAAACATATTATAAAGCAAAGAGTGTAGATTGTAGCCAAAAAACTACATCTACACCCTTAAAACCTCAAATCCAAGGTCCTAAGACCAAGGAGAGGAAAAAGAGTGCAAGAACACTACCCCTTGATTGTTGAGAATAGGGAGAAATCAAAGGTTTTTGGATGGGTGTTGAGAGTGAATTTAAAGAAGAAAACAGAGACAATCTGCCCAAAAAAGTCTCCAAAATGCCCAAAATCTTTTTTTTTTTTTTTTTTTGTCTAAAGGGGGTCTAGGGGGTTAAATAGACGCTTGGCATGCTTCCCGAGGCTCGGCACACCTTTAAGGTGTGTTGGGTTAACCTGGAGGCCACTTTATGTGTGCTAGGTCGGGTACACTAACATCAACAATTTTTCCTTTCCTGCCTAACTTCAATCGCATATTAGAAGGCCTTCCCAGACTTCGATTAAGCTGATATTATTGTCCCTGAAAAGGTCTAGATGTCTGGTTTCTAGAACACTAAAGAAATTGAAATTCCAACGGTCGGACCAAATGTTATGACCTCAAGAAGCGTGCTAACGCACTCTGCATGATTTTCAAGATATCTTAACCCTTTTTAACTCTGATTTTGATCCAAGAATTGTCGTTGGAAAGGGAATTCAATGATCTTCACAATGACACTGGTTTCAACTAGTTCTAATGGTCGAATCAAAATTATGGTTTTTGGTGCCCTTGGAAGTTAACCTCTAGTCAAACTTGGTCAAAGTTGACAAAAATCTTCGGGTAGCTCGGATTTGATGTAAAATCATGAAAAATGTTGTCTAGGGATGATTTCAACTATCTTTGACTTTTGGTCAACACAGGATTGACTAAGGGCGGTGATTATGGGCACAAGCGCCCATGACGAGTCAACCTTATTTAGGTGTGTACACCTTGGCCTAGGGTGGACCATGGCGAAAAGTGAAATGGAGTCATCACCTTGTTTAGGTCTAGGAATCGTAAATATAGTGCCTTTCATGGAATGACTAATCTTTACTAGAGCACGTGTCCAAAGCTAAGGTATGGGGATAGGAAGGTGTTAGGCATCCAACACCACCCAACCCGTGGGTTGACTTCCACCCATTGTATTCCAAATCTTAATCTCATTAAAGGCAAGTTTAATATGTTATCCTAACTTACACACATATTAGCATGCATCTAAGACATACAACATGGCATAATCATTCCAAGCTTAATCATTCACCTATCAAGGCATGTAAGCACATATCTACATGGGCAAAAACATCACAAGGCAAATTCAATCAAATATGTTATAACATATAAACCTCAAAAACATGGGATTCAATTAAGCATATCATAGTCATCACCCATATCATGCACAACAACCAAAAGAATCCATGTTCATATAATAATGCATGACTTACATTGCTTACCTCACTACATCACAGCACCTATGCATCAATGCATGATCATATTCATATGCATGCTTATGGCATTCAAACCCTCTAAAACCCTAACAAACATCAAATAAATAAAATGAAACAAAACAAAACCAAACAGAAAGACAGAGACTCAAGGACAGACAAAATAGGTTAAACAGAGGCTAAAACATGTGAATAAAACAAAAGGAACAAGTAAACAGAAGCAAATTAGGGTTTCTAGGCAAGACTATGCATGCGCATACATAGGGCATGCATGTACATTCCAACTGTATGCGTACATATGCTACCAGTATGCGTACCCATGCAAGTAGCATGTGTACCCATACACACCCGAGGCAAGAGCCACAGATGGACACCACAGAGATGTATCCTTTTAGCTTGTAAGTGCACCTTGTTTGTTTGGTTGATGGTTGAGGCCGTTGGCCATGCTTGTTTTTCTTTTTTAGTGACTCTAGGATAGTGAGTCACTCACCTCTTGCTTGACAATTGGCAAACGTGTTGTTTTTTGTGTTCGTGGGTTAGGCCTGAGTTGTACATCGAAACAAAATGCTTTGTCTCCTTTTCTTTTGATTTCGTAAGCAAAGCTCATGAAACAATAGAGTGGCAACTATAAAAACCTCATTTTGTACCCCTTACAACTCGAGCCCCCGTTCCCCAATGACGACATTACTCTAAGGCCTAAGGTTAATTTAGGGCCCAATCTCATAAATCTTGACTTGAGGAATTATTTATGGAAAATATAAACTTATTTTTGGAAAAGAAAGGCATAGGAAACCCTAAGTGTGCTTATGCATACATACATATGCACACGCACAATCAAACCATGCATACTCATACTTAGGGTATGCCCACACATACCCCGAGTATGTGCACGCATTTTGGATTCCAAAACCTATGAAAGTAAAGATTTTTGCATATAAATTTGTGTGGAATGAATCCCACATTGTCTAGAAGCCACCTCACACCCCTATTTTACCACTACAAAAATCAATAAAATCCAATTTTTCAAAGAGAAAGAAAAACATAGAAAATTCACTAGAAAATAGTGAATTAAAGAGGCAGTTTTTTACAAAACATCCTCAAGTCCAATTTTATTTGGTTGGAACCTATTTTGGTCTTGGCCTTTGAGTTCTAATGCTTACTAACCTATTGGTTTTGGTTGTTGATTAGATTGATTGAAGGGAACCGTCAAATCAAGCTTTGGAGAGTTATTGTGTTGAGGTAAGGGTTCTAACTTTGACTCTTCACTTTCTTTTATTTTTAATGTTTGTTCATATGTTTTATTGCTTGATTATGTTTGTGTTAGCCTAGGTCTATTTTTTGTTTATATTAGAAGCATGATAGGTTGTTAGATTTCTTGTTTTTGTTTAGTTTTCTATTTTGTTTTGCTAGGTTTAGGTTTCTAGGCGTGTATGAGTGTGCATGCTTCATGCATAAGTACACATACTCGAAGTGTGCGTACGCATACAATTGGGATGTGCACGCACACTCATGTCCAAAAACCCAGATTCACTTTTTCCCTACTTTTTACTTGTTTTCTTTCACAAGTTTAGTCTCTGTTTAGCCTATTTCCATGTCTTTTTGAGCCTTTGTTCAATACTTTTTTTTGTTTAGTGCCTAGATCTTAATTAGGGTTTTATTAGTTGAATATCATAAACATGCATTAATGCATAAGTGCTGCGATGTAGTAATGTAAGTGAGGTAAGTCATGCATAGATCACATGGACATACATTTGGATGTTTAAGTACGAGTTGCTTAAAATGATTGGTTGAATGCCATGAGTTTTGATGTTATGTTTGGATGCTTAGATATGCTTGTATATTCTGCCTTGTGTTGTTGCAGCCCCTTCGGTGTTTTATGTTTAATGACATGATAAATGAATGCTGGGCTTTAGGATGATATTGTTGGAAAAATACATGTTTGTATTGCATGCAAAACATATGCAGTGAAAAATTAACGGATCTACTTCATTCGCAATTGATAACATGTACTATGTAAGTTTTAGAATTTCAGAACAAGAAAGCGTACCTTGGTGCGGTGAAATCCTGCAGTACACTCGATTCCAACTTTACGCATAAACACACTTTGAGCAGTCTAATTCTAGACTCTAAGTTTTGATCATGGTTTGCCAACATTACACATTGAAGTTCTAATACATTTAGATCCTAAATCCTTAGAACCTAACAAATTCCCTCTTTGGCAATCCGTGACAAAACACATAATAAAACAAAATGCTCAAAGTTAGAAAAACAGTCCATTACAATAAAATTGCCCAACAAAAATAATTCAACCTAACTACTACCTATTAGTTACAAGTGTAGACAGCAGCATGACTGAATCAACCTGTATATTCCTGTAACACTTAACAAACACATAAACGTGTGTATGGAAAATACAAGTAAAACAAAATAAATTCTTGATTTCACATAACAGAAAATAAAAAGACATATATCATGAATAACCTTATAAATATAAATCAATAGCCAATGTAGCACAATGTGAAACAAGAAACAGAAATAAGAACATAATGTCTCCCCCTATCATATACAACTCATAAAAAATAAAGACATCAAAATAAATACAACATGAGCCAAAAAATAAGTACAATGTGAAGCACCTAGATACAATCTAAAGCTCCAAAACAACAAAAATCTCCCCCTATCTCCATCCATATGAACTCCTCCTTTTTGTGATGAATTTCCAAAGGGCAATCAAGACTCATCATCAAAAGGAGGTGGCGGAGGTGACCGTCTAAAATTCGCCAAATCTACACGCAAAGCTTGAAGCTCCGTGAGCACGTCCACCAAAATTTGACCATTAGCCTCCTAAATGGTCATGACAGTGTCCAACATGCAACGAATGCTAGAATCATCCGAAGTAGAAGGTGGAGGAGTAGCAGCAACAGTCAGATTAACATATGCATCAGCAGTCGAATCACCTGTAGAAAGAGGAGGAAGAGGTCCAACACCTGAAGAAGAATCAACTCTAGGGTGTTTAGAGCTAGCTCACATCTAAGCAACTCTCTACCTAAGGAAGGTGGCAACTATGGGAGCTATAATATGTACGGGCTCGGAAGCAAGAAACTCATCTAAACCTAAATGCAACAAAATTCGATGAATAAAAACCGGGAAGAAAAGAGCACGAGCTGAAGAACTACTACTATGAACCTTAACCAAAGATCGAATGAAAAGATGAGGAAAACTCATAGGAGTATCTATGACAGGAGTATACAAAAATGCACATCTCTTGATAGGATTAGTATGCAAATGAGAGATGGGCCAGATAGAATGAAAAGAAATATGGAAAAACAAGTAATGAGTCTTGGTCAACTCATGAGAAGTGATCCAAGGATTAGTAATCCACTAAATGTAAGTACCAGCCAGATATGACATAATGTCATCGAATGGAGGAGACTCATCATAAGAGCATATAGGATGCTGGACCTTAGGCACCCCAAGAGCAGAGGCCACTACCGTAGGAGTAATGACATACTCTTTACGCCATATCTAACTCTTCACGAACTGAGTGTTGGAATCACTGGAGTGGATAGAGAGGTTCGAATAGAACTCTTTGATCAAGATAGACGGAGGAGGATGCTCAACATCCATCAAAGGCAACCAGCACCTACGCTCAAAATTTCTCCTAATTTTTGGGTCAAGCTCATCTAAAACAACCTTTCTCTTAGCCTACACATTTCTAATAATGTTCAGCTTCTCATAAGTCTCCTGGTTTTTCTCACTAAGAAACCACTCACTATCAAAAGATGGAGTATAAGAAGAAGAGGATGTCCTATGGGCTCTAGTCTTCCTAACCATGATGCTACAGATTAGAAAGGATAGATAGAAAAGAGACAAAAAAAAAAAAAAAAAAAAAAAAAAAGCCCAAAGGTAGACTGCATCAGACAAGGTTAAAGCACCCAAAAAAAAAAAAATAGAAAAGAAAAATTTGTATGATGCATGAACAGAATAACCACATGATGCATGCTCTAATGCATTGAGAATAGCCCAATTATACTTCAAAAACACAGACTTTGCTTGAACATAGAGTTTTAGAACAAAAACCCGAACTTTGAAAAATCCAATTTCACAAAACCTAACAAATTGATCAATTTATCATTACACAAGTTAGATAACAGTATATAATAACATAATTAATCAATTACACAAGTCAATTTCATCAAATTAATCTCAATTGAACAAAATCCCCAATTTGGGTTGTTTCAAGCCCTAGCATTTCAAAATCTTCCCAATTCATCAAATTGATCAAATTAAACCATGAAGAACATGTTTCAATCATCCAACAACAAAAACCCATTGATCAATTTTGAAAGAAAACATCACAAACATCAAAATCCCTCCTAAAATTACAATTAAAATGCATGAAAAATGAAATTAAACCAAAAAAGAAAGGGTAGAATGGTCTTACCGATGCTAGAAAACAAAAACCTTGAAGAAAATTTGAGGCAAAACAACAAAATTGATGTTGAATTTTGATCGGTCGAAGAAAGTGAGAAAAGTGTTTTGAAAACTTTAGGAATAGTGAATAACACGTGAGAATCTCATGTTTTAAAAAAACCTTCTGACCGATTTTCGATAGGTCGAAAAATAGGTTCGATCGAAAATCAATTTCAATCAATCTAGCACCAATCGAGCCAGGCAGATTCAAACCAAATTTTTAATCGCAATTTCGATCGGTCGAGCAACAGGTTTGATCGATCGAAAATCTGGAAAAATCAAATTTTTGAAAAACAAAGCATTTTTATGCAGAAACTTCTCAAAACACAATATATTATGAATAAAATGCATGAGTATGAGATGAGAAGTTTTCCAAAAACCCTTGAATTTAACCCAAATCTTCCAAACACAAGATTTTCAATCAATTTGTCCTCAAATCTTAAACTTTAAACACATTTTACATTAAGATCAAGGAACTTTTAATCTTGGATGGCCACAACAATATCACACACAATATAATGTACCAAGTTTAGCAAAGAATAACTTGTGTAGTGTGTGCAACTAGCAAGAACTAGAGATACATGTGAGGTGATAAGTAAATAGTGATTAATCACAATTTCTACAAAATTCATCACATAAGTTTGAAAGAGACTATCACCTAAAGAGTTACATCATATAACTCTCACATCTCCTAGAATAAAAGCTTGCAATCATGTAAGTTTCTTGATTTGCCTCATAATGTACACACCAATTTTATTTGATTTGAAACTTATTAAAATAGCCAAGATAATGTACACACCAATTTTATTTGATTGTGAAGTAATTATAGCCCAATAATGTACACACAAATTTTAGCATTTAATCCGAGGCTACACCTTATTTTCTTTTTGTGCATGTGATACACTTTCTCGAGCACAAAATCTTATGATATGCACTAAGGTGTTCATGATTGGCTAGTAAATAGTGGTGAGATGATTATTTACGCCTTTCTCATTAAGTTCAAGTCCAACAATCAAAGGCATGTGACTTCAAGATCAAGATCATGTGATCAAAAACTATAAACAACTCCCACACAACATGCACTACAAGGCTCAAACTAGTAAAGTGCAATAAAATAAGCTCATCCAAGCTAAACAAGGTACATAAACATGTTATGTAAAGATAATATGGCCAACCTTGATTTCAAATCCAAGAAAAATTGATGCAAAACATATTTTTCTTCCCTTTTCCTCTTTTTTTTTTTTTTTTGAAAAGAATAACAAAAAACCAACCTAGCATGAAACGCATGAATGTTAGGCAATGCAAATCCTAAGAAAAAAAACAAAGAAAGCAAAAAGAACAACAAAGAGGAATGGTCACAAAGAATAGAGAGATGAAGCACAAGAACCATGTCAGAAATATTCAATTAGATCAAGCCATTTGCATCCAAAACATTTTAGATGTCACTCTTGCATTGGAGTTATTATTTATATTAGAATGCTAAGCAACTCCAAGATTGGAATAAAGGTTTAAATCGTTTACCAATTCACCAATAAGTACCATAGGATCTTGTGCTTGAGGCATAGGTACTTTTGGTTTATTTGCTCGTTTAGCAGCTTGTAGCTTGAAACAGTTTGGACGAATGTGCCCAGAATTTCCACAAAAATGACAAACCCATGCAAGTCTATCATGCAACTTGTCCTTAGGAGGGTTAGGAGTCTTAGGTTTAGACTCTTGAAGATCAACCCTAATCTTCCTAGGAGGAGTAACTTCTATTGGTTTGACGATCTCGCTCACAAGAGGCTCAGAAAAAGAAACAAAGTTTGTGGAATGGTTCTTAGTCATAGAGATGCTATCTTCAAAACCTAGACCAATTTTGTCTAAGGGAGACTTTTGAATACATAACATGTGATCAAGTTTGGAACTAGCAGACCTATTTGTTTGTTCTCTAGCAACGGATAATTCAAGTTCCAAATTTTTAACTTTATCAAGCGATAACATGTTCTCAGTCTTCACCTTATCAAGCAAATCATTAGCATCAAAAAATTTCAAGAGCAAATTCTTCTTATCAAGTTCAAGAGAAACAATTTTCTGTAAGCCTAAATCAACATTCATAGCATCTTTTGCAGCAACCTGGCAAAGCTTATTATAGGCTTCTTGCAAATCAGCATTCTTAGAGAGTTCCCCACCAGAAGGGTTCTCATCAACAACAACACTTTCATCAACTACAGCAGTAGCTGTGAAAGCAATGAAGTTTCCATCCTTATCACTACCAGACTCATTATCAGAAACTTCATCATCACTAAGGGTTACAGCCATAGCCTTACCCTTTGATCTTAAGAATGTAGGACATTCTAATTTCACATAACCATACCTTTGACAACCAAAACATTGTTGACCCATAGAATTATTAGAGGTTTGACCTACTTTCTCTTTAGGTTTTTCATTATTGTTCACCTTAGTGGGTTCGTTTCTCCTAAAATTTCTAGGTTCAACATTGTTTTTACCTCTTGCCCTTCTGTTATTATTCCTAAGAAATTTTCTAAAGTTTTTGGCAAGGTAAGCAATCTCTGTAGCAGAGAGTTCATCATCAAATCCATTCCCATCAACATCATCAACTGACTTAAGAGCCATTGATTTGGATTTGTTTGTCTTGGGTAGGTCTAACTCATAGGACTGGAGAGATCCCACGAGTTCATCAACAAAGATGGAGTCCACATCCTTCCTTTCAGTTATGGCAATCACTTTGGGTCTAAAGTCCTTAGTCAAAGATCTAAGTATCTTCCTAACAATTTTAGGTTGATCATAGATTTCACCCAAATTATAAGTAGAGTTAACAATATCATTCAATTTAGCATAGAATTCATCAAAACATTCATCATCAGACATTTTAATACTTTCAAATCTAGTAGTTAACTGCTATAGTTTGTTAATCTTAACTGTCTTTATGCCTTCATGCAATGTTTGGAGATTATTCCAAGCAGCATGAGCAACCTCAACATTAAAGATTCTCTTGAATTCCTCCATAAAATCAACATTGAAAATTGCATTCATGGCTTTGCTATTAAAAGCGGCTGCTTCTTTCTAAGAAGTTTGACACTCATTCACTGGAGTAGTGGGCTTCTCCCATCCATATTCAACAGAATTACAGACTCTCTCATAAATAGATTTCAGGAATGCTTTCATCCTTACTTTCCAGTAGACATAGTTGTTCCCATCAAAGTGAGGTAGGATCACAAGAGAGTGGCCGTGTTCCATGACAACAGGAGTCAAGGATCAACTCTTAGATCAAAGGATCTAAATACTAAAGCTAACCCACTCTGCTACCATTTGTATATTTTTAGACCCCTTAAACACAAACAGATTAACCTAGTTATTTAGCCAAGTGATTAACTTAGGTTAATCATTCAGATTTAGGTTAACACAAGTAAATCATATCATTGAAACAATGTGGAAAATAAATAACACAACAATATGATAACTCAAGAAAACCAAACCAGTAAAAAACCTGAGGAGGATTTAATCTAGCTATCCTCAAGATAAAATAGATCCACTATGAAAGAATTGAAGTTTTACAATAGCGACTTAGACCACTAACATCCTATTGCTACCTCAAGTAGAAAACTAACTACCACAATCATGTGACAGCTTCGAGTCCATGGACTACTTCTTTCTTGGATTCATAGCAACCACAGGTACTCCCACTTGTGTTTTTCTTTAAGCTCTTTATGCAGCAACTGAAGCGATCACCAAACTCTCGACATCAATCTTGATCTTAATAACCCTAAGTATGTATGAAGGCAAACACCTTTAGATCTCACAAGAGATTCATACACACAACATAAACAACAACAATAAAATGTGGCTAGGGTTTTTTCTTTTATACTTAAGGCAAAACATAAAGCCCTACACGTCATACGGGCTTGGGCTGAGTTGGAAAACTCTGCATAAAAACAATCTACACGAGCTTCGATTGATCGAGTCTAATTTTTGATCGATCGAGCCTTGCAGATTTACATAATAAATCCTACAGTACACTTGATTCCAACTTTACACATAAACACACTTTGAGCAGCCTAATTCTAGACTCTAAGTTTTGATCATGGTTTGCCAACATTACACATTGAAGTTCTAATATATTAGATCCTAAATCCTTAGAACCTAACAGCAACCTACACCTCACGATCAGGTTCATTACTCTCTCAGGATTTAGGGTTGATATAAATAGAAGTTGTGAGATTTATTGTTCATTTGACAGTCGTTAGGAGAATAATAAATCTCACAGCGATCCAGTTCAATATGTCTTAACTCTTAAAACATATCAACATATCAACTAGAAGTCTCCACTTCCATGATCAAGACAAATTATCTTAGTTGATATGTTATAGTCTTCGCAGATGAAATGCCCAATTTCATTACCGACTACGAACTAAAATTCTGAGTTTACAAAGAACTTGTGATTTATATCTTATGTGACTAAATCACATACTATGCATCTCATGGACTAAGATTATGTCCCACTAGTTCATTTATAAATAATCTCATATAATTAAACAATTCAATTATTTATAACATGACAATAAATTAGAATTTTAGGGCACAAACCCTAACAGATATGCATTGTTAATTGCTTTAGATGCATGTTAAAGTATGTGTGAGTCCAGAATAACATATTAAAATACCCTGTTAATGAGATTAAGATTTGGAAAACAGTGAGTGGAGGCCGACCTATGGGTCAGGTGGGGTTAGGTGCTCAACACCTTCCTATCCCCACACCTAAACTCTAGACATGTGGTATGGTAAAGATTAGTCCATCCACAAGGGCGCTATATATATGGTTCCTAGACCTAATCTAGATGGCGACTCCATTTACACCATCCACCATGGTCCACCCTAGGCCAAGGCGTACTTCCCTTGAGTAAAAAGCCAAAAAGCTCGTTGCGGGCGCTTGCGCCCACACAACTGTTAAGCAACTGGTGGAGATTCAAGATGTAGCCAAGAAATCAGTAGAGGCCCAAAATGCCTTAAAGGAGAAGACCACTGAGATTGAGAAGAAGATTATTACTCGTGGGGATGAACTCCAAAAAGCCTACCTTAACGGTTAGGAGATGACCAAGGAGTGGCTGAGCCCTCAAGTTCAGAAGTCTTGCCTCAAAGCGTCCGTGGATGGATGGGTGAGTGCCCTTAATGCCCAAGAAGTGGTCACTGATTCCAATCTCTAGAATGAAGAGGAGATACCCATCCCCAATAACTACCTTCTTAATTAGTTAGCTACTCCCAAGGCCAAATAAGGATGTCAAGAGGCCCAAGAAGGACATCTAGAAGACCAAGAAGAGGCCCTAGTGGTAGAGGTCCTTGATGATGAGATCATCGAGGATGGGAGCCATCACATTGCACAATAGTCTTATTTTATTCTTCATTTTATTTTATGGTTTTTGTAAGGGTTTTAATGTAATTTTGTAATTTTTGTAAGGATTTTATTTTTGTTATCTTAGATTTTCTTAACTTTATCCTTTAAAGAATATGACATCTTTTATGGCTTGAATTTTTCTTAGAGTTATACTTCTTTTATATATATTGTCTTTTGTTTTTAATTTGAACTTATTATTTGATGTGTATATAAATACTTATAACTTATGGTCTGGGTGAATCAGTTGTATACCCACACTTTCGACCACACCCTAATTTTCCTCTCTCCTAATGATCCTCGGATCAAATTGAGTAAAGAAATTTGTTTAGGATGTACCCGAGGTAAAGTCATGGTCTAGTACCTCAAGGTTTTATTTTCTGAGCTATCATCATCCATAACTTTAAATGAGTGTAGAGGACACTTAGAAATATTCTGCATATGAACAAAGTGACATCTTTATTAATAAAAGTACTTCTTTAATTTATTTACATTCCACAAAAGGGGGGCCGAGTTTCCATCTAAGTCTTATAACCTGTAAGCTTCCCAAGTCGGACCCAATTTCCATAAAAGTACTTTTGAGCTATCAACGTAACTCTTTATGGACCTTCCCAAGTCGGACCCAATTTCCCCCAGCTTGGATCTCGGGTGTTCCCTGTGACTTCTCTAAGTACCAAATCTCCTGGGATGAATTCTTAGGTCTTTACATTCTTTTTGTAGCCTCGGCTAACCATTTGTTAATATTCAGCTAACTTGATTGTGGTAGCTTCCTTGCTTTCTTCTATTATGTCCAAGCTGTTAGACAGTGTCAAATCATTGTTTTCTTGACTGAAATTATCAGTTTGTGTTATTGGCATTCCAACTTCGGTAGGTATAATAGCCTCTGACACATAAGTCATGGAAATAGGTGTTTCCCCAATGGATCTCCTCAGAGTCATTCTAAATGCCCATAGTACACTTGGAAGTTCCTCAGCCTATCTTCCTTTAGAGTCATCTAGTCTCTTTTTTAAAACCACTAACGATAAATTTATTAGTTGCTTTGGCCTAACCATTACCTTGAGGGTAGGCTAGAGTTGAATATTGGTTAGTGATCCCTAACTCACAACAATATCTACAAAAAACATTCTTGTTAAATTGAAGACCATTCTCTGATACTAAGGTCCAAGGAATTTCGAATCTGGTGATTATTGTTAAGTTTTTAGAACCCTTAAACCACAATTGGATTAACCTAGTTATTTAGCCAAGTGATTAACTTAGTCAAATTATGCAAATCTAGGTTAACACAATCATATAATCATATCAAGCATAGTAGCGAAAAATAAAAAACACAATGATATGATAACCCAGGAAAACCAAACCAGTAAAAAACCTAGGGAGGATTTAACCTAGCTATCCTCAAGGTAAAAAGCAAATCCACTAGAAAGAATCGAAGTTTATACAATAAGACTTGCAAGCCCCCACGCTCGACTTCCTATTGCTACCCACCAGTAGAACTTACTGACACAACCACGTGCAAGCTCCGAATCCATGGACTCCTTCTTTCTTTGGCCTTTGCAAAACACAAACACCCACGTCTATGACTTTGAGATCCCACTCAAAGGATTAGCAACACAAACTCACCTGTTTGTGACTCCAAGACCACCCTTGAAGGTTTAGATCATCAGCACCTTTGATGACTAGAGAAGGCAGCAACTTCTACAACACCGGATCTTGAGATTCTTCAAGGAATAACACCGGTAGAAAACATAAGAGAGCTTTTAGGTACAATACCCTAGATCTAAAAAAGAGGCACAAGTTGCACTCTAATCTCTCTAAAAAACTCTCAAAAACCCTTCATAGGGTTAGCTTATGATGTCCTTTAAATACTGGAAAAAAGGGCTCGCGATTTGGGCTTCAAATGGATAAGTTATGGCCTTTTTACGTTTACTGATTTTGCTAATATGCAATTTTTGATAAATCAAAAATCCCTAGCATCAATCGAGTATCAATCGAACCAACCAGCTTGTATTTTTTTTTATCCTGAACTTGAGTTTTTTGTCTTGGGCTTCAATGTAGACCATTCTAAACTAATGAGACTTAGTTTTTGTCATGTTTTGTCATGGTTTGCCAACATTACAAACTCAAAACCTAACAATTATGTTGTCCAAAGGCCCGGCTTCAACTCACTGGGTAAAGTATTCAATTGCCACTAGCAACCACCTTCAACTTTCTGTGGCCTTGGGGAATGGTCTTACTATGTCTACCCCTATTGGGACAATGGCCAAGGGCTAGCTAGTGGGTTTAGAGAGCCGCCAGGTTGGTGTTGGCTAGGGGAAAATCTTTGCATTGAACACACATCTTGGTGTATTCCTAAAAACTTTTCTGCATACCTGGCCACTAATATCCTTAGGTGATCACCTGATGTGCCAATGTTCGTCCTCTAGTGTGACTACCATAAACACCCTTATGCAGCTCTTCTAAGAGTAGCTCCACGACCTCAAGATGAACACATGGTAAATACGGGCTAGAATATGAATGTTTGTAAAGTTTTCCTTCACTTGATAATTTTATCTCAAATCTCTCTATTTGACCTTCTTTGCTTCCAATCTATCATCGGGAAGTCGTCTATCCTTAATATATGCAACAATGGGGTCTACCCAACTAGGGCTGGGATGGATACTTGCCACCTATATGTGATCTAAACGATGGACACTTGGTTGAGATAAAGACTCCATGGTGATTATTCAAGTTATAGAATTGCTAACTAAAGATGCAAAATGTTTCCAAAGAGTCTACATGACTATTATTCCCCCATGGTATTTGGATTATAGAAATTTGATCAAACTGTATCCTTTACTTCTACCAAGTACTTGACTATTCTTTAATCCTGAGCTTCGAACACCCGATTAACTTGGCTTGCAACCAAGTGAGAATCACAGTGTATTCTAACCTGGGTAGCATCGACCTGCTTAGCCATTAGTAGGCTAGATAGCAATGCCTTATATTCGGCCTCATTGTTAGAGGTCGAGAATGCCAACCTTACTGATCGTTCAAGAGAAAATTTATTATGGAGAAATGAGGATCACTCCTATCTCAGAACCTCGGGAATTGGATGCTTCGACCACATAAACTTCCAATGGCCAAGCCTAATCCACATAGTGCACTTGATTTGCATAAGAACTCCCTTCCAAACTACCAGGGCTAAATTTAGCCATGAAATCTACCAAGACTTGCCTTTTTATAGAGGTGTGAGGTCAGTAATTAATGTCATATGCTCCCAAATTAGTCCCTCATTTAGCTATCCATCCAGAAAAATTAGTTCTCCTTAAGAGTGCTTGTAATGGATGTTCCATTAAAACGATAACCGTGTAGGCCTGAAAGTAATGAGGCAGATGTCTAGTGGCATGCACCAAAGCCAAGGTGAATTTTTCCAAAGGAAGGTATCTGACCTCGACTTTAAGAAGTGTCTTGTTGACATAGTACACAGGCTTTTGAACATTTTCTTCTATTTTGATCAAAACGGCACTGACGACATGGTTAGATACTAAGAGATATAAGTATAATTTCTCTCCCTTCTTAGGCTGCAAGAGTACAAGGGCCTATGTCAAATACTCCTTCAATTCATGAAATGCTTCCTCACATTCAAGAGTCCATTTATAATCCTTCCATTTCTTCAAGCGTTGCAAGAAAGGTTTACACCACTCGATTGATCTATAAATAAATCAATTAAGAGCTATAGCCATTCTCATAAAAGGTTGTACTTCCTTGGAGTTCCTCTGAGATTGTAAGCGTTGTATTTCCATTATCTAATCAGGATTCACCTTTATTCCTCGATGAGTTATCATGTATTCGAGAAACTTCCCTAATCCTACCACAAATGCACATTTTGAGGCATTTAATCTGAGACGATGCTTCCTCAATACCCCAGAACTTCAGATAAATCCTTCAAATGTTCTTTAGCTTGTTTACTTTTTACTACCATGTCATCTATATATGCTTCCATATTTCTCCCGAGCTGATCCTTAAACATCCTTATGACCATCCTTTGATAGGTTGACCCTGCATTTTTTAACCCAAAGGGCATTACCTTGTAGTGGTAATTTCCCTCAAAGGAAATGAACGAAGTTTTCTCTTAATCATCAGAAGCTAAAGTGATTTGGTGATAACCTTGAAATGGATCAAGGAAACTCATCCTTCGATAACCGAAATTGGCATCAACCAGTTGATCTATTTTTGGAACATGGAAGGGATCCTTTGTACAGGCTTTGTTTAAGTCCATAAAGTCAACATATACTCTCCACTTCCCTGTCTTCTTTCTTACCACCACTATGTTGGCTAACTAGTCAGGATAAAACACCTCCTTAATAGCCCCCAACACGCTTCTATTTGCCTACTTCCTCATGAGCCCGCTATGCCTCCTTGAACTTAATTCTTCTGGGTGATGACAACAATGCAGCATTGCCAAGCTGTTCCTTAGTCTCCTTTGATTTATACTACTCCTTGCTTGGTAGGAAACTTCACTTTTAGATATAAAGGGAGTAAGCATGTACTATTATGAAATCCACCAGTATTTCCTTTCCTTGTGCAACCATAGGGAGCCTAATTTGTCTTTCTGGCATAACTAGCTTGCCATCAAAACCCACCAGAGGTGTATCACACTTGCTTAAATCCCCTAGATTTAGCCTCGATCCTCGATATAGGTCTAGGTACATAACCTCAGCCATACTTCCATGATGTTCTTGACATCAAAACTATCCATCCAAAGAATGACTACCAAGGCATCATGATGTGGCTGGATGGTTTCTCTTTATCTCGGTTAGTGAAGCCTATCACCAAATTTGGCTCATGCATCTTCGTTTTATCCAACTTACCCTTGGAATCAAGCCCCATATGAGGTGTAACAATCATAAATCTTCATCCCTGTGGAAGGCCATAGACCTTAGCTACATGGATTACTTCTATCAACCTGAGGGGCGAGCAACTATTTCTTGACTGTTGCAAACCTTCTGGATTTGAGTTAGAAGCTTGATTTGGTGACAAAAATTCCTTCAAATGCCCTATCTTGGCCAGGTAACTCAAATGATCCTACAAGGCTCTACAGTCCTCTTTTGTATGTCCTCGTTCTTAATGATAAGAGTAATGCAAACTATGGTATCTTCGTGACGCATCACCACCCATCTTACGTAGCCATTTAAAGTAAGGCTTATGATTGATTTTCTCTAATATCTTATGGACTGGTTCTTTTAAGATTGAGTTTACTACTTTTGCCCTTAGTCTAGGGTTAAAGGGGGAAGAAATCCCTTCTCAGCCTTGGGGTGGTGGGTTCATTCTTCCCTCCTTCCTTTCTATTACCACCAGTTTTCCTTTCTGCTAAGCTTGAAGCTAATCATCTTCCAACCTTTATACACTCCTCTACCCGCTCCATGAGCCCATGCATGTCTTCTGCTAGATTCTTGGTAAGAGACTTCCTTAACTCAAAGCCCACTAGCAACCTTATTTTAAAGACACTAGCTGCCATTCCACAATGGTTCCCCTCGATCTCATTATATAGCTCCCAATACCTATCCTTATAAGCTCGTAAAGTTTCCCCTTCTTTCATGGACATTATTAAAAGGGCATTAATGGGTGGGGAACTTGGCTACAAGTTACAAACCTTGCATCAAAAGCCCTTGTCAATTCCTGGTAGCTATGGATTGTTCCCTTATATAGACTATCAAACCATCTCGTGGCTATAGGTACCAAGCTGGATGGGAAGACTTTGGACATAAGGGCTTTATCCTGAGCATGCAGAGCCATACTTTGATTAAAGTGGCTCACATGCTTAACAGGGTCAAACTTCCCATTATAATTAAAAAAAAGCGGGTTGGACAAACCTATGAGGTAGATCCGAAATATCTATCTCAGTGGAGAAAGGAAACTTAGAGATTTGGTGTAGGTTTCGGCTCATGGAATCCATTCCTAAATTCTGTGGTATGGATTCTTCTCATTGATGAGTTGGCCTTGGTCCTTCTTTCCTCAGGGATCTTGATCTATCCTTGTCTCAGCAAAAATTTTGGTTCCTAGCTCTTGTATTATGATGGCTATCCTCATTAGAATTGTCGATGCCTCGCAGTGGTTCAACCAACCCATCGCGGCGACGCTCAGCACACGCCTGTGGACGTGCAGGCTCGGGAGCTCAGGTGCTGTAGAAGAGGGTTATACCTCTGGTGTGTGATTGGAAAACGAGTCAATTTTAATCGAGTTACCAAAGGTAAATGAAGTCACCACCATTCATTAGGTTGTTTCTAAGGTGTGATTGGCCACCTGACTCAATTTGATTTTATTACCAATCCTAGGCTAAAAAAAAGGTTATTTTTCCTAATCTAATATGAATGGATAAAATATCTTAATTCTTGAGTTTGGAAGTCTGGTTACATGTAGAGAAGGTTTTAGGCATCCCACAACGCCTATCCGTAGATAGTCCTTTGTTTTGGTAAAATCTTAATTTAAGGGTGTGGTATTAATCAATGCTTCCCAAGTGTGTTTGGATTCTATGCCAAATTTCCATGACAAAAATTTGATAGCGTTTCGCCTTATTTTCGTGGCAAAAATCCAGTAGCGCTTTGCTTCAAGTGCGTCATAGCACACAAAATGCAATTCTCACCAAGCTGTCACCATGAGAATACTGCAATGTGTATGCTCCATTTTCATGAAAAAAATTTGGCAAAGTTTCACGTTTGGTGTGCTATGGCGCACCTGCAGGGTTTCATGCCTATGTGGGTTTCATGCCTATGTATACAGCGCGTGCCAACATGCTCATGCTAGGACAAGCCAAAGACCCTCAAACATCAAACATGCTGATGCGTGTCACATACATGGGGAAACCGATCACGTAGCACACAATATAGCATGAATATGCACCTGTAGAAATTGCCTTGGGCACATACCCACTCTACAAGGTCAAGAGGAGTCATGGCTAGAAAGGGGTTGCTCACGTAGCCCCGATGGTCCATCATACAAAATGCACAATCACCCAAAAATAGGCATATATATATATATATATATATATATACATGCATACATACATACATCATGCACAATGACATTGCCAACATCCTAAGGGTATGGCCCACCCAACAAGGTACAGGAAATGTAAAATAGACATTGTCATACCCAGGGAATGCGGCCCAAGCAAGGTGTATGAAAGATAAAGGGTACATGTAGAGAAAACCCTAATTCAAAGCTCTAGAAAAGAGGCTAAGAGAGAGGGAGAAAGATGTAACCACTTGGGAAGTCTAGGCCTCCTAATCTACTAAACATTTCCCTTTTTGGGCTTGTGTCTTCTTGCTTGCATCCTTGCCCTTGTAGCTTGTGCCTAGGAGGCCGTGCCCTCACTCCAACCATCCTCACTCCATACGTGTAAATGCAACAAACAATGAAAGCAGCCAGCAATCAAGCAAAGGAGATAACAAAAAGGTAAAGAGAGCATGCAAAGAGACACGCTGGCAAAGAGAGCCAAACGAGGGCACACAAACATGTTATCAAACAAAAGGGGGTGTCCTAGGAGGACAAATGTAGTTTTGGATCAAGTGTCCTTAGTTCCATTCGATTGGAGTATGGATGACACATGTGCCATCAAGTAAAATTCCTAAAGGGACTTGGGGTCTCGTGTATCAAAGATGGGTGTGAACCTGCACGAGATAGTAGGAATTAGGCTTGATGACACAAGTAAGCAAGGACTCATGCATGAACATGTAGGCAAGCATGCAAAAATGCAAAGAAGCAAGGAAAGCCAAACTGCTAGTGCAAAGTAGGCAAGGCAAGCATAACATCATCACACGGAGCGAAGAAAGGTGTGTTTCAAACACACTAACATCACAAAGATGTGTCTCACAAGTGGTTACATCCAAACTAGCCATAAGAGGGATAGATGCAACTGCACAAGCAAGTGGCCCCAAAGACAACAAGCACAAGTCCACGGAGGGCACAAAGCATGGCAAAGCCTAGATCTAGATGGGCAAACATGGATATAAAGTATAGAAGCAAGCAAGCATACACATGCATAAAGGAAATGATCCAAACCCTTTGATATAGGCCTAGACCACAAGATCTAGATCTACACCCTACTAAAAGGCCAAAACACAAGAAAAAGGTACATCAAGAGACAAAAAGGCTATAGAAGCACATGGCCTAGCAACCAACATGTAGATCTAGACCCATAAACATGGCACGGAGAACATGAAGATATAGGTCTAAGCATAAACATGGTAAAAAGCACCTAGGCAGGTAGATCTAAGCACAAACACAATATTTTGGCATATCCTTGCCCAAGAAGGCTAGGCCAACAACATCAAAGCGATAAAACATGATAGAAAGCAAGGAGACATGCTAGAAAAGATATAAAACATGCTAGGAAGCAAGATAAAGCAAAGATATACTATGGAAAACAATAAAGCATGTTATGAAGCAAGATAAAGCAAAGGGTGTAGATAATTGCTAAAAAGCTAAATCTACACCCTAAAAAACTCAAATTTAAGGCCTTAAGACCAAGGAGAGAAAAAAGAGTGCAAGAATACTACCTCTTAATTGTTGAGAAAAGAGAGGAATCAAAGATTTTTAGATGTGTTTAGGAGAGAATTTCGAGAGGAAAAGAGAGAGAATCTGCTCAGAAAATGCTCCAAAAATTCTCAAAATCTTTTTTTTTTTTTTGGGTTGAAATCTGGGGGTCTAGGGGGATTTATAGGCCAAAAATGACCCTCCAACTTCTGGCAGTTGGGGCCGACGGTCCTTTAGTGGCCGCTAGGTCCAATGCTGACATCAGCAATCCTGACTTCTTCCCTAGTTGAGCTTCGAAAGCACATTTGAAGGCTTTACCAAACTCCGATTAAGCTATTCTTGGTGTCCTTGGAAATATATGGATGTCTAGTTTCTATAGCACTAAAGAAAATGTAATTCCGATGGTTGGAGCAAACATTATGGCCTCAGGAAGCGAGTTGACGCACTCTAAACAGTTTTCAGGATATCTCGACTGGTTTAACTCCAATTTTGACCCATGAATAGTCATTTGAAAGGGAATTCAATAATCTTCACAATAATGCTAGTCTCAACCCGTTCTGATGGTTGGATCAAAATTAGGGTTTTTAGGGCCCTTGAAAGTCAACCTCAAGTCAAACTTAGTCAAAGTTGACGAAAATCACAGAGTAGATCGGGTTTGATGTAGAAACAAGAAAAATGTTGTTTTGGGATGGTTTTGACCAGCTTTGAATTTTGATCAACCTAGGGTTAATCAAAGGCATTTTGGTCAATTTGAACTAAAATGGCACTTTGAGTGCTCTGATGCTTGAACGGGCTGCGCCACGTCAATCTAGATTTTTCCGTGGCCCCATGGAAGAAAGTTAATATTTTGGAATTTTTTGGGTCTAGCACATAAATCAAGGGCGGATAAAATACTGTATCTACAAGAACTAGAACATGAATCTTCTCTGACCCTTTCCCTATTTTTCCTTTTCTCCAAACTTCCTGTTGCAAAGATCATACCCGTCTTCTACGGTCATCCGTTTCTCTATCTCGATTGTTGGCCCGAGACCCACTAATATGGCTTGGTGGCATCCTTTCCCTTCTAAATGGAAGAGATGGAGTTCTAGTAGAACTGGACTCCAATCTGGTGTTAGTGCGTTCCTCCCTCCTACATCTGATTCAGACAAGATGAAATCCAGCAGTTGATCCAACAAACTCGCTTGATCTAGAAACCCTGGATTCGCTTCTATTTGACATCTTCAGACTATGCTCTCTCCAAACCTACTACTTAATGGAATTTCCTACATATGGCATCAATTTTGGTCACAACTAATTTTTATTATGGGCTAATAATAATCCATAGTGGAACATTTGAACAAGAAAAATAAACATTAATGTAAAAACCATGTAAATAAGGTATATTGCTTAATTCATCGGATAGCATTACAAGGATCCTCACTTTTTCTCTCCATAATTCTTTCTCTAGTCTTTTCTCATCCCTCTCTTGTGTGTCCTCTGTTTTGCCTTTATCTTCCCTTATATTTGCCCTTCTTGCTTCTCTAGGATGTGTTATCCCTGCACAGCTAGATAACTTTATGTCCCATCAGGCTTTTCCTTCCTCATTTTCATCATGAATGGAGACTTTTAGGGCTTTTTTCACTATTCAAGCTGTCTTCTTGCATTAAATGCAACTTTGCCAAGCATGTGATCCTCATTAATTTGAAGGTTACTGTAAAATCATCCGGAAGCTTTAGAAGGCTTCCTCGAACAATCTCATGTCTTCTAGAATTCTTCCTCAAGAGCTTGATGGGCTCTTTGTTTCTACCAATTCGACATGGATCTTGACCTCGGACATGGTCCATTGTGGAGTAATCCTTAGATCTAAAGGACACCCCGTCTGGTTTGTCGTCTGAGGCTCAATTCTTTTAGGAAAGCCTATTCTTAAAATAGGCTGGCCTATAGTGGGTTTATATTTGCCCATGACCCAATATTGTTTGGGCTAGGCTCTATAAGACCATGTTCCTACTGTTATCAATGAAATTCTCAATTTTAATTTGTCCAACCACTATTTATATAGTAATAATACTATATAAGAAAAAACAAATATTGATAGCAAATGTTATCAATTTTATATTGTGCTCAAGTTTAGTTTACATTGGTTTAGATTTAGTCTAGATGGGAACAAAACCTAAGCTGAAGCCTAAGTCCAACATAAATATTGTTGTTGCATTTTCATATTATCTAATTAAAATAAATAAAAATGACAACTTAAATATAAAGATATAAGAGTTAATATGGAATATAAGGAGTTAGTAAAAAATGTTTAATCCCACATTGAAAAGAAGATAAACTCCTTTATTTTTTAAAAATGTGGAGATTAATGGGCTAAAATGTATTGGAACAGATTTTGGGCCAAATACATGCCCCTGGGGAAGGTGAAAGGTGGAGGTCAGATAAGGTTCGCACTGGTTACAAAGATTAGTCAACCAAGGGTTTGAATCTTCTAAAAGAGAGCGAGTCTAGCGCCTTAGTCCAAATAGTGGTATGTATCTATTCTCAAATATAAATTTTATTTTTGTTAGTTATTATTTATTTTTAAATTTCCCCAAAATTCTCATTGCCAACAATCTCGTCAATACATTGTCAAAGTCAAACAAACCATTGTTTTTCCTTTTTTTTTTTTTTTTTACTATTTGGCTTTTACACTAACTAGCATTTAACCCGTGCAATGCGCAAGGAACATTTTACACATTTAAAACATTTAATATGTATTAAAGGCTTTGTTTTAATAATGCCAATCATTTCAAAAAAACAAAAAATGACAATAACAATGTCAAAAGTCCATAATTCCCCAAAGCAGAAAATAAAGTCTAAGAACTCATTAACCAAAAAAACATTTAGTGTGCTAAGCCATATTCTAGCCCTAATGCACTATAAGTGCCAGCTCTGTTTCACTTGAATGAATTGAGCCACATCATTCACCTGCAAAAACTATAGCACATATGGAGAACCCCCTTAAATGTAGTCCATCTTAAACATGCCAACTACAAAGGTATACACAAAATGGATTCTTTGGTGTGCTAAATGGGTGATTGTTGTCCAACCCGCAGAGGCAATAGCATAATGAAGACCTATTTAAATATAACCTTTGAAATGATAGAGACTAATACAACCTTTTAAGGCCCACGTTTCAAAAAAAAAATTCTTAAGTAGAAGTGCACTTCTATTCGTAATCCACTCAAACTATTTATGCTGATCTATAACAATCACAAAAACTAAGGAGAACATATTCAAAATTAATATAAGATAAAATTCCAATGTATAAATACAAAGAAACAATATTTTGATTTCTATTGGTAGAAACACTCTAAGAGGCAAAATTTAAATGTGAAAAAACCGAAAAACAAACCTTAGTGGAAAAAAACACCAGCTTAAATTCTCTAAATTTAGTGGTTTTAATCTAAATGACGCTGATATAGTAACTAATTGATATGAGAAAGCATAGCTGATAGTTCAAAGGAACTTTAATGTACTTATAAGTATTATAAGATCTTTTATAGCCTTAGCACTTATCAACAAAATGACTTACTCCGGCTAGGGAAATCCAAATTGGGATGTAGATGCCCAAGATTGATGTTCTAATCTTAAATAGATATTAAAACAATAATAAAAAACATCAAATATAGTTAGAAATTGCAATTTTTAATATACAAATAGCATCTAAATTAAATATATGAAAAGTTGAAAACCACAAAAGAACATAAAACAAAATTGGAAAAGAAAAATTAATTCATATTTTTTCTTGGAAAAGAAAAATAAATTCATATTTTTTCTCTAGAAAGTTACAATTTGCTAAATCTTTTGTAGTCTGAATTCTAAGAATACATCTTACAATCTGAACCACCAAATTGCCACTATGGAAGTTCAAGCGTGTAATGGTCATAAGCACTATAGTGTTAAGAATTTTTTTTTTTAAATAATTAAAAGCACATAATTCTTGTAATTCAAATAATTTTATTTTTTGATAAGTTGTAATTCAAATGGTTCTTTAGAAATTTTTACTAAACCGATGTCCAATGTTGAAGCACATACATACTGGAGGATTTGCATCTAAAATCTCATCTTTAACAAATTTAAGCACATCAAGTAGTTTGGATATTTTCTGTTTTCTTAACTTTTTACATCATAGAATAGAGGTAAATTCCTTCTTTTCACCTAGTACAGACATTTCCTTCACTTTTTTTTAGGTAGGAAAAAAAACTTCTTAGTGTATAAACGACTCAACATAATTCTCCTAATTTACCTAAGACACTGTACACAACACCATGTCCTCTATTCCTTAGTTTCTTCCTTTCTTTTTGACCCTTTCCCACAATAATAAAAAATTTAAAATGCATAGTAGAAAGAAAAACACATATCCATTTCTGAACAAACAACATTTAAAAAAAAAAAAAAAAATTCTCATGTGGAACAAACTACTTTCTATTCTTCCCAAATAGCACTTGAATTTACATATCCAGAAATTGGGTTTTATTAAATACAACAAAATATGTAAAAATAAAATAAAAAATTCAAAACTCAGTCAATAATTATTTTCATTCATATACAAAAGCAACAATACATGAAGCACCTTTGAAAATATAAGCCCTTTTCTACTCTTCATGAGCAAAATTCTAGCAATGCAAAACAGCTACCAGTTCAACTTCTAAAGTATCTTCAAATTGTTGTTGTTGTTGTTGTTGTTTTTTTTTTTTTTTTTTTTTTTTTTTTTTGCATAGCGCTGTCATTGGAAGAAACACTGAATTTGAGATAATGGCACCCACTCCGGTAGTTCCCAACTACTAAAAATATCTTCCTGTGGTGGTTAATTGTGCATTGTACCCCAGTTTTCTGCATTATTTTGCTTCTGTTAAACTGACAGAATTCATCCAAAAGCAAACTAAATTTTAGTTATTGAAAACAATTGAAATAAAAAATTTATTCAATATCTAAATGAATCTGTTTGACAGCCAAATGTATATTGAACAATATATAATAAGAGCTTGAATTAAAAAAAAAATTACATTAACTCATATTAAAAAAGAAAAAAAAGATTAATTTATGAGTCCAAAATCTTCTCAACTACCTTACCACCAATAAATCATTTCACTTGTCCTTCTTAAATTTGATTGCAAATACGTAAATTGACGGCTTACAAATAAAGGATGATCGGTTTTAAACCACTTAAAACAACCAGATTAACCTAGTTAATTATCCAAGTGATTAACTTAGTCAATTTATGCAATTCAAGGTTATCACAAGTATACAATCATATCAGAAATATAAAGCAGTAAAAATATAAATAACACAATGATATGATCAACCAGGAAACCACACGGTAAAAACCTGGGGAGGATTTGACCTAGCTATCCTCAAGGTAAACCTGAATCCACTATACGAAAGAATCGAAGTTCATACAAAAGGACTTACAAGCTCCCCGCTTGACTTCCTAATGCTACCCACCAGTAGAACTTACTGACACGACCACATGCAAGCTCCGAATCCACGGACTCCTTCTTTCTTGGATTCTCCAATCAGCTACAAGCACCCACACTTGTTATTCTTTAAGCTCCAATGGTAGCAACCGAGTTGATCATCAAGATATTGAAGTAATCTCTACCTTGAAAGCCCTAAGCTTTGTGTAAAGGAAAGCTCCTCTAGATCTCACAAGAGATTTACACAAAACAGCAATGTATGAGCAACAATACAACAGGAGCAACTCTAAAAACGTGGCTAGGGTTTTGCCTTATATACTAGGGTAAAAACATAAAACCCTAAACGTTTAATGAGTTAGGACTGAGTTGGAAATTCTGCAGAAAACGCAATCTGGCCAACTTTCAATCGATCGAGCCTAGCCGAAATGCACCAATGCATCTGCAGCCTCTCGATTCCAACTTTACAATAACTAATCAACTTTGAACAAGCCTAAACAAGACTAAACATATTGTTTTGATCATGGTTTGCCAATATTACAAATTAGAGTTCTAAATACATAAATTCCTAAACCTTTAGAACCTAACAAACTCCCCCTTTGGCAATCCGTGACAAAACACAAATTAAAAGCTCAAAGTTTACAAGTAAAAAGCCATTTACAAAAGTAATGCTCATAAACTCAAATTTAATCCTAACTACTATCCATCAGTTGCAAGTGTAAACAGCAGCTCAATCGAATCAACCTGTATATTCTTGAAATACTCAATAAACGCATAAACGCATGTGTGACAGAAAAGAGTAAAACAACAAGTATAACATTCTTGTAAGATTCACACAATACAAAATAAAGACATATATCAATGAACAACTCATAAATATAAATCAGTAAGCAGTGAATCACAAAGCAACAAGAATCAAGTATATATCATGTATAACAAAAACAATGTTACTCCCCCTAACATGAATATCCCCAAAAATGATATACATAGTGAAGCACCTAGATACAATCTATAAACTCCACTAACTCCTCAAAAACAAAAATATACTCCCCCTAACTACAGAAACTCCTCTACAAGTCAAAACTCTACTCCCCCTTTTTGTGACGGAATGCCAAAGTGCAATCACAAGCCATCATCAAAAGGAGGTGGTGAGGGCGAACGCAGACGCGCCAGATTAGCACGCAAAGCACGGATCTCATCAAATAAGTCCACCAAAAGCTGACCATGAGCCGCCTGAACGGTCATGATAGTCTCCAAGGTACGACGTACATCAAAGTTTTCTGAAGGAGGTGGAGGAACAGCAGCAGCAGGAACAGCCTTACCAGAAGGACCTGTAGAAGAAGAAGGAGGAGGTGCGCTACTAGAAGGCTCAGACCTAGGGTGTTTAGAGCCAGCTTTAAGATGAGCGGCCCTTTGTTCTAAGGAAAGACGCACCTATGGGAGCAATCACATGAACAGGCTCAGAGGAAGGGAAACCATTAAGATCAAGATAAAGCAAAATCCTATGAATGAAAATAGGATGAACAAAGGCATGAGAAGAATATGAACTCCTATAAACTTCATTCAAAGAACGAAGAAACAGATGAGGAAAACTGATAGGAGCATCAGTAACAAGAGCGTACAAAAATACACACTGCTCGAGAGGAATGGTGTGAACACGAGAAATGGGCCAGATAGAATGACAGGATATCCTAAAGAGGAGATAGTGCAACCTAGAAAGCTCAGCAGAGGTGATCCTAGGATCAGAACCCCACTGGATAGATGACCCAGTGATGTAAGACAAGACATCACTCAACTCGGGAGACTCATCATAAGGATAGGCAAGATTCTGGACCAAAGGTACCCTTAGAGCATCAGCCATTACCTTGGGAGTAATGGAGTACTCTACGCCTCGTATCCAACTCTTTACCAAAGTGTTGGAATCATAGACGTGGATATAGATGTTCGAAAAGAACTCTCTAATCAAGGCAGAAGGTGGAGGAGGATCAAAAATATCCACCAAGGGTAACCAACCCCGACGCTCAAAGTTTGCCCTAATGGTAGGATCAACTTCATCTAGTAGAACAGAACGCTCAGCCCAAATCTTTCTCCTAAGGTTCAGCTTCTCAAAAATCTCTTGGTTTTTCTCACTCGGAAAATTCTCACGGTCAAAAGAAGGAGGGGGTGGAAAAGATGAGGAAACAGTCCTACGAGCCCTAGTCTTCCTAGGCATAGTGCTAAGGAAAGGAAAAAGACACAAGAGAAAACCAAAAGAAAAAAATAAAAACAAAACCAAGGGCAGACTGCAAGTTAGCACAAAAAAAATATATAACAAAAATCTTTATGATGCATGAACAATAACAATGTTGTGATGCATGAACTAATGCAGTAAACACAGTTTAACTTAAGTTCAATTACACAAAATTGGCTTGAACATAGAGTTTCTAACAAAAACCCTAAAAAATTTGAAAAATCACTTGATAATTTTGAAAAAAATTGATGAATTGATCATTACACAATGTTGAAAACAGATTAGCATAATCAATCTCATCAAAACAACAAGCTAATTTCATCAATTTCAACCTAATTGAACAAAATCCCCAATTCGGAATTAATACAAACCCCAGAAATTGTAATTTTTCACAAAACCCAAAATTGATCAAATTAAACTATCAAGATCATGTTTATAGCATGTCCCCACAAAAACCCATTGATTAATTGCACAAAATTGGGCTTGAATTAACAAAAATCCCAAAAAGAAAAAGGTCCGAAAATTTGAGGATAAATGCATGAAAAATTCATGAAATATGTAAATAAACTCAAAAAGGAAGGGTAAAAGGGACTTACTGGCTTGAGGAAAGAGATTCTTTGCAAAAAATCCGGAGGAAAACGACAAAAAATGGACTGTGGAGCCTTGCCTAGTCGGAGAGAGAAGAAAAGTTTGAAAAACCTTTTTGAAAAAGTGTTTGAATCAGTCAAGAACAGTGTTTTAAAAAACCTGATTCGCGACTTTCGATTGATCGAAAATCACTTTCGATCGATCGAATCACTCCGAAATTTTTAAAGAGATTTTAAGTATTTTCGATCGATCGAAAAACAGAATGGATCGATCGAAACAGGTAGCGGCTCACAATATTTTGAGAAAAATTACAGTTTTGAAAAACTCAAACCAATTTTTGAAAAATAAATCCTCAAAGCATTGAAATCAATGAAACAAAATGCATGAGTATGAGATGAAATGTAATGCTTTTTCAAAAACCCAAATTTTAATCCCAGTTTCTCCAAAGAAAGTTTCAGCCAATTCTCCCTTTTAATTCTTAAGCAAAAAAAATGTTTTGCATAATACTCAAGGTATTTTCAAACTTGGTTGGTCAGACCAAAAACACACACAATAACATGTTCAATGTTTAACAAATAGTAACTTGTGTAGTGTGTGCAAGTAGCAAAGGCTTGAGATACATGTGAGGTGATATGTGAATAGCAATAAATCACAAAGTCTACAAAATCCATCACATAGAAATCAAAAGAGACTATCACCTAAAGAGTTACATCATATAACTCCCACATCTCCTAGAACATAAGTTTGCAATCATGTAAGTTTCTTGAATTTTGCCCCATTATTAGATGTAATTTGGCATCAAGCCTAATAGTACACACCAGTTTTAATTATGTGAAATGGCATCAAGCCTAATAGTACACACCAATTTTAAGCATTAAGCAATCAACAGAGGCTACACCTTATGTTCTTTTTGTGCATGTGCTACACTTTCTCGAGCACAAAATCTTATGATATGCACTAAGGTGTTCATGATTGGCTAGTGAACAGTGGTGAGATGGTTATTTATGCCTTTCTCAAAAGGATCAAGTCCGACAGTCAAATAACATGTGACTTCAAGATTAAGACAAAGTGATAAACACCATAAACATCTTTCCCACATAACATGCACTACAAATCTTCAACTAGTAAAGTGCAATAAATAAGCTCATCAAAGCTAAACAAGGTACATAAGACATGTTATGTGTAAATAAATTGACCAACCTTGTTTTCAAAGACCAAGAAAAAATAGTGCCAAACACAATTTGCTTTTCTCCTTCTTTTTTTTTTTTTTAAAAAAAAAAGAGAAAACAAATAAATCCTAGCATAAAATGCATGAATGTTATGCAATGCAAATCCTAGAAAAAAAAACAAAAAAAAAAAAAAACACAGAAACCAAAGAACAATGGTCACAAAGGAATGACCAATGAAGCACAAGGACCATGTCAGAAAGACTCAATTAGGTCGAGTCTTTTGCATCCAAAACCTTTTAGATGCACCACGAGCATTGGAGATCTTATTTACATTCGAGTGATTTCCAACTCCAGGATTGGAATAAATGTTCAACGCTTTTACCAATTCACCAATAAGTGCCATAGGATCTTGTGCTTGAGGCACATACACTTTTAGTTTGTTTGCTCTCTTAGCAGCTTGAAGCTTGTAATAGTTAGGACGAATCTGTCCAGACTTTCCACAATAATGACAAACCCAAGTAGGTTTACCATGCATCTTGTCCTTGGAAAGGGTAGAATCCTTAGGTTTAGTCTGTCTCAGATCAACCCTAATCTTCCTAGGAGGTGAAATTTCTACAGGTTTGACAACCTCACTCACAGGTGGTTTGATAGTTTCACTCACAACCTCACTCATAGTAGGTTTAGAAGAAGATGAAGGAACAAAGTTTGTGGAATTAGGAGCAGACACAGAGATGCTTTCAATATAACCTAAACCAGATTTATCAGAAGGATACTTTTGAACATTCAGCATGTGATCAAGTTTAGAACTAGCAGATTTAGCAATAGATAAATCATGTTCCAAAGTTTTAACTTTATTAAGTAAAAGCATGTACTTAGATTTTACATGATTCAAAAGATCATTAGCATCAAAAAGTTTAACAAGCAAATTCTTCTTTTCAAGCTCAAGAGAATCAATTTTCTTCTGGCCAAGTTCAACATTCATAGCGTCCTTTGCAGCAACTTTGCAAAGTTTATTATAGGCCTCTTGAAGATCTGCATCCTCAGAGAGTTCCCCATCAGAAGGGTTCTCCTCAACAGACATGCTTTCATTGACTGCAGCTGTAGCAGTGAAAGCAATGAATTTTCCATCCTCGTCACATCCAGACTCATCATCAAAAACCTCATTATCACTAAAGGTTATAGCCATAACTTTACCCTTAGTCCTCAAGAATGTAGGACATTCAGATTTAACATGACCATACCCTTGACAACCAAAACACTGAGCACCCAAAGAATTGTTTGAAGATTGACCTACTTTTTCTCTAGGTTTTTCAAAGTTATTAACCTTAGTGGGATCATTCTTCCTAAAGTTTCTAAGTTCAGCAGTGTTTGTATTTCTTGCCCTTCTGTTAGTGTTTCTCAGAAAGTTTCTAAAATTCTTGGCAAGGTAAGCTATCTCTGTAGCAGAGAGTTCATCATCAAATCCACTAACCTCAACATCATCAATAGACTTAAGAGCCATTGATTTGGATTTGTTTGTTTTGGGTAGGTCAGACTCATAGGACTGAAGAGATCCTACAAGCTCATCAACTGGGATGGAGTCCACATCCTTGCTTTCAGTAATGGCAGTCACTTTGGATCTAAAGTCTTCAGTTAAAGATCTAAGTCTCTTCCTAACAATTTTAGGTTGATCATAGATTTCACCCAAATTAAAAGCAGAATTAACAATGTCATTCAGTCTGGCATAAAATTCATCAAAGGATTCATCATCAGACATCCTAATACTCTCAAACCTAGAAGTTAATTGCTGCAGTTTGTTTATCTTAACTGTCTTTGTGTCTTCATGCACAGTTTGAAAGATTTTCCAAGCAGTATGAGCAACCTCAACATTAGAGATTCTCTTAAATTCCTCCATGGAAACAGCATTAAAGATGGCATTCATAGCTTTGCTATTGAATCCGGCTGTTTCTTTTAGAGAAGTTTGCCACTCACTCACAGGAGTAGTGGGCTTCTCCCATCCATATTCAACGGAATTCCAAACTCTTTCATCAATGGATTTCAGGAATGCTTTCATCCTTACTTTCCAATAAGTATAGTTATTCCCATCAAAGTGAGGAGGAACAACAAGAGAGTGACCGTGTTCCATGACAACAGGGGTCAAGGATCAGCTCAGAGATCAAAAGATCTACAAGAAAAGAGCTACCCGCTCTGATACCACTTGATCGGTTTTAGACCCCTTAAAACAACTAGATTAACCTAGTTAATTAGCCAAATGATTAACTTAGTCAATTTATGCAATTCTAAGTTGTCACAAGCATACAATCATATCAGAAATATAAAGCAGTGGAAATATAAATAACACAATGATATGATCACCCAGGAAACCACACGGTAAAAACCTGGGGAGGATTTGACCTAACTATCCTCAAGGTAAACCTGAATCCACTATGCGAAAGAATCGAAATTCATACAAAAGGACTTACAAGCTCCCCGCTTGACTTCCTAATGCTACCCACCAGTAGAACTTACTGACACGACTACGTGCAAACTCCGAATCTACGGACTCCTTCTTTCTTGGATTCTCCAATCAACTACAAGCACCCACGCTTGTTATTCTTTAAGCTCCAATGGCAGCAACCGAGTTGATCATCAAGATATTAAAGTAATCTCTACCTTGAAAACCCTAAGCTTTGTGTAAAGAAAAGCTTCTCTAGATCTCACAAGAGATTTACATAAAACAACAATGTATGAGCAACAATACAACAGGAGCAACTCTAAAAACGTGGCTAGGGTTTTGCCTTATATACTAGGGCAAAAACATAAAACCCTAAACGTTTAATGAGTTAGGGTTGAGTTGGAAATTCTGCAGAAAATGCAATCTGGCCGGCGTTCGATCGATCGAGCCTATCCTTCGATCGATCAAGCCAGGCCGAAATGCACCAATGCGTCTACAGCCTCTCGATTCCAACTTTACAATAATTAATCAACTTTGAGTAAGCCTAAACAAGACTAAACATATTGTTTTGATCATGGTTTGCCAATATTACAAATTAGAGTTCTAAATACATAAATTCATAAACCTTTAGAACCTAACAAAGGAAATATACATTGTCACACACACACACACACACACACACACACACACACATGTATATATATATGATAAAGCTTTAATCCTCTCAAAACATGATAAAAGTACTAACAGAGCATGCTCTTAAAAAAATTCCATAGCATAGATAGGAGCTTTTGCTATGAATAACCTCAAGCTTTGTGTCCACACCCAATTTTGCATCCCACAAATTAGCAAACAATATTTTTGAAAGGCAATCTTTCAAAGAAAAAGCAAATTATCACCAATACTAATCAAAGATGTAAATGTGTTTGTGAAGTTGATTTCCCAATTGAATTTCTATAAGCTTTTATTAAAAAGATAAATAGCACATACAAGTGTGACCCATAGAAACTAAAGCAATAGAAACCCAAATATAAAAATCAAAACCCTCAAATGGAAATATCAACACATATAACACATGAGAGCTACATTACCCTCACACTAGTCTTCCCTGTAAGGAGGTTTAAAATATTCTCACTATTGTTAATGCCCTTTCATAACATTAATTTTTTCAAGATTCTTCTATTTTAAAAATCATTAGGAATTTTTGTCTCTTTAAATTTTATATAAGAGACTTTAATACTGCATGACTATGAGAAATTTCATCAAATATATGGCATGCAACATTGACCAAAAATCTCCAAGTTCCAAAGTCTCCAAATTTTAAATGTCAATTTCAAAACTTCCAAGTTTCAAAAAATCAAATGTTTCTCAAAAATATAATCTTTTGTCAATCAAACTTTTCTTGATAAAGATTCAAATCAAGAAGGAACAAATGAAAATCACACATCTCAAAAAACAATGGGATCAAAAAGCTCTCACAATTTAAAAGTCTAACCCCCAAATTTTGAATTTTTGCAGGCAACACTCCAAATTGAGGTAGAGAAGCCCTAGATCGACATTTCAACAAACTCCAGATTGAAGTAGAGAAACCCTGGATTGACATTTCAACAAACTCCAAATTGGAGTAGAAAAGACCTTTGATCGCCATTTCAACAGTCCAGATTGAAGTAGAGAAGACCTTTGATTGCCATTTCAACAATTCCAAATTGAAGTAGAAAAGACCTTTGATCAACATTTCAGCAGTCCGGATCGAAGTAGAGAAGACCTTTGATTGACACTTTAACAAGTCCAAATTGAAGTAGAGAATACATTTGATCGACATTTCAACAATTCCAGACTGAAGTACAGAAGACCTTTGATCGCCATTTCAACAGTCCAGATTGAAGTAGAAAAGACCTTTGATCGACATTTCAACAACTTCAGATCAAAGTACAGAAGACATTTGATCGACATTCTAGTAATTTCAGATTGAAGTAGAGAAGACCTTTGATCAAACATTTCATAAGTCAAGATCAAAGTAGAGATGCCCATGATCGACATTTCAGCAACTTCATATCGAAGTAGAGAAGACCTTTGATCGACATTTCAACAAGTCCAGATTGAGATTGAGGTACAAAGACCTTTGATCGACATTTCAACAACTCCAAATCGAGGTAAAGAAGCCCTTGGGTCGCAGATAGCTCCAGATCGAGGTAGAGAAGCCCTTAGGTCGCAAACAGCTTCAGTTTAAAAGTAGAGAAGCCCTTTAGTTACCTTTCGTCAAGATCGAGGTTAAGAAGCCTTTCGGTCACAGACAACTTCATATTCCAGATCAGGATTGAAAAGCCTCTTGGTTACATCAATTGTCAAGAATCATTTCTAGAGTCATCCATTACCAACTAAGTCAAGTATTTTCATTTTTTGTCAAAAGATAAGGTATTAGTTCTATGTTCCAAAGTTTTAGGTTCAAGGGCTAGGTAATCTTTGAAAATTCCACCTTAATTAAATCATGGTCGCTAAAATCAATGTCTTTGTTTTACAATGACATTCGCTTTCTAAGGTTTGTTAATGAGGGCATTTTATAGACACTTGATTTTGCACCCATGATTTGATCAAGGGGAATGATTTGAATGATCATTCATGTACCTAAAAAATCATGATTGCATTACATGCATCAATTTGTTCTATCATTACATGCATTAACTCATTCATTGCATATCATAAAAATGACCTTGGGATTCTAATGGTCACAACGGTGTGCCTGGTTTCCAAATTAAACCATCGGATCAAAAGATATCGCATGATCAAGTTGCACGGTCAACATGCATTGTGTCTTGGTAGAATCGATCACACATGATCAATTTAAATTAATTTTGATTGGTTAAGCAATTAAAATTAATTAAATAATTTTGTGATTGGTTGATAATTAGTGTTTAAAATATGGATGCATGCATAGGAATAAAAAGGATGATTGGATAACAATAAAATTGCGGATCATTTGAACATTTTCAAGATTTATTTTAGGGTACTTATCTACAAGATAATTGTTCCTGAAAAAGCCTAAATTATCCAGAAAAGAGATTAAAAAAATCATAGACTGAGGATGAAAAAACTTCTAGGAGCGGGAATCGGATCAAAAAACCCTAGAAGGAGAGTCCAAAACGCACCCGAACACAGAAGAAAATTCGGTGTCCAAGAGCCCATTCGGGACTTTTGGAGTGCTGAACGGCACTTTAAAAGGGCCAAATTTCCAGCTTTTGAGCTTTGGCCCAACGCCCTTCTGGTGATGATAAGGCACACCCTTTTCGATCTTTACACAAAAGGATGAGTCCTGATTCGCGTTCTACACATCAGAGCTATTTTTAGAGTCCTCTAGCCTCTATAAATAGAGGCTGGGTCTCATAATTTAGCACCTCTTTTCGATGCTCTAAGAGGCATACATTTTGAGGCTCTTAAATTGCTGATATTTGCTGATCCTCTCTGAGATTTGCTACTTAAATTTGGGTTTTTATGTTTCAAAGATAATTAAATAAATTCCTTTGAACCCTAAAACATCCCCTCAAGAACAAGGAGTGCTCATGTAAGAGGTTGTTTTCAATCACCTTTTCTTTTTATGCTTCTTGTTTATGATGATGAATGTTTTTCTTTGTCCATGAATTATTATTTATTGTTTTGTTAAAGCATGATCTTGATTTTTATACAATTGTGATGATCTTTTTCTTAATTCCAATAATTTGCATGTGAATAATTCTTTTTCTTAAAACAAAAACAAATCTGCATCTTTCTTAGATGTAGATCTGAATTTTTCTCAATAATAAAAAATAGAGCCACATCTTTCTTAGATGTAGATCTGAATTTTTATCAATAATAAAAAATAGATCTGCATCTTTCTTAGATGTAGATCTGAATTTTTTTTAAAAACAAAAATAGATCTGCGTCTTTCTTAGATGTAGTTCTGAAATTTTCTTAAACAAAAATATATCTGCATCTTTTTTAGATGTAGATCTGAATTTTTCTTAATTCAAAAACCGATATGCATCTTCATTAGATGTAAATCTGAATTTTTCTTAAATAAAAAAACTGATTTGTATCATTCTTAGATTCAGATCTAATTTTTCTTTAACATATGCAGATTTTTGAAATAAAGAAAAAGATTAAACATGATTTTGTTTGTGTTTGTTTCATTTAATTCATGTTGCATAAATTTAAATTATGAGTGAGACTTTCTTCTTAAAAAATCTTTTTCATTCTTTTAAAACATATAAAAAACAAATCTGATTTTTTTGTTATCAAAAAACCATTTTTTAGTTCTTAAGAAAACAGATATGATATTTTTCAAATCAAAAGACTTTATTTCATGTGATAAACACAAATCTAAATTTTCTATCTCCAAAAACCACATTTTTCTACATCCTACAAAATAGATCTGGTATTTTGACAAATCAAAATCATTTTTTTTTTTTACCAATCAAAACAGATCTGAATTTTTTAAACAAAAGAAGATACTTCATTCATAAATAAATTTATGTGATTTAATCTTTATTTAACATGTTCAACATATCATTCATGACATGCATAAAAGGTACATTGGTCACAAGAATCTAAAAGACCAAACTCTATCTGGACGGAATGGGTGCCTAACACCTTCCCATTCCGTAACCTAGCCTCCGAATTTAGGTCTTTGGTTAAGCAGATCTAAGCCTTGCCTTTAATTTTTATTTTGGGTAGAATGTAACTAGGACAAAAAGCCATGTAATTATTTGGTAGTTTGTAACTAGGACACAAAGCCATGTAATTTTTCAATTTTCCAAATATGTAATTTTTTATTCAATCAATGAAGAGAATAATTCAGTCATGTATTTAGTTTTTCTTATTTTTTTGTATTAAAAATAAGTGGTAACTCCATACCACTTACCCAAAAAGAGAGGTGCCCTAAAAAGCACTCCAAAAATCTCTCTTTTTTGAGAGGAAACTTTCGAGGTCTCTCATAGTGACAAATTGGGAAAAAACCCTATACATACCGCAAAATTACTGATATTCAATGTAATGAAATTATATGTATCAATCACTGTCATTTGTGAATTCTTTCACCTTTATATCGCAACCCCAAGGAAAACTTAATAAATATAAAAAGCACTCAAAGAACTTGAAAATAATGGGTTAAAAAGGAACACATGAAAAAATAATATAGAAAGAAAAATGTTTCAATATAGATTTATAATAAAACAAATAAAAAACCATTATCATCCAAAGTCCTTCATTTACAACCGCGCATATATACCCAAAACTAAACCATTCTAATCTAGAGTCCTTAATAAAAACCAAATCTTACCCAAATACCCAAACGAAAAACAATCCAACCAAAAGAACCAAATCTAAAGCATATTTAATCCACAAATTTTTTTAAAAGAAATTATAAAAAAAAAAAAAAACCCTAATTATATTGGTAGTTTTCTAAAATTTTAAAATGATACAATTGCCTATACGAATAATCATTGTTATTAATACCGGTTCGGACCCCGTTTCGGTTTGTCCAGTGAAATGGAATATTTCGGTACCGGCCGATTTCGGAGTACCGTTTCAGGGTGTTTCGGGGTTCTTAAAAAATAATTTATATATATTCTTGTTGAACATAAAATTGTCAATTCTAATAAATAAATAACTAAATATCAAATAATACAAATCATTTAGTCTTAACTCTTAAGTCTTAAACATCAATATAACATCAATTTAACATCACACAATAAGAAAATTTACAAGACAATAACAAAATTTACAAGACAATAACTAAATATCAAAAAATACAAGATTTACTCCTCCTTCTCATCATCATCCATGAGAGAAGGATCAAATTCATCATCAAAAGAACTCCCAAGAACTACCATCACCCATTGGACCTTTACTCTTTTTTTTTTCTTTTTTTTTTTAAATAGGCCAAATCCGGTACCGACCGGAATTTGCATCTCGGCCGGAATTGACCGGAATGGCCCGGAACGGCCCGGAATTTGACCCGAGGTGGAACGTGGGGTATTCCGGTACCGGTTTGCATACCGGTACGAAAAGTTCTGGCCGTTCCGGCCGGAACGGAACGGAATCAATAACAATGCGAATAATTATGTGTTTTTAAAATTCTACACTCTAAACTTTCATATTTGAAAGCATTGTTATTGATTCCGTTCTGTTCCGTTCCGGCCGGAACGGCAGGAATTTTTAGTACCGGTATGCAAACCGGTACCGGAATACCCCACGTTCCACCTCGGGTCAAATTCCGGCCCATTCCGGGTCATTCCGGTCATTCCGGCCAATTTCAGCCGAGATGCAAATTTCGGCCGGTACCGGATTTGGCCTATTATTAAAAAAAAAGAGTAAAGGTCCAATGGGTGTTGGTAGTTCTTGGGAGTTCTTTTGATGATGAATTTGATCATTCTCTCATGGATGATGATGAGAAGGAGGAGTAAATTTTGTATTTTTTTATATTTAGTTATTGTCTTATAAATCTTCTTATTGTGTGATGTTAAATTGATGTTATATTGATGTTTAAGACTTAAGAGTTAAGACTAAATAATTTGTATTATTTGATATTTAGTTATTTATTTATTAGAATTGACAATTTTATGTTCAACAAGAATATATATAAATTATTTTTTAAGAACCCCAAAACATCCTGAAACGGTATGCCAAAATCGGCCGGTACCGAAATATTCCATTCCACTGGACAAACCGAAACGGGGTCCGAAACGGTATTAATAACAATGTTTGAAAGCATCAAATGTTAATCAAGGGTGATAATCCTAATGTTTTCAAAACAAAAGAACAGAGATGGTTCTTATAAAAGAAAATTAAAAAAAAAAAACAAAAAAAAAGAGAGAGAGAAATGATAATTTGAGTCCAAAGCATCAAAATAAAAAGAATAAATAGAAGGCTTTTAATTCAAATTCGAATAAAAGTGAGAAGTTCTAGGGAAAATCAATGCGTATCTTTCGAATACACCGTTGAAGAGAAAGGATGGTGGGAGCAAATGAACAGAGCAGCGAACGAAGCAACAATTTCTGTCTCTTTCTCCATATAGCAAGCCTTTTGATTGTACGGGATGTGCACTGTTACAATTAGAACGAATATTGAAATGATGGGGTGAAATTTATTTTCCTGGTTTGTGTTTAGTTTTGATGAACTTTGTCTCTTTCTCTATCACCGTATTAAGCCTTTTGAACGAATTTTAAGTTTCAACCCGGTTAGTTTTCTTTCTATATTGAGAAACTTTGAAATGGTGTTTTAGTGTCATTGAAACAGTATAATGTTTTGCTTTTTAAGTGTAAGCATGGCAGATTTTTAGATGGACATATTTTCCTATGTGGCAGCACAGCTTTAATCGCAAGAAAAGGCTTCTACTTTTATATATAGCTAGTGCTCACCTAGGCTCTGTTAGCATCATAGAAAATGCATTAGACGAATTCAAAATTCTTTCATGTCTTCAAACAAACACCAGAAAGAGTGAAGGTACAATTGCCAAGATATTATCTTTCTTGAAGTTTGTTGAAGGCCAACTGCCACTTAGATATTTAAGCTTGCATTTGATATCTAGAAAACTATCTAGTAGTGACTGCACGCCTTAAATGCTTGGTGTGACCGAAAACTTTCTTTTGCAGGGATTTTAAAACTCATACGATCCATGCTCTATGGTATTCAAGTTTACTGGACTAATACCATCATTCTTCCGGTTAAAGTGATCAAAGAGATAGAGAGGTGCTTCAATAGATTTTTGTCAATGGGTGCTGATTCTATGGTCTCTAGAGGCAGGCATAGCTGCACGGTTTGCTTTTCTAAATCAAAAGGAGGATTGTGGCCATAAAAAGCTCTAGGACTGGAAAGGCTGATGTCACTAAGCATGTATGGAATCTCTTTATACAGGCAGGTTCCTTGTGAGTTGCAAGGGTACACACCTATCTCTTAAAAGGCAAAAGCTTTTGGTATTGTAAAGTTATTATTTACAACTGTGTTTTTGTTGGTTTATATTTCGTGCCAAATTTTATTGTAATTTTATTTAATCTTTTGTACCCTATATTTATTGTGGGATTTCATTGTAAGGGTTGTATGATAGATAGAGTAGTGTGAAGACTCAAGCAATTGAAAACTGAAGAGTTTTCGCGGGTAGTTTGCGACTTAGCATCCCGCGAACTCATGTGCCTTGCACATGCTGGAATGCGAAGAGTCAGGCCATATGGAGACAATTGTGTCTCGCGAGTATCTCGCGGGTAAGGCTTTCCCACAAGACACCCGTGAGACATTCTGTTCTGCCAGCCTGTCCAATCTGATACACACTTTCTGTGCCTACACTATATATACCCACATTACCCACAAATGCTGAGGAGTGCTTCTGAGAGAAAGCCCTAGCCAAACACCTTGAGAGTTAGAGATTGTTATACCCACAATCCTTTACACAATTTGCTTGTGGAATTTCCTCAACTACTACCTCTCCATTTCCATATCATTGAGAAGTTGATAACCCAAACACTTACCACACCCTTTCAGAGTGTCAAGTGAAGTTTTGGTGCTCTTGGGAAGCATTGGAAGAAGCGAAGGATGGCAGATGCAACATGGAGCTTGTTGCAGGATCCGAAGAGCTAGACAAGACAACGTTCTGAGAAGCCTTGTTGGAGTAGGAGCTAGGAGGGCTTAGGTACATCGGCTAGATTAGGCTTGGAGGGTCTCTTGCTAACCCATGTATCCTAACTGATTGTCTAGTGGATCGATTACCGCTTGGAGGGTGGCAGAGAGATTTTTTGCCGAGTTCTTCAGTTTCCTCTTCAATAACACATCGACATGTTATCTTGTGTTTGCGTCTTTCTTTCCTACTCTTTTACATTCCATTTTACTGCTGTGTTGCTTAGATTATGGATTAGAGTAGCTTGGTTGTTTGTTCGCTCGCATTTACACTATTCCGCACTTAATATTAAGTTAGTGTAAAATCAATCAAGCTGTAACTTTAATTTGGGGGTCTAAACAGCTCTTGTGTTTTCAACACATTTTCGAGCTTTCAAGTATGTCCACACACCCAATTTGCTCATGGGATTGGAGGAAGATACTAAAGCTTAGAGAGATGGTTAAACCTCTGTTTAGCCATTCTATAGGTAATGGCGTAAGAACTGTACTTTGGCATGGTAACTAGCATCCTAAAGGTGCTTCAATTCAAGAGTTTGAATTCAGATTGGTATATGAAGCAGTGAGTAGTTCTGATGCTAAGTTCTTGAGTATTCTTCAAGACGATAGCTTGATTTGTCCCCTAGCTAGATCAAATCAAGTGGTAGTTTTTCAAGATGGTCTTTCACAAGTTAGAATAGCAGGTGTTGATTATATTCACTGGATTCTCTCTAAATCTAGTATGTTCTCATATTCCTCTGATTGGAATAATATTTGAGTTAAACGAGAGATAGTAAATGGGGATAAACTGATTTGGCAACCTCTTTGTATTCCTAAACACTCTTTTATCAATTGGCTATCGCTTCTTAAATGGGGATATGGGGGTGATATCACGCGCTTGTTCTACAGAAACTTTATAGAGAATCGTAATCATTGTTCTTCAAGTGTTCTTTCACTCATATAATTCAGAGCAATCTTATGCATTTGTGTCAATTTCACCAATTAGCATGCTGGGATTCAGTTCTCAAATGGGTATTGATAAGTTGAAGTGTGCTATCTACCATATATGAATTCAGAGAATTGCAAGGTCATTCAATGGGAAGATTTTTTTTGTTAGAGAGCATTGCTACTGTGTATTTTGTTGTGTAGAGCTTATAGACAAACAAATGTTCTCCGAGTTTCACACTATAACAAAGCAAAATAAAAAGAGGAAATCATAAAAGCACTGCCCATTTCATAAAGCAGAACATTCACATACAAAATGACAGTTCCTTAATCACAAATAAATTCAACAAAGAAAGAACAGAATGAATGAATCATAATTTCCAAAATCATAAGTTACCCAAAAAAAAAAAAAAAAAAGTGAGTATAACTTACTGATACTGTAAAGGAGTGAAGTGAGGCAGAGAGACAAACATGGTTGTGAAGAATGGGTCACGCCATTATTAGAACAACATTAAATCTTATTCTTATTTAATCCCAATGATTTCGTTAAGATTAAATCAATATTTTTAGTGATTTCTGTAAATAAATAAATAAATAAATAAGAAAATATCTAAAATTGAGAAAACAAACATTTTGATAGAGAATCCAAAAACCCAAAACAAAAACAAGTCAAATCTAACCCTATCCAACAAAAAAACACAATTAAAAGTAACCTTTCATACCCAAACTTACAAAATGGAGGAAAAAATGTACTGTCAATTCCGGCAATCTGGTGATCTAAATGTGGCAAGGAAATGGACGGTGGTGGGAAAAACTGATATTTCTCTCTATGCTGGTAAGAGGTTCCAGAAAAATTCAATCCGTTCCTTTTGAATACGGAGTGAAAGGGATTGTTTTTGTTGTTCGGTGTATGGTTCTGACGAACTGATGGTGGCAAATATATAGCCTAATGATGTTGATGCCCATAGATTTTTCACTCTATGTGCTTACAGTTCCGATGCTCTAAGTCTAGTGAAAGACAAACATTGATGGCTTACGAACTTTGTCTCCTCTCTTTGTATCCTACATTTTTTTTTTTAGTATTGCGTGACTTTTAATTGTATTTTAACCGGTTATTTTTCTTTCATACCGAGAGCCTATCAAAAGGTGTTTTAACACTATGAAACAGTATAATTTATCACTTTTTAATAGTGAACGTGGTGGAATTTTAGATAGGTTTTTTTCCTACATGGCTGTACAACCTTAATTGTAGGAAAAGACTTCTACTTTTATGTATAGTAAATGATATGATAACTCACTTAGCACCAAAAAAAAAAAAAAACATATATGGGACACATGACACAAAATTAGGAATCTAAGGATTTTTTTTCCTTAGATTTGACTTTAAATATATGGGTAATGTTAACAAATGTCCTTAGGGCAATTATTAATAAATCATTTTAGAAAAGTTTTTATACAACTTTTATGAAAAAAAAAAAAAAAAAAAAAACTATCAAAAAAATTGATTGCTTTTTTCTTTTCCCAGAAAAATTTTCTACAAATATTTCTTAAACCAATGCCCTTAGGTAGGGGCGGAGCCAAAATTTCAGTCTAGAGGGGGCCAGATTTAAAAAGCAAAACTGAAAGATAAAATTAACTTAAAAATATTAATCAATATAAATAACAAAATAAACAAAGAATTGTTAATCAAGATAAATAACAATATGTTGTTGCCCACTTTGGCAAGGAGGCCCAATAATAGGAAAAAGCCCAACAATATGGGAGGGAATAAAGAAGAAGAATTAGCAAATTGAGAAGAAAACCATTAAACCCGAATGGCAGGACTAATGGACCATAGGCCTGTAAAATAGTAAAAGGGCCTCAAAGAAAGCAAGCGGGCCCAAAGAAGCTCGAAGAAAGAAGTAGAGAACCCATGGGCATTACGAGAAATGGAAAGCAAGCAAGAATGGGCCGAATGAGCCCAAAGGAATGAATTAAGTAAATAGGGGTTGGTAGAAAAACCTATAAACCTCGAAAGTAAAGAATATGGTCACTTGGGCCAAGGAAGCCTAAAAGACTTAGCAAAAGCCCATAGGAATGAAGGATTGGAATGGGCCGGGGATGCCCAAGAAAATGAAACGGGCCAAGGATGCCCAAAAGAATAAAATAGGCCAAGGGAGCCCGAAAGCGATGAAATGGGCCAAGGAAACCCAAAATAGCATGAAGACAAGCCCAATGATAGTACTGGGCTACTGGAATTGATCAGAAGGAAAGCATGCAACAGGCCCAAAAGAGGCCCAGCAAGCACAAGTCAAATAATAACATGGCAAGAGCGTTAATCGGCCCGCAAAGAGGTTAAGGGATGGATTGAAGAAGGAAAGGCCTACGACCAAGCAAGACTCGGCCTATGAAAGAAGTAAAACATATCATCCACACCACAAGAGGTAAAGAACGAGTAGCAAAACGTGTAGACAAGCCCTCAGGTTATGGCAAATGCATGAACAGCAGACAAACCATGGACGCATATGGAAATGGAACACGCATAAGGCTCAGGCACCACTCACTTATACCCAACCAATACAGGAGTGGTGGGCCATGGGTTAGAGGTAAGAGAGGGTATGGTCTGGCGGTGGGGAGAAGGGGAAAGCCTTCTGGGTTCTCGCTCAAGCTCTTTTGGGGGAAATGTCCTGCTGGGATGACATACCATCCAAAAGAGGGAAAGATGAGCTGGAATCACTAGGTGCATGCCATAGGGGATAGTAAGAGAGAATGTCCACCCTTATCCTGATGGGAATGCCACGTTGAGAAACAAAACAAAATAAAACTCTTTTGTCTAGGAATGGAATGTGGCACGACCAGCACAGGTAAGTGGTGATGGCTGGGCAACCAACAGACCAATGGGTGGTCTGGGAAGGACACCTATATCAGGACAAAAGCTGTTAAGAGGCAAAACAGTAAAAACTCATCACGGTAGGTAGTATAAAAAATGGCCTTAACTATGCACAGTGGAGACAAAATAATGGAGAACGGAGAAAAGGAAAAGAAAAACACGAGGAAAAAAAAAGGAGTGAAATATAAGAGGGAAAACAGAAAACTTAGAGAGGAAAAAGGAACCGGAGAGGAAAAATAGAGAGTGAGCAAGAGTGTGATAGTAGGCATGCACCAATATGCTATTCCTTTCTCTCCTTCTAAAAGCCTACTCTCTAGTGAGGATTAAGGAATGTAAGGGAAAACCATCTAGGCCCATTCTCTCAAAGTGGGAAATTTCTATGGCAGGACTTCCTAGTGAGATTGCCCACATTGAAGGGTGGTTCCCTTTCTAGACTTGACTCCGTTGAGAAATCAAGCACAGCAGACTAACCATCATTCCTTTTATTTTGTTGATCAAGCATTAATATTATTTCCTTTCCTTTTTATCATTGTTATTAACTCATTTCTGCTGCATTTACATCACTGCATTATCTCCTCCTTTACTAAGATCATGATTTAGCTTTTCTGTTTTCTTCTGGCTGACAGTAAACATATTCTTCTTATTATTGTCATATTACACCTGCCTGCCATAACTTTTTTGTAACAGTTTCCTCCGCCATGGGCACGTGTCCAAGGTCTTAGCAAAAGCTTGTGCACAAGCTAGCTTCGGGTGTGTTGCAGTCAAGCTAGTCCTGACTCTCCTACCCATAATCATTGGGCCGTAACGTGGCAAGAGATAGCTCAGCCTACAGTTGCAAAAAAGGCCTACCACACAATCAAAGTAATCAATTCTTTATTTCATATCAACAAAATAAATGAGCGAAATTAATCAATTCATTATTAAAATTAATCAGTTCATTATTAACAACAATCAATGTAAGAGACTAATCTAAATACATAAAATTTAAATATCTAATTTAATTCCTTCAAATAAATCAATGAATGTTAAGACTTAAGAGTATAGTATTATACTACGTATACATGTCTCACCACCTTGATTGCTTTTAAGAAAAAAATATGAAAAAAGAAAGTACATAATTTGTTTTGGTTATTATTATTATTTTGGTTAAATTTTAGGACCCACTAATTTAAGCCTTGAAGTTGAAGTGCAGTGAGAAAGTTTAAAAAATAAAAAGGGTGATTAGCTATAAAAAGTATGGACACGGATTTCCTCTAAACTACTTTGGAGGAAATCCTCCAAACTAGAACAGCTATCACTTAATGCAATTGACACTTAAGCAACGCACATGACCCATTTTAACTGAAGAGCTGTTAACCCTAACAGTGTTAGTCAAATTTTCTTCTCAGACGTACACTGATACACAGCCTCACACCTCTCTCTCTCATCTCCTCCACCTTTGTCTTGGTTTTCTCAGCAAACTCAGACCGGCGAGCTCTTGTGAGGCGCGCGGAATCGACGGCGGCCACGTGCAGCAGCCGCTGATCTCACCGGATCAACTGGACAGCCTCTCTCTCTCTCTCTCGCTCCTCAAACTCCTCAAACCCGCATCTCAATCTGAGGTTCTGACCGGCAAGAGCTTGTGAGGCAGAATGGATGGCGGCCACACCTCTGTTTTTCTCAGAACCTCAAACTGACAAGAGAATCCGACCACCCACTACACATGGCCAGCCTCTCTCTTTCTATTCAAACCCACCTCTCTCCTCTCTCTTTCTCTCTTATCCCTCCTCCCAAACCAGCAAGAGAATCCGGCCACGCACTGCACACGCCATTCCTCCGCCGATTCTGCCCCATCCCTTCTCTCAATCCATTAACAGCCTTCTCTCTCTTTGCCATTCCCATCCCCCACCCATCTCTTCGCCGCCAAGGACCACCGATCCTACCACCCATCTTTTCAAGGCTTCGATTTTTATAAGAGAGAAAATTGAAATCTCTTTTCCCACTTGACAACATCTGTTCTGCAACATCATCTTCACCCTTAATCGGTAAAGGTCCGATGTTCCTATATGAAATTTCTAAAGAGAAACGCTGTTTAATTTCAGAAGAAAGCAAACTGAAATCTCTTCTCCCACTTGATGATATCAATTCTGCAGCATCATCTTCTCTCTTAATCAGTAAGATCTGGTTTAATTTCCTATACGAACTTTCAGCCTACTCTATTTTTTTTTTTTTTTTTTTTTTTTTATCTAACAGATTTTACATATTCATTTGGTTTTGGTTTTGATTTTTTTTTTTTTCTTTGAATCTTAGGGTTTTAGAAAGGGGTTTTTGGCTGATTTTTCATGGTATTAGAAAGAATAGTTTGGTTTTTTTTTTTTTTTTTTTTTTTTTTTTTTTGTTGTTGTTGTTGTTGTTGTTGTTGTTGTTGTTGACTGAGAAAGGTAGCTTTCCTTTGGTTTTAAATGGATATATATTTTTAAGTTCTTATGGATGTAATAAATTTTTATTATTTTAAAGAAAATTAGACCAGCAATTTAATTTGGAAAGAAGCTGTTTGTAATACGGGATGTTTTTCCTTAAATTTTATATATACATTTTTGATTGAGTTTATGAACCACTCTTGTTCCTATTCAAATCCACTGGTAATTATTGTTTCTTTAAAGTTTGGTTATATTCATGAGGCTTTGAGTGTTTCTGCTGTGATTCAAATGAATTCTTTGTTGTTGGCCATTAAAATCTCTAGAGGCTAAAAAGGTTGTAAAATTTTCTATTAAAAAGAATAGAAAGATCATATCAGATTCCAAAATTTTCATAATCAATAGAAAGATGGTCAAGAAAAAACTGTAAACCAAGAGACGTTTTTAGTTAGTTTAATTTTATTGTCTTTATTCTATGCAAAATTACTGCTTATTTCTTTCAATTTCTTTTATAGATGCTAGTCCATATCATATGAAGCACAGGTGCATTTAAGCTCAAGAATGCTATTATGGAGCAACAATATAAACTCTGTTTACAGAACAAGTGCAACTTTAAGTTCTTTCTCATAATGTGGACCTTAAGGGTTAAAAGTGAGATCCAGAAGACTTAAATGGACAAGAAGATTAATATTTGCACAGTTCGCGACTGAGGATAGCTGCTATATAAGTGTAATAGGGATGACGGTTAGTTCAGAAGAGATGTGCAATCCCCATGGATAAAAGCTGCATTTTTGAAGTGCTTTCTCTGTCTATAAATTTGCCTAATTGTTCTTTCAAATGGATATGCAAAGAGGCAAATCATGCTCCTTAAATATTGGCTACCTAGTCTCTTAAACACAGGTTTTGGGGTAGCTTGAATGTTGATTCTGGACCCAAGGCCCTTCTTGATGTAATTTCTGAGGATAGTAGCAAGTCCTCTTCCTTTGTATTGCCTTGATGTTCACTGCTTTGTATTTTAATAAAATCTTTTTCTCATAGCAAAGAAAAATGATACAACACCTTGCCACGAGACAAATTTTTTGGCTTGGGGCAAAGAGAGCTTTTCAGAGTTGCTTTGTATATTTAATTTACATCCTTCACTATGCCCCGTTATACAGATTGTTTGAATTGGCCAAGTATATATATAGATATATATGTTAGTTGTTGCAACGACTACAAATGCAAAATCCATAGCTTATATTCTGTTACCAACCAAGAAATGAATCCATTGCGTTCTTAAAACTCATTGCAACAGTACAAAACAAGACAAAATAGAGAGAACAAAACAGAGAAACCCTTTTTTTTTTTTTTTTTTGAGAAGCAAAAAAAAGACTAATAAAATGTAAAAGAGATGTCATTTCAAGTGGGCAAATGACCATAAAGTCTCCAATGCAACAGAACTGTTTACATTATTCCAACTTTCTAAGATGAATCAATCTTGCTGCAATTACTATAAATGCAAAATCCATAGGTTATGTTCTGTTACCAACTAAGAAATGAATTCATTGCATTTTCAACACTCATTGCAACAGTATAAAACAAGACAAAATAAAGAGAACAAAACAAAGTTTTTTTTTTTTTTTTTTTTTTTTTAAGAAGCAAAATACAGAACAATCAAATGTAAAGGAGATGCCATTTCAAGTGGGCAAATGACCATAAAATCTCCAATGCAACTGAACTGTTTACATGTATTCCAAAACTCTGTCCAAAAAATACTATCAAAGTTCTGTCCACTAGATGTTATATAACAGCCAATATATTGTCCAAAAACTGTGCAAAACACAAGGAAAACAGCCAATATGGTGTTTTTCAAAGGTTGTCAATATCAGGATCTACTGAAACCTGCAAAATATGCCACCAAATATAAAATAAATGTATGGAAAAAATAACTAAAAGGAAAATATAAGTTTAAGTTGTAGCAAAATTCATAACGACTATACACACCTGATTCAGGCCATATAACCCAACGTGATCTTGTCCAACTAAAAATTCACAATCAAAAGATTCCTACATATAGCATTTAAACAAATTAATATTCCATTTTCTATGCTAATGAAAGTAACTAGATAGTAGGATATTAGACAAAATTTATAAGTATACCTGATTCAAACCATTTAACCCAACAACATTGTCTTGTCCAACCAAATTACTACAGTTGAAAGATTCCTGTATATGATATTTAAATAAATTTATGGGTCACTTTTTAATATTAGTAATTGTTTAATAGGATATTAGAAAAAATATGTAAGTAGTAGCATCATACCTGAGTTATATTATCTACTAATTGTGATGGTTGTTCAACATTACTATGTTCTTTGTGAGAATGAATATTAACTTTGGAATCGACCTATGTGGGAAGAAAAAACAATTGTCACATAAAACAAATTTATGAACCTACAAATTCATGTTCTATAATGGAAAGTAAATAAACTTACTCTATTTAGGCCACCACGTGATTGAACTTGTCTTGCTCCACTAGTCTTTTTGGGTTGATCCTTCTTACTTTGAGATTTTTTTTTTTTTTTTTGTCATTTCTAATGAACTTTTCAACCTTCCTTTTGGACGACCTACAATAGGTTTTGTTTTGATCCCACATATGCGTTGAGAAATGTCCACATGTGACTCAAATCCACCGTCACCTTGTAAAACATTCTCGGGAACAACTTCACCATGGACCTCACCCTCCATAGAGGACAAACAACATTTAATTCTCATTTCTTGCAAATCCTTCAATAATTTGTCAAAACATTTATCAACATGTTCATACATCATCTCTCTTTCTGCTGCAAGTGTGTTAATTTGAAGACATTTATGACTCAAGTGAGAAAGACGCTTTCCCACTGACTCTTGAGCACTACCTTTAAAATCAATGCCACGATAGTCCTTAATAGAACCAACATTTGCATCTTGTGTCCATCTTTTCAATACATAATGGGCTGGAATTCTCTTAACATTTTTCTTGTCAAGAATTTTCAAAGTATGGGAACATAGAATTCCCACAAAGCTAAACTTCATGCAACTGCATTGAACTGTCGTTGTTGAGGCTTCATATTTGACTAAGTGCTCTTGAGTTTTGTTTCGATATTTCACTCTGTATTCTATGATAGAATTAGATTTACTAGCCTTGTAAATAGTACAATCCACAATCTTCACATATTCATCTTGAAACATTTTGAATATTTCTGGAGTGTACAACTTTGCAGCATGTCTCAACATCTCAAAATCAAATAGTAAAACTGGTGTTGTTTGTCTCATGTTGAACTCTGCTTGTAGTTCTTGGCTTCGCTTATCAGACAATACTCTAGAGTAATGTCCAAAAAATTGCAAAAGACCATGTTTTGGCTTCAAGTATTTCTTCAACACACCATTCATTGACTTTCTGCGTTGAGTGCTTTTCATATCAAAAGTGAACATATTTCGACCATATACCATACACCATTTCTCTTTCACATCAAACATTTCATGAAACCATGGATTATCAGTTAGATCATATGTCTCAAGCATGTAATTCCAAGCAACTATCCATTCATTTTCATCTTCAAAATCATACACACAATTACTAAAATCATTTCGAAATTGGCTTGATGAATTAAATATATGATGTAGGCACTTAACAGCATTCTGATAAATATGCCACACACATAGACGATGATTTGATTTAGGAAACACATCTTTTATTGCATTAGCCATTGCAGCAGATTGATCTGTAAATATAGTTTTTGGTTGTTTCCCCGACATTGCACTCAAAAAAGTTTCAAACAACCACTTAAAAGGCATTATAGTTTCATCATAAAGTAAAGCTGCACCAAAGACAATTGATTGTTTATGATGATTAACCCCAATAAATGGAGCAAAGGGTCGACCATATGAATTTGTTCGATAAGTGGTGTCAAAACATATAACATCCCTAAAGTGTCCATAATCAACTATAGATCTAGAATCAGCCCAAAAAATATTCAAAATTTGATTATCATCATCAAGTTGTATAGAATAAAAATAAGATGGATCTTCTAATTGTATTTTTCTAAAGTGATCCGTCATAGCACGACCATCTCCTCTCTTTAAAGCCTCTCTCCTCTTGGAATTTACATGATTTTTATAGTCAACATTCAAAAACCCAAGATTTTCATAACCACCAACTTGCAAGCTCAACAAATCTATGGTTTGTTTTATTGATAGCCCACATTTTTCTGCATCATCCGCAAAAGCTTGTCGGGCAGGTGTAATTTCCCTATTTGATCTTAACATGTGTTTCATTGGAGAAGGAGCAAGCTCATGATTATGTTGTTCGTGAAAAGAAACAACTTCTAACATACCATCCTTTTGAAGTTGACAAGTCATTTGTGCTAAACAACCAATTCGTGAAATTGGGTGATGAAAAGATACATGTTCACGACGTTTGTCAATAGCTCGTTCACCTTCTTTTGAACAACAAAATGTTCTCATCTTAACATATCCAGCACTTCCTCGCTTAACAAACTATTTCCTTACACTGAAGCTCATTCTATAAGCATATTGTTTGTAAAACTCATATGCACTATCATCACAATCAAATTTCATTCCAATCATTGATGCCTTAATTTCCTTATTGTGTTTACTCGGGGTGTTTGGACTGCCATCAATAGGTTTTACTTGAGCTTCTTCCTAAATCCAAAAACCAATAAAAAACAATAGTGTTAAGAATATTCAATATGAAAAATAATATTCAATTTTTTTAATAAACCCAGCAAAAAAACCGTAGTTGCTTATAGTCTTACAAACAGTTACAATCAACAACAAAAACAATATTTAGTACTCAAAATACCTAAACATCCTATTCAACATAAATTATACTCAAAAACTCCCAAAAAATAAGTAGTATATAAATCCTTGCCACCAACAATAAATACCCATTCAAAACCAACAAAACCATAAACTCTTAAGCTATAGAACTTAGCTATATGCATAATCATAAGGACAAATATTCAAACTTCAAATATGATGCAATTTGAGAAACCAATTTGAGGAAATAACTATCTTTAAAATTTTTTTTTTTTTTTTTTAAAGAAAATCAGACCTGAACAAATTGAGAAACATTGCATTTGTCACTGTCAGGGAGAATGCCGAGACACGATGAAGCGGTAGGAGCGATGGAAGCGGTGGTCCTTGGCAGCGAATTTATGGGAGCGGCATTAGCTGAATGAGAAACTGAATGAGGCGGAATCAGCGAAGGGGGAAGCGGGTGAAGAGGAGGAATGGAGATATGGTCCGGTGAGATCGGCGGCTGCTGCATGTGGCCGCTGTCCATTCCGCCTCACAAGCTCTTACTGGTCAGAACCTCAGAACCTTAGGTTGAGACATGGGTTTGAGGATTTTGAGGAGCGAGAGAGAGAGGGGCTCTCCAGTTGGTCCGGTGAGATCGGCGGCTGCTGCACGTGGCCGCCGTCGATTTCGCACGCCTTACAAGAGCTTGCTGGTCTGAGTTTGCTGAGAAAACCAAGACAAAGGTGGAGGAGATGAGAGAGAGAGGTGTGAGGCTGTGTATCAGTGTACGTCTGAGAAGAAAATTTGGCTAACATTGTTAGGGTTAACAGCTCTTCAGTTAAACACATGACCCCAAGCTTAAGTGTCAATTGCATTAAGTGACAGCTGTTCTAGTTTGGAGGATTTCCTCCAAAGTAGTTTGGAGGAAATCCGTGTCCAAAAAGTATTGTGCGCTAAGTGATGATAAGGGTAAATTTGGCATAAGACAATAAAACATGGGACGTGATTGGCATTATATAGACTTGGCAATGTACGGAGCAACTTTTTTCCTTCCTTTTGATATTTGGTTTCAAGTCAAGTATGGAGTTTTTTGTTTTGTTTTTTCTATCAGGAGGGGCAGAGTGCTTAACAATTAACATATAGAAGTCATATGTGAAATTTTTGGTGGAGCCAGGGGGGGGGGGGGGATGTAAACTTTATGCATTAAAATTTGTAGTAGTTTTATCATTTTAAAAAATTTCGATATCTGTATCATTCATGAGAAAATAATGCACAACCATTTTTTTAAAAAAAAATACTTATTGTAAAATTTTGGGCCTTCTTATAATGGGAGTTGGGTCTTTTTTACGAGGGCGTAGAGATTTGTTGTAGTGTGCACCTTAGACCCATGCCTAAGTGGGCTAGGCCTTATGTTAGCCCTAATTAGATTGAAAGTGAACATGTGAACATCATGTACTGGGTGAGAATCAATTACAGTTCACTTATCCTAACTCACATGATCCACATAGTCGTTTTTTTTTTTTTTTATCCAATAAAAATTGTTAAAAGTCTAATATAGGAGTCAATTGTGTTATTGAAATACCGCGAGGGTTACCACCGCGCACCCTTGGTAGGGTGGTCACTCCACAAGTACAAGTGCTTATAGGGTGTGGGGTGTGGGGGGCAAGGGCTAGGGTTCAAGTATCCAGAAGAGAGCGTCACACACATAGGTAATTATTGAGTACTCTTGGAGTACCATAAATGCGTACTCTCCCCTCTCACATAACTATGGGTCCCAGTAATTAAATTTATGGTGGGACCCACAATTCATGTGAGAGGAGTGAGTATGCATTTATGGTACTGTGGTTCCCAAACCCAATGGTACTCCCTATTGGGGGGAATTGGGCTTTCCAATTTATTTGTTGGTGGGTTTCTTTGCACTCCTACTAGGTATAGCTTCAAATGCTGCCTTGATAGCCCAGTGCTCTCACCCTTGCTCCTCCCACACCTAGTCCGTATAATTCACTCTCTTTCCCTCTTCTTTTATTACCTTCTTGTGTTTCCCAACCCCCTTTACATTCATCCTCCCTTCCTTTTTATAGTCTCCCCTTAATGGGGATCCAAATAATTACTTTTGCATCAATTCCCATGTAGGCCCCACAAATCCCTAGAAAATTGCTCCCTTCTGAGGATTCTCTTGAAACTTGCACCTGATGCCAAGGCACTAACAGGGCTCGGGGTTCGACCCGAGTATTGACTTCTCCCCCCCTGGCCATCCTAGGCCTACATGTCTGTACTAGGCCTAGCCCAGCCCAGTTATGGTAGGCCACCTCTGAGTGTTGATCCTATGTCCTTAAATTGTGTCCATTAGGCTAGGCCTACCCTAACAACACTGGGCCAGTATTGATCACCGACCCTAGGTCCCTACAACAACCCCCCACGATCCCATTTTCATGAAGTGGAAATCGGATCAGGGTCCTTTCTCTTCGGGGGTCGGTTAAATTTTTCAAAACTAATATTACACATCGGGAAGATCAACTGTCAGCCAATTAATGCAACAGACATGACAGCTTATGCTTTATGCGCTTGTGGCCGTAACTGCTACATCAAATAGTCAAGATGATCTGACGCTTCAATTATCGATGTGTGCGTGGAAAGAAGTAACAACAGGCATTAATTAACTTCTTGCAGTTGCATTAAATGGTGTGCTCCCTATAAATAAGGCCATGGTTTCTGCCATAATCTTCTTTATTTTCTTCCAAGTTCAGAACCTTACTAATCTCCTCTTCCCGAGCCCCAAATCTCTCCCGAGATCATTTTTGCTAGCACGAGGTTATACAGTAAATTCCTCTACCCCCTGCCTCTTTCTTTCCTATTCTTCCTTAGTTATCTTAGTAGAAAAATGGGTTTTTTCCTATCTTTTGAACACTAATGCAGATGTAGAGTCCTTCAAAACTATATGAAACATCCCTCATGACGTAAACATAGCATACTGTCGTGAGGGAGATATAGATGATCAGAGGTTACCTTGGGTAGTTTTCTTTCCCTTAATGGCCATACTAAAGGGTGGGGTTAGGTTTCTAGTAGATCCTTTCTTACTTAGAACTCTCAACTTTTACAGGCTCAACCTAGACCAGTGCCTACCCAAATTTTATAGAGTGGTAAATTGTGTGGGACGTCTTAACCGACTATATGGCCTGAACCTCACACACCATGACATTAACTTCTTATACGACATCTGGGGTAGTTTGAAGAATGGGTACTATTTCTAGACCCGAAACCCAATGGTTAGACTGATATCGTGCTTCCCCAACTCCAATAGGAATTCTGTTGGGGAGTTTGTTAGAGTGAGCAAGAATTGGCTTAATAGATAGCTCACTTGCCTGACCTCTCCTCAGCAAATAGATCAGTATTTTTCTTCCCAAGATTTACCATAACCCAAAAGAACGGATTTTAGTTTTAATTCCCCCCCCCCCTCCCTTTTTTTTTGTTGTTGTTGTTGTTTTTTTTTTTTTTTTTAATTGTTCAAGCATTTTCTAACTTTTTCATGTAATGCTGTTCTCTGTTTCTTAATGCAGCCTCCAAACGATTTCAACTTGACTTAAACATCGTACAGATTCGGGACCTCAATTTCGTCATGTGCTTAAAGATCTTCATTCATTATGACGGTCAACTTAGAGTGTCACATCTGATCCTCAGTTGCGTGCCATCATACACCAACTACCATGACTTCTCAGGTGCTTTAACAGTCGATAGCCCCTTCCTATACTACTTGGACGTTCGACTGCTAGGTTTTCTACCAAACGGCCTCACAAGTAGCAAGGCTCGGCACTAAAGACCTCGAAGGGTAAGGGAGGGCTCCCTTGAACCAATCTGTGATAGTCTAGCAAACACAGTTTTTCACAGTCGAGCAGAACACATACCCATCAAAGCCCCCATCCCCCCTAAACCAACCGAAGACATGGTTCAAAGACGCAACATGGGCCCCGAGCATTGGTTCCTAGGTGCTCAACCCATCGGGGGCTAGGCCATTCCATAACCAATCCCTTAACAAACAACTCCCCCCATGGCCTGTCCACGTAGGAAGAGGAAGAGGGGTGCTGACGATCCTTTATCAGGGTCCGGTGCCCCTCCTGCTGCACAGTCCCTCGCTCTAGTGCCAAGGACACTCCTTCTGAGATGAGGCTTAACGATCAACTGGCGATCATTGGGTCCGACATGGCCTCCATCTTCACTCCCCCTTCCTCGAGATAGGAATGTACTTTCCTACTGGGTGACAAGTCCCTCCCCAATAACTCCTTTTTTCGTACTTTGAGGAGTGGCATGGAAGGGTAGTTGTAGAGAACCTTGTTCAGGCTCTGTTGCTACCTGCAAATATGGAGCACTACTCAAGGTGTCGGGATGAAGACCTTGTCCTCAAGCTCAAATGGCACAATATAGCTATGAGTGTGCCCACCCACTTTTTCTCATCCTTTTTTTTTCCCCTTAAGTATGAGTTCTCGGCCTGTACTAATTCTTTGGCTATTTCTTTTATTGTTCCAAGCCGCCCAACTAACCCACGTCGTAAAGGGTCAGCTAAAGGGTGTCATGGAGGAGGCCAACAAGGAAAAGGCGCTAAAGCAAGTGGTCGAGGACACTTTAAATGAAAAGGTCCTTGAGCTGGCCACTAATGAGCAAAGGGCAACTTCTGCCGAGAGGGATTAAGAACTAGCTAAGCAGAAGGTGGAGGCCTTACAGGGCAAGCTCGAGGAGGCTGAGACCAAACTCGCTAAGGCCGTAAGCATTGTCTTAACCCGTGAGAAGGAGCTTGCGAACCTGAAGGAGACCATAAAGACATGCAAGTAGGCATTCTACAATAGGGGGTTTGTTAGGTCACAATCTGAATGACCCATTGTGATTAACCCTAATTAATTAATTAATTAATTTAGCCAAGTAATTAATTAATCAATTAATCATGCAATTTTATGGAAGCACAAACAAATCACCAATCAACTAAATATACAGCGGAAAATAAATAACACGGTGATTTGTTTACGAATGGGGAAAACCCTAACGGCAAAAACCCCACCGAGTGATTTTCAGGTCACCACTCCTGAAACTCCACTATTATCAAATCAAGCGGTTACAAGTAAAGGAATCCCAAGTACCTTACCAACCTACAGTTGAACCCTTACCCCAATACCCAATTGGACTTGATCTGTAGTGACAATCTCCACCTTTGATGCACAGCTCCCAAGTGCGTGACTAACCAATGCGCGGATCCAAGTACGCGACTTCAGAACACCAACTGAGGAAGAATGGTTGGCTGCAAAGTTCTTCAGTTCATCCACATGATGAATAGCAGGAAGATGCTTGGTTACAAAACCCTATGGTGCATATACACAACAACTTCTTGATGGAAGATGAACTAGGTCAAGAACTTCGTCTGTTGATCACAATTTGCGTAAACAGAGATTGCTCAATGATAATGCAACTTGTGTCACCCAAAACGGCTCTTAAAATAATCCTTTTATATGTTTAGGGTTAGAAGAAAAGAAGGCATATTCACGGATCCCAAGAAAATCATATTGGAATTCTGACTTTTTAAATCTCGACAGATAGCAGGTGTCGAGGTAGCTATCGAGAGGTGTCGAGCTTTAAAAACTTTGCACTTCAGCTTGCTTTTTCTTGGACAGACTTGATGACTTCAACACTTGACCTTGAAACATGGTTTCTTGAAGTATTAAAAACACCTAGAACTACCCAATTACAAGCAGAGTGCGTTTTGTCAAAGGATTAGCCAAATTACATAACTAAGTGACATATGTTCTTAAACAAGTTAAAACATATATGTCCTAACAGGATTCACTGACACTAAGAATTCGTTGAGTACGGTTGTCTTCCAAGCTTAGAAGCTTGGGTTTTCAGAGGGTTGGATGGCAGCAGTGAATGCTATTAGTCTCTCCGAGTCTTCTATGTTCAAGGACCCCGATCAGATCCCCTAGCCCAATGATCCGCCCGTTCAAGCCCCGACCCAAGAGTAGCTCGATAAAGAAAATGAAAAGGGGGAGGATAGCCCTAGTATGGCAGAGTTGGCTGAGCAAATCGACTTCCACGTAGTGGTGATTGACATGGACAACCCAACAACCAACATCATTCCCGAGGGCCAGGGCACCCCTAAAGTGAACCTATGAAAGCTTCCTTGGCCACCCCCGCTGTGACCCAGGGTTTGGTTCCTTGAAGTCACAAACTCGTTTAATCAGTTTTTATTTCTTTTATGTTTTAATTTTGCTAAACTCTATGTATGCATTTAAGTTGTATTTGTTTTATTTATTGAATAGTGTTTTGTTTGCTAAATATGGAGATTGAACTCTTTAAGTACATATGTTTGGTTGAATTCTTTTCTTACAATTTGGACTATTACAGCATTTTGATTAGTATGTAATTATGTAACCGATCCCTTTTATCCGAACAACGCACTATTACAACTTTGGGATGATATCGTGCTAATGAATTTCATAAATTGTTCTAAGTATTTATGGTTGATGACCTGAACGTTGCATAACCGACCCCTTTGGCCTAAATGTTGCGTTATTACAACCTTTGAGTAATGTTGTGAAACTCCATTAGCAACTATCGTAGATGCATGGGAAATGTCCCGAACCAAATGACTTGTAGTATAGTTTATATAGTCGAGGTCTTTTAGTTAGACGGTTATCGACCCAGGCTTAATCCTTTGTCTTTAAAACTGAAGATCTGGTAAGGTTTCCACATAGTCGGTGACTAGGGACAAGTCGAGGCTAGGCTTTTGTCCTTAGAAATAATTCATTAAGGTTTCCACCTAGTCGGTGACCAAGGTTAGGCCGAGGCTAGGTTTCTGTCCTTAGAAATAATTCGTTAAGGTATCCACCTGGTTGGTGACCGGGGTAAGCCGAGGCTAGGTTTCTATCCTTAGAAATAATTCGTTAAGGTTTCCACCTAGTTGGTGACCAAGGTCAGGCCGAGGCTAGGTTTCTGTCCTTAGAAACAATTCATTAACGTTTCTACCTAGTCGATGATTGGGGTCAAGCCAAGGCTAGGTTTCTGTCCTTAACAATATGACAAACATCGCATAAACTATCTAAACAACTTTCAACAATATTGTGATGAAAAATAACTAGATCCGTTCCACGTACTCTATTCAAACCTACTTACAACATTGGACATTTTTTACAATAATTATAGTAAGGATAATATTTCTATAAATTGTTAACGTTCCAAGGTCGGGGCAAGGGTCTCTCTTCCATTTCCTCCAGATAGTAAGCCCCCGTTCTAGCTATGGTTGTCACTCAGTAAGGCCCTTCCTAGTTTAGGGCAAGCTTTCCCGCATTTTGGTCTTTCATTCTTCCCACTACTCTCCGCAAAACCAGGTCTCCTACAATGAACTCTCTAGGCCTCACATTCCTGTTGTACCCCTGAGCCAATTTCTGCTTGTAATCAACAAGTTGAATGGACACCATGTCCCGTCTCTCTTGCAAGAAGTCCAAATTCTCGGTCATTTATGTGTCATTACTGCCCGGAAAGAAACTAGCAACCCTTATACTTAACATGCTTATCTCCACTGGGATGATTGCTTCTGCCCCATATGTAATGGAATAAGAGATTTCACAACACACTCAGTAGTTTAGTAGGCCCACAACGCACTCGGTAGCTCTTGGACCCAATTCCCTTTCGCCCCCTCTGTCGACGCCCAGCCTAGAACGGAGAACCGTCGGGCCTTCATTCGACCACCCGCCATGGCAATGGTCCAATACGCGCGGGGCCCGTTGAAGTCCCCTCTCGAAAGACTGTGCGGTTAGTGGTTCATGCGAAGCTTCAGGTGCTTTCTCTGTGTGTGTGGAGGAAGGTAGGTCTACCTTTGGCGGTGTTGCAGGAATCTTGGCCAAATTTTAAGGGAATTACCAAAGGTAAGTGAAGTCACCACCAATCATTGGGTTTTTCTAAGGTGTGATTGGTCACCTATTTCTAGTTGATTTTATTACCAATCCTAGGTTAAGAAAAAGGGCATTTTTCCTAATCTAATATGGATGGCAAAAATCTTGATCCTTAGGTCCGAAAGTTTGGTTATGTGTGGGGAAGGTGTTAGGCACCCCACAAAGTCTGTCCAATGACAGTCCTTTGTTTTGATAAAACCTTAATTTTCAGAAATTGGCAATAAAAACATGATTTTGGCATTGGCTTTCGAGGATTTGAATGCACGGGGGCTTTGATGTTTAGGTTTTGAATAGGTGTGGTCCTAATCTATGCTTTCCTAAGACATTCGAGCAAAGTGCCAGATTTCCATGGCGAAAACTCGGCAACATGTCACCTTGCTTTTGCAGTAGGAATTAGGCATCGCTCGCCTTAGGTGACACGAACATGGAAAGGGGCGAGCAAGTATATATATACATACATCATACACAATCCAAGCACGCAGAGCATGAAAGTAAATGCCTACATCCCTAGAGCATGACCCAAAATATAAGTGCAGGAAACTAAACAGGGGTTGCCATACTCTAGAGATGAGGACGAATGGTACATGGCATGATATACGTAATACAAACCATCTAAGAGAGGAAGGGAGGAGGAAGGAAGGGGTTTAAAAGAGTACATAACCAAAAGGAAAGGCTAAACTCCTAAATCTACTGAACACTGCCACTTGGCTTAACCACATGCTTTTATCTTCACCCTTTTTGCTTACGCCTGGGAGACTGTGCCTTATCTTCATGCATCTTCACTCCGTGTGTACATGCAAAGGCAAAGACAAGAAACCAGCAGATGAGCAATGGAAGGAAAAGATGCAAAAAGCATATGAAAGAGGCATAAAGAAGATAAGTATGATAGACATGGCAAGCAAAGAAACAAGAAAGTGAGCAAACAAACGAGAAGGCAAACAAGTAAGAAAGCAAGCCAGCAAGCGAAAAGGCAAACAAGAAAGCGAGCAAACAAAAGGTGGTGTCCGTGAGTGACAAATGTAGGTTTGGATTAGGTGTCCATAGCTTTATTGTGTTAAAATACGGATAACACACTAGCAAGCAAGACTTATGCATGGACATGTAAGCAAGCATGTAAAAATGCATATAAAGCCAACAGGTGGCACAAACAAGCATGCTAAGCATATCATCGCACGGAGCAAAAAAGGGGAAATGTATGCACGAAGCAACCAGCATCATGGTGATGCATCCTAAATGTTTACATCCAAACAGGGGTCGCCATACTCTAGAGATGAGGACAAATAGTACATGGCATGATATACCTAATACAAACCATCTAAGAGAGGAAGGGAGGAGGAAGGAAGGGGTTTAAAAGAGTACATAACCAAAAGGAAGGGCTAAACTCCTAAATCTACTGAACACTGCCGCTTGGCTTAACCACATGCTTGTATCTTCACCCTTTTTGCTTGCGCTTGGGAGACCGTGCCCTATCTTTATGCGTCCTTGCTCCGTGTGTACATGCAAAGGCAAAGACAAGAAACCAACAGACAAGCAATGGAAGGAAAAGATGCAAAAAGCATATGAAAAAGGCATAAAGCAGATAAGCATGATAGACATGGCAAGCAAAGAAACAAGAAAGCGAGCAAACAAATGAGAAGGCAAACAAGCAAGAAAGCAAGCTAGCAAGTAAAAAGGCAAACAAGAAAGCGAGCAAACAAAAAGTGGTGTCCGTGAATGAAAAATGTAGGTTTGGATTAGGTGTCCATAGCTTTATTGTGTTAAAATATGGATAACACACTAGCAAGCAAGACTTATGCATGGACATATAAGCAAGCATATAAAAATGCATATAAAGCCAACAGGTGGCACAAACAAGCATGCTAAGCATATCATCGCACGGAGCAAAAAAGGGGAAATGTATGCACGAAGCAACTAGCATCATGGTGATGCATCCCAAATGTTTACATCCAAACAGGGGTCGCCATACTCTAGAGATGAGGACAAATGGTACATGGCATGATATACCTAATACAAACCATCTAAGAGAGGAAGGGAGGAGGAAGGAAGGGGTTTAAAAGAGTACATAACCAAAAGGAAGGGCTAAACTCCTAAATCTACTGAACACTGCCGCTTGGCTTAACCACATGCTTGTATCTTCACCCTTTTTGCTTGCGCCTGGGAGACCGTGCCCTATCTTTATGCGTCCTTGCTCCGTGTGTACATGCAAAGGCAAAGACAAGAAACCAACAGACAAGCAATGGAAGGAAAAGATGCAAAAAGCATATGAAAAAGGCATAAAGCAGATAAGCATGATAGACATGGCAAGCAAAGAAACAAGAAAGTGAGCAAACAAATGAGAAGGCAAACAAGCAAGAAAGCAAGCTAGCAAGTAAAAAGGCAAACAAGAAAGCGAGCAAACAAAAGGTGGTGTCCGTGAATGAAAAATGTAGGTTTGGATTAGGTGTCCATAGCTTCATTGTGTTAAAATATGGACGACACACTAGCAAGCAAGACTCACGTATGGACATGTAAGCAAGTATGTAAAAATGCATATAAAGCCAATAGGTGGCACAAACAAGCATGGTAAGCATATCATCCCACAGAGCGGAAAAGGGGAAAGGTACACACGAAGCAACCACACAACCACAAACTCGCTGAGGGTGTCAAGCATGGCAAAGCCTTGAACTAGAGAGGCTAACACAAGCATAAAGCGTAGAAGCGAGCAAGTATAGACATGCAAATAAGGGTGATCCAAACCCTTTGATGTGGGCAAAGGTGTACGGAGGATGACAAAGACCATAGGGTCTAGATCGGGTCCCAACCATTAGGCCAAAACACAATAAAGAAAGACAAAGCGACAATGGGCTACAATAGCACATGGCATGACAAACATAGCCTAGGTCTAGGCACACAAACATGGCACGGAGTGCACAAGCACATGGAATATAGCTTAAAGCTTTTAGAGAACATAGATCCAAGCACATAGACATGTGAGAACAAAGATCTAGACATACAGGCATAGAAACATACATGTAAACATGTAGAAACTTAGCACATAAACATGGAAGAACGTGAATCCAAGCATATAAGCATGTGAAGACAAGGATCTAACCATATAGCATGGAAATAAATACATAAAACACACAGATCCAAGCAAGGCATAGCCAACAACGTCATACAAGCATGTGACCATGTAACCCTAATGTCTACCTAAAACAAAAAGAGGCAAAAAAACATAGGAAAACATGGCATAAAACTATAAGCATGTAGATCTAAACATATGAACATGTAAGGTTGTAGATCTAAGCATGAAACATGGCATAAAGCATAAAAGCAAAGAGATTTAAGCTAGAAACACAAAGAAAGCAAGAAACATGCTAAAGAAAAAGATAAATCATGTTATTAAGGCATAAAAGCAAAATAAATGCTAGAAAAAGATTTAGAAGGTTAAGGGTGGATGGTAGCAAAAAGGCTTCATCCGCACCCCTAAACCCCAAATCCCAATTGTAGAACCAAGGAAAAGAAGATTGAGTATAAGAACAATACCTTGTGTTTTTTGGTGAAGAGAGAAGAATCAAGAAGCTTCGATGTGTTTTTTGGGTGTTTTTTTGGGTGATTTTTGTGTTTGGAAGAGGGAAAAACGTGTGGAAAAATACCAAGCAAAGAGCAAAACTCAGAAAAATGTGGTCTCCTCTAGGTCTAATGGGTGCCTAGGGCAATTTATAGCCCCGACACGAACTTCGAGGTGGCAGCCCTTGTAGGGCCGCCAGCCTCCAACTTCGTCTGATCGAGTTGATCTTGACACCCTTGGAAAGGTTTTGACTTCTTGTTTCTGAAAAGGTATGGAACTTGAAAATCCAACGGTTGGATCAAAAGTTTTGGTTCTTAGAAGTTAGCAGTGCATCGATCGGTGTGTCATCCCAGTTTTTATGATATCTTGGCCATTCTAACTTCAATTTTGACCCATGAATAGTTGTTGGAATCAAAATCTAATAATCATCGCAATGGCATTGGTTTCAACCCATTCTAACAATCGAATCAAAATTAGGGTTTTTGGGCCCACCCAAGATTAACTTTAGGTCAAACTTGGTCAAAGTTGTTAAAATATCCGAAAAGCTCGGCTTTGATGTAAAACCATGAAAAATGTCGTTTTATGAGGGCTTTGACCTCGTTTGACCTTCTTTTGGCTAAAAAAGGCACTTCGGGTGCTCTGGTGCCTAAACGGGTTGTGCCACATCATTCTGGATGTTCTCGCAGCCCCATGGGGAGAAAATAATATTTTCTAGATTTTTCAGGGTTCAGCACGCAAATCGAGGGTGGAAAAAATACGGTATCAACACCCTCCAACATCTTTTTCAAACCATTGACAATCGTTTTATTCGTAGCTTCCGCCTGTCCATTACTCTGGGGATATGCCAGGGACAAGTACCTGTTGATGATCCCCAGATTACTGCAGTACTTCCGGAATGCCTTGCTGTCAAACTACAATCCATTCTCTAAAATCAGTGTCCGAGGTGCCCTAAACCTTATAATAATATTCATCCAGACAAATCTCTTTACATCAACATCCCTAATGTTAGCCAAAGCTTCGGCTTCCACCCACTTCATAAAATAATCAATAATGACCAAAATAAACTTTCTATTAGCCGTGGCCCGAGAAAATGGCCCAATGATGTCCAAGCCTTACTACGTAAAGGGCCAAAGGCTTGTGATTGGGTTCAAGTTTCCACCAGGTCGATGTATGTTCGAGGCGTGTTTCTGGCATTGATCACACTTCTTGCCATACTCGGCTTGCATGTTTGGCCACGAGAACTCCTGGGTCATAGCTCGATAGGAGAATGACCTTCCCCCTGAGTGGCCACCATAAATTCCTTCACACAACTCGGCCAGAAGTCCAGCAGCATTATTCGAGTGAAGACAAAACAAATATGGACCTCCGAATGATCGCCAATACAACTTATTATCCTCAAATAACCAAAAACGAGAGGACATTCTCCAAACCTTCCTTGCCTCTTTTGCATCAATCCATAAAGATCCATTAATGAAAAAGGAAACAAAGGGGTCCATCCAACTTGGCTCAGACGCCAAGGCTAGTTCTACAACTAGGCAATGTTCTATGCTCAGGTGCTCCAACAACTCCACAGAAATCATTCATGGAACATCTAGTGAATCAGCGCCTGGTCTGACTTCTTTGGACTCTGGCCATACTTATTTTTCAGAAACATGCTTATAATGTTCCAAACAACTTCAAGTACTGTGTCATACGGGGGTCCTTTGCTTCAAAGCTTCCCTTTACTTGGCTTACCACAATTCTTGAATCCGAGAACATTTCTACCTCTTCAGCACCTAACTTTTGGTTGCACAAAGCCTAGCAATTAGTGCTTCATTACGATCCTGACCCCAGATCCTCTAGCATTAGACACCTCGTCTACAAACACTTGCCATAGTTGAACCGAGACTTGGCATACCCTTGTGGTGATCCCTAGTGCTGACTTGAATTCTACCATGTAGTCTGCTAATACCTGGCCCTTAATAGAGTTCCTTAATTTATACCATATTTTAAACAATTTGAGTCTCGTTCCCCATTTTGCTATCCTCTCGGTAAAATCCAATCTCCTCAGGAGCGCTTATAGGGGGTATTTGGTTAGCACCCAAACCATGTGGGCTTGGAAATAGTGGGGAAATTTCCTCATCACATGCACCAACACCAATGCCATCTTCTCTAATGGAAGATACTGAGTCTCTGAATCCACTAACATTTTGCTAATGTAGTACACTAGCCTTTGGACTCCGTCATGGTGACTTAGTAACACAGCACTCACAGCATGGTCGGAGACCGCCAAATACATATATAAATCCTACTCAGGCTCAGGTCTGGATAAAATGGGAGGGCTGGCCAAATAGCACTTCAAATCTCTAAACGCCGCATTACATTCCTTGGTCCATTAAAAACCCTTCCACTTTTACAACAACTGAAAGAAAGGTCTACACCTATCTGCTGACCTTGAAACAAACCGATTTAGGGTGGCAATCATCCCAGTGAGTCTTTGCACTTCCTTGGAGTTACCAAGCGGGTTAAACTGCTAAATTGTTGTGATCTGGTCGAGGTTAACTTCTATACCTCGGTTCATTATCATGTAGCCCAGGAACTTACCAGACCCCACACCAAAGGCATATTTTCTCGCATTGAGACGGAACTTGTGTTGTCTCAATATTTTGAAAACTTCCACCAAATTCAATACATGCTCTTCACTCTTCTTGCTCTTGACCACCATGTCATCAATATAGACCTCCATCGAGTCCCTAATCTGATCTTTAAACATTTTGGTGACCATTTGCTGATACATGGCTCCTGCATTCTTTAGCCCAAAAGGCGTCACCGTGTAATGATAATTCCCTTCGGGTGAAATGAAAGGTCTTCTCCTAATCTTCGGGTGCCAGGGCGATTTAATGATAACCTTGAAAGGCATCCAAGAAACTCATTCTTGGGTGTCCATATGTGGCATCCACCAATTGGTCTATCTTAGCTCGGTTGAGGTCGGTAAAATTGACACAAACTCTCTATTTCCCATTTTTCTTTTTCACCACTACCGTATTCAACAGCCACTCGGGAAAGAATACCTCCTTAATAGCCCCCAGCTGCTTCTATTCTCCACCTCTTCCTTCACGACCTCTACATGTGACTTTGCTGATCTCCTCGGCTTCTACTTTTTCGGTGGCACTAAGGGGTCTACATTCAGCTTATGTGTGATAAAAGCCGGGTCCACCCCGGCACTTCATACGAGCTCCATGCAAATACATCAAAGTTCTATCTAACGACAGGAGGGCCTCCACTTGATCTTCTACTTGTAAGCTCTTCCCTAACTGAAAATACTAGTCGATGTAAAGAAAAATCCGTATTTGAACCAACTCCTTGGCACTGTCAACCCCTGTTAGGTCCTCGGGGCACTGTAATTGTTATAATTATTCTGCCTCAACCTGCTCTTTCTATTTAATCTCATGATTAATTGTGGCCATTAAGCACTTCTGCGCCACCTTTTGATCAACTCAAACCACAACGACTCAATCTTCCATAGGGAATTTAACCTTCTGATGCAACGTGGATGATACTGCCCCTATAGCATGAATCCAAGGCTAACCTAAGATCGCCATGTATGGCAAAAAGGCGTTAACTATTATGAAATTTACCATAACCTCCTTTCCCTAGGTCACAACCGAGTGCTTTATCCTTCCTCGAGCACCACTATCTTACCGTCGAATCCCACTAAAGGTGTGTCATACTTGCTTAAATCCTTGAGCTTTAATCCCCTTGTACAAATCAGGATACATGATCTCAGCCTCTATCCCTTGGTCTATCATTACTCTCTTCACCAGGAATCCTCCAATCCGCGAAGTCACAACCAGAGCATTATCATATGGCTGTAACATTCCCTCCCGATCATCTTCATCAAAAGTGATCAACTTTGATTCCTTCTAGCTATGGTAAGTGTAGTACAGGCTTTGATTCCATCTAGCTGGGTCCCCGCCCATCTTCCCCATCCATCAAAAATATGGCTCATTCTTAATATGCTTAAAGATCTTGTAAACAGTTTCTTTGAAGGCCACATAAACACCTTCAGGCTGTAATGCCACATTCACACTTGGAACCCTTGGTTCCCTTCTGGTTCTTTACTGAAATCTCTCGGGTCAAGAGTCTCTATTGTACTATAAGGAAACTAGAGCCTTACCCTTGCCTTGCAACCTATCGTCCTCCAGCTTTTTATGTTCCTCAATTCTCCTCATTAGCTGGTGCATGTTCTCGAGAGGCCACATGGTCAAAGAGTCCCTTAATTCTGATTCCAATAGTAGCCCAAGCCTAAACATACTTGCTACAAACTATTCATTCCCTCCTTCTATTTCATTATATAACTCCCAATACCTATTTTGCATACGACTGAAAAGTCTCTCCATTTCCCATCCTCATGGATAACAACGCGTCGATTAGTTAAGGAACCCTACTGCAAGTGATAAATCGCACCTCGAATGCCTGAATTAATTCCTTGAAGCTATGAATGGACCATTTCCTCAAACCATTGAACCACCTCATTGTCGTGGGCCTAAGGTTGGATGGGAACACTTTGCACATTAACACATCGTTCTAGGGATATAAAGACATCATCTGAATATAATGGCTGACATGCTCCATCAAGTCGGTTTTGCCATTGTAGCAGGTGAATGGCGGGCGATTGAAATGCCTCGGCATTTCTGTACGCTCTATCTCATCAAATAAAGGTGATCAAGCAGCTCTCTGAAACACTTAGCTCATGGCATCAAAAGTTGCATTCTAATGCCCGCGTCAACCCCTGTGTAAAGTATTATGACGACATCCCATGGTCTCGTTGGATCTATCCCTCGACCAACGCGAACCACTACAATGAGATGATTCAGCAATGCCACCCCCAGTGTGGTTAGGATCATCTAACGGCCCCTCACGATCCCTCTTATGGCGCTGGCCTCTAAGCTCTATCTATAGCTCTTTGACCTACTTTCGTAGGTTTTCCAGCTCTTGGTCTCGCTTGCTACGATACGACTACTTGAGGATGTAAGATATTGTTTGTTCCCCTTATGAAGACCTTTCATCTGAATCAAGTTTGGTCTAATGCCCTTCTTGTATGCGTTGTTGCTCTCTTCTACGCTCCCTCCCCAACCTTATTTGGCCTCGAGATGAGGCCCTTGAATGATTTCCTCCAGGTCCAACCGATCCTTCTTCTACATGTGGACTTGGATGGTATCAGGCTAGCTCGAAGTCTTCTGTTAAGTAGGATTCCACAGACGGTGCCAATAGCGGTTCCCGAACCCAGTGGTACTCACTATGGGGGAAATTTGGGCTTCCAATTTATTTGTTAATGGGTTTCTTTGCACTACTACTAGGTATAGCTTCAAATGCTGCCTTGACAGCCCAGTGCTCTCACCCTTGCTCTTCCCACACCTAGTCCAAATACTTCTCTCTCTTTCCCTCTTGTTTTGTTACCTTCCTATGTTTCCCAACCCCTTTTCCATACATCCTCCCTTCCTTTTTATAGTCTCCCCTTAATGGGGATCCAAATAATTACTTTTGCATCCTATTCCAACATAGCCCCCACTTCTGCCCAAAATCCCTAGAAAACTGGTCCATTCTGAGGATTCTCTTGAAACTTGCACCTGACGCCGAATAGCACTCGGCAGCAGATTTCCCCAAGGCACTAACAGCGCTCAGGGTCTAACCCGAGTATTAACTGCTCCCCCCTTCAGCCATCCTCAGCCTACTCGTCGGTACTAGGCCTAGCCCAACCCAATTATGGTTAGCCACCTCCGAGTGCTAATCCTATGTCCTTGTACTATGGCCATTGGGCTGGGCCTACCCTAACAACGCTGGGCCAGTTTTGGTCACCGACCCCAAGTCCCTACAGGTTCTCCCGGAGTATTCAATAATTTTTTCATACACATATACACTTAGATTAGGCTAGAGTAGAAATTTTATCTTGTATAAAAAAAAAATAAATAAATAACCACGAGGGTTTAAAAATGTGGGATAATGATTAATGACTCATACCACAAGAGGTCTATTTGCAACTAACCTAAAATAGCCTTTAAAAGATGGGCATATGGCATAAGAACGCAACACATATAAAGGCAATTGAAGGAAAAAGGTTCAAGACATTAAATCTATAAAAAATAAAAAATAAAAAATGAAATGGCCAGAGTGACAACCTACACAACACTTCCAAAATTACAAATTTTGATTCATCATTATTAAACCCAAATTTAAGTTGGAAGATTTATAAGACCCAAATGGGTTCTCAAATGATACATTAGTGCCAAAACGAGTATGGAGCAGTAGCATTTCCTAATTTCCTATAAAAAAGATAACAAAATAGAGTAACCATAAGTCCAAAAGCCAAGAAGAAGGAACTTCAAAGAGTAAATGAAAAGGAAAAAAAATAGCAGAGAAATTGAGAACCCACCACAAATTCCAAACAAGAAATGCGCAATATCCAATGTGTTCAATGTTTTAACACCAAATCTTGAAAGAAGGAAGATAACCTAGATTATGTCAATTATCGAGAGAAACGGAGAGGTTAGCCCAAAAGGCAAGCCCAAATAGATAATTAAAAAAAAATCAGATAATTAGTTAAAATAACTGCCTAGACAGTTAAAAAGTATATATGATTAAAAGGAGATAAAAAAAAAAAATTGTGCTACCTCTTGAACACACTTTTTAATAACAAAAGAAAGGGGTAATTACACTTTGTCACCCTAAATTATATCCCAAGTTACACTTTGTATCCTAAACTATAACTCATGTTCCACTTTGTACCCTGCCATTATCTTGAATGGAAAACCAAAGTTTAGGGGTGAAAAATGTAATTGAGAGTAGAGTTTAGGGTGACAAAATGTGATTTCTCCTTTGTTTTTAAAGGATTGAGAACAAGAGCAATACCTTACCATTATCTTGAATGGAAAACCAAATTTTGGGGTGAAAAATGTAATCGAGAGTATAATTTAGGGTGACTATCGACGCCTGGCCTCGATTGAGGTGGAGAACTACCATCGTGGGCCTTCGTTCGACCAGCCACCGTGGCCACGCTCCCGCGCGCAGGGGCCCATTGGTGGGCCCCTCTCTCTCTCGAAGTGGTGCGTGTGTGCGCATGTGTGTAGTGTGTGGTGTGGTTTGCGTAGGGCTTCGGGTGCTTTCTCTCTCGATGGAGGAAAGTAGGTCTACCTTTGGCGCTATGGTAAGAACTTGGGATAAATTTTAAGGGATTACCAAAGGTATGTGGAGTCACCACCAATCATTAGATTTTTCTAAGGTGTGATTGGTCACTTGTTTCTAGTTGATTTTATTGCCAATCTTAGGCTAAGAAAAAGGGCATTTTCCTAATCTAATGTGGATGGGAAAAAATCTTGATTCTTAGGACCGGAAGTTTGGTTACGTGTGGGGAAGGTGTTAGGCACCCTACAATGCCTATCCAAGGACAGTCCTTTGTTTTGATAAAACTTTAATTTTTAGTGATTGGCAGTAAAAACATGATTTTGGCATTGGCTTCCAAGCCTTTGCATGCATGAGGGCTTTAAGGTTTGGCTTTTGAATGGGTGTGGTCTCAATCTATGCTTTCCTAAGGCATTCGAGCAAAGTACCAGATTTCCACGATGAAAATTCGGTGAGATGTCACCTTGCTTTCGCGGCAAAAATTAGGCATCACTTGCCTTAGGTGACACGGACTGTGACAATCACACCGAAAGGGGTGAGCAGATATATATACATACATCATGCACAATGCAAGCATGCATAGCAGGAAAGTAAATGCCTACATCCCTAGAGCATGGCCCAAAATATATAAGTGCAGGAAAATAAACAGGGGTTGCCATACTCTAGAGATGAGGACGAATGGTACATGGCATGATATACCTAATACAACCCATCTAAAAGAGAAAGGGAGAAGGAAGGAAGGGGTTTAAAAGAGTATATAACCAAATGGGAGAAGCTAGACTCCTAAATCTACTAAACATTGCCGCTTGGCTCAACCACATGCTTGCATCCATGCCCTTTTTGCATGCGCCTAGGAGACAGTGCCCTAGCTCCAAGCATCCTCGTTCCATACGTGTACATGCAAAGGCAAAGACAAGAAACCAGCAGACAAGCAATGGAATGAAAAGATGCAAAGAGCATATGAAAAGGCATAAAGCGGATAAGCATGATAAGCATGGTAAGCAAAGAAGCCAGAAAGCAAGCAAACAAGCAAAAAGGCAAACAAGCGAAAAAGCAAACAAAAGGTGGTGTCTGCGAAGGACAAATGTAGGTTTGGATCGGATGTCCATAGCTTCATTGTGTTGAAACATGGATGACACACTAGCAAGAAAGACTCATGCATGGACATGTAAGCAAGTGTGTAAAGATGCATATAAAGCCAACGGGTGGCACAAACAAGCATGGTAAGTATATCATCGCACAAAGCAGAAAAGGGGAGAGGTATGCATGAAGTAGCCGTCATCATGGCGATGCCTCCCAAATGGTTACATCCAAACAAGGCCTTATGGGTGTCAGATGTAACCACACAACCACAAACCCGTTATGGGTGTCGAACATGACAAAGCCTAAAACTAGAAAGGTTAACACAAGCATAAAGCATAGAAGCAGGCAAGCATAGACATGCATAATGGGAATGATCCAAACCATTTGATATGGGCCTTGGTGTATGGACAATGACAAAGACCATAGGGTCTAGATCAGGTCCCAACCATTAGGCCAAAACACAATAAAGAAAGATAAAGCGACAAAAGGGCTACAATAGCACATGGCATGACAAACATAGCCTAGGTCTAGGCACACAAACATGGCACGGGGCGCACAAGCACATGGAATATAGCTTAAAGCTTGTAGAGAACATAGATCCAAGCACATAGACATGTGAGAACATAGATCTAGACATATAGGCATAGAAACATACATGTAAACATACGAAAACAACGTCATACAAGCATCTGAGCACATAACCCTAATCATCAACCTAGAATAAAAAGAGGCATAAAACCCTAAGCATGTAGATCTAAACATATAAGCATGTAAAGAGGTAGATCTAAGCATTAAACATGGCATAAGGCATAAAAACAAAGAGATTTAAGCTAGAAACACGAATAAAGCAATAAACATGATAAAGAAAGTGATAAATCATGTTATTCAAGCAAAAATAGCAAGATAGATTCTAGAAAAAGATTTAGAAGGTTAGGGGTATGGATGGTAGCCAAAAAGCTTCATCCACCCCCCTAAACCTTAAATCCCAAGTATAGCACCAAGGAAAGAAGATTGGGTATAAGAACAATACCTTATGTTTTTGGTGAAGAGAGAAGAATCAAGAAGCTTTGATTGTTTTATATATATATATATATGTGTGTGTGTGTGTGTGTGTGTGTGTGTGTTTTTGTGTGTTTTTTGGTGTTTGATAGAGAGAAAAACGTGTAGAAAAACTAGGCAGAAAGTGAAACTCAAAAAAAATCTCTCCTCCTTGGTCTAAGGGGTGTTCGGGTTGATCTTGACACCCTTGGAAAGATCTTAACTTCCTATTTCTGAAAAGGTATGGAACTTGGAAATCCAATTATCAGATCAAAAGTAATGGCTCTCGGAAGTTAGCAGTGCATCGATCGATGCGTCATCTCGGTTTTCATGATATCTTGGCCGTTCTAACTCCGATTTTGATCCATGAATAGTCATTGGAATGAGAATTTGATAATCTTCACAATGGCATTGGTTTCAACCCGTTCTGACAGCCAGATCAAAATTAGAGTTTTTAGGCCCACCTAAGATTGACTTCGAGTCAAACTTGGTCAAATTTGTTAAAAATCTCCAAGAAGCTTGGGTTTGATGTAAAACCATGAAAAATATTGTTTTGTGAGGGCTTTGACCTCGTTTGACCTTCGGTCAAATCTAGGGTTGACTAGGGGCATTTTGGTCATTTTGGTTGAAAAAGGCACCTTGGATGCTCCGATGCCCAAACGGGCTACGCCACGCCGTTCTAGATGTTCTCGCGGCCCTATGGAGAAAAAAAAAATATTTTTTGGATTTTTTGGGGTCCGGCACGCAAATCGAGGGCGAAAAAAATATGGTATCAACAGTGACAAAGTGTAATTTCTCCTTTGTTTTTAAGGGATTGAGAACAAGAGAAATTGAGACTTCTTAAGTGATGTTAACCAAGATAACAGCAAAATTAACTGTGGGTGCAAAATGTAACATGAGTTATAGTTTAAGGTGTAAACCGTACAATCAAGAAGTTTATGGTGTAAAATGTAATTTGAAGCATAATTTAGGGTGGTGTAGACACTCGATTTGCACCCATAATTTAATCAAGGAAGATGGCTAGAGTGACCTTTCATATACCCGACATTTAGAGTTACATTACATGCATTAATTCATTCATTGCATATCATAAAAATGATCTTGAGTTTCTAACGGTCGCGACAGTGTGTCCAATTTCCAAATTGGACCATCGAATTGAAAGATATCACATGATCAAGTTTGCATGGTCTACATGCATTTTGTTTGGGTGGAACCAACCACACATGATTACTTTAAATTAATTTTGATTGGCTAAACAATTAAAATTAATTAAATAATTTTGTGATTGGTTGTTAGTTAGTGTCAAAAATAGACTTGCTTGCATGGGAATAAAGTGGATAATCAAATAACAAAGAAGTTGTGGGTAATCAAGACTTTTTGGTATATTTATCTATAAGATAATTATCACTTTAAAGACCAGTATATATGGAAAAAAGGATTAATTTTTAGAATACAGATTAAAAATGCGTCTAAGTACAATTCCCAACTCAAAAATCCTCAAAAAAGGAGTCTAAATGGGACCAAAATTCAAACACGAGCTCGACACCCAAGGGAGCCATTTGGCACTTCCCAAGTGCCGATTGGAACAAAATTGTGGTTCAACTAGAGGACTATTGGATTGAGATAAACCTTACCCTTTTTGATTTTTTAGAGATAAGGACGCGTCTCAATTCCTATCTAATCATTCAGCTAATTTTTCGAAGCATTCCAACCTCTATAAATAGGGGATGTCTCTCAAAATTTAGCACACTTTCTGACCCCCCCCCCCCCCCCTCCCTCTTTCTGGCTCTTCTCTTCTGATTTTTCAATTCCCCTTACGTTAAAGACGTTTTGGAGGCTTTTGCTTTAGGAACTTCTTTTTTGTAAGTAAAATATTTTACGCTTCAAAGAGTTGAACAAATTTCTTTGAATCCTAAAATATTCTTTCATTAGAAGAGCACGCTTATGCAAGAGGTATCTCGTTTTTCTTCTTTCTTTTCTTCTTTCATTAATTTTTGTTATTGTTTGTTGCATGAATATGTTAGCATGTTTTTATTATGTTTTGTTCTTGATATGTAATTTCCATGATTGAATAAATTGCTAGAATTTTGTTTAACATGTGCTTAGGTAATTGTGTATTATAATTCTTTTTCTTAAGTTTCAAAATCTGTAATGGCTAATAAAATTCTTTTATGAAAACTAAAAATTAATCTATATTTTCAGATCTAATTTTCTCTAAATCTAAAAACTGATCTGTATTTTTCAAATCTGATTTTTCTAAACACTAAACAGATCTGATTTTCTAAACAAAAAAACAAATCTGTATCTTTCAGATCTAATTTTTCTAAACTAAAAACAGATTTGGTTTTTTCAGATTTGGTTTTTTCTAAACTCAAAACTGATCTCTATTTTCATTGAATACAAATCTGATTTTTTTTAACTCAAAACTTATTTGTATTTTCATTAAATACAGACCTGATTTTTTTAGAAAATGTTTTCTTTGTTACAAAATTGTTAAGTTTGAAATTTAAAAGAAGGGATTGAATTTAGTTTGAAGTTTTTTTTTTTTAGAAGTTTTTTTCAATATATGATGCATGTATAATAAATTTATCTCATGAATGTGGATCCTCTTTCAAAAAGTCTTTTTTATTTATTTCTTTTACATAAAAAAACAGATTTGATTTTTCTTGATAAAATCTTTTTTTTTTAACTTACACAAAATAGATTTGATACTTTTTAACAAAAATCTTATTCTTTCTTTTACATAAAAAAACAGATTTGATTCTTTTACAAACCAATTTTTTTTTTTTAATTTTCAAAACAGATTTGAATTTTCTTTTAAAAGAGGACATTATTCATAAGGTAAATTTATTTAAATTATTTTTTGTTAAGTGTGTGTCGTGTATGTTCAACATATCATTCAACATCATGTAAAAAAAGGGTATATTGGTCATTAGAGTCTAAAAGACCAGACTCTGTCTGGGCGGAATGGGTGCCTAACACCTTCCCATTCCGTAACCTAGCCCCTGAGCTTAGGGTTTCTGGACAGGTAGATTAGTGTTTTGTCTTTTAATTTTGGTAGATTGTGTTAGGACATATGTGACTCAATGTTAGGAACATATGTTAATATTTTATGTAATTGGCTAATCCTTTGACAAAATGCACTTTACTTGTAATTAGGTAGATCAAGGATGTGTTTAATACTTCAAGGAACAAGGTTTCAAGTTCAAGTGTTAAAGCCATGCAAGTCTATCCAAGAATCAATTAAGAAAGTGCTGGATTTTATTGCTCAATAAGTAGCATCTATCGAGGTTTAAAAGCTGTTTCAGCCCGTGGCTCGACAGCTATCTCAATAGATGGCTATCTATCGAGATTTATGAAACTCAGTATTTTAGAGCTGTTTTTCATCCAATTCGTGGGTGTATGTTTAGGATTTCTTTTCTCACAACCCTAAACATATATAAGGATTATTTTAAGGGCCGTCAAAGATTGCACAGTTGCACAATGTAGAGCAAAGTCTTGTTTATGCAAATTGTGACTAGAGACCGAATTTGCCCTAGTTCATCTTTCTCTTGAAGAAGCTACTGTGTTTTGTACACCTTAGGGTTTTGTGACCAAGGAGCTTCCTGATCTTCATCGTGTGATGAACTAAAGAACTTTGCAGCCAACATCTTTCTCAAGTTGGTGATCAAGTCGCATACTGGGATCCGCGCATCTATTAGTTAGTCACATACTGGGAGCTGTGCATTGAAAATGAGAGATTGTCACTACAGAACAAGTCCAATTGGGTATTGGGGTAAGGGTTCAACTGTACGATGGTATATGCTACTGGGATTCCTTTACTTGTAACCGCTTGTTGTGATAATAGTAGATTCTCGGGAGTGGTGACCTTAAAATCACTCAGTGGGGCTTTTGTCGTGTAGGTTTTCCCCATTCGTAAAAAAATCATCTTGTCAATTTATTTTCCACTGCATTTAGTTATTTGGTGATTTTTTTGTGTTGCCATGCATTTTGCATATTAATTTGATTAATTAATAAACTTGGCTAATTAATCAATTAATTCATCACAAGGGGTCAATACATTCTTGGCCTATTAGATTGTAACTAGGACTAAAAGCTTTGTATTCTTTTGCATAGATTGTAACTAGGACCCAAATTCTTGTAAGGTTTAATTTACCAAAATGTACTTGTCTTTATTCAAACAATGACATTCGAAGTATTTTGATCATGTAATTTGTATTTATTTTTTCTTATTTTTTTGCATAAAAAATAAGTGGCGACTCCACACCACTTACCCAAAAAGAGTGGTGCCCTTAAAAGAATCCAAAACTCTTTTTTGAGAGCACCTAAATTTTGCAATCTCTCACAAGTGGTAAAGTGTAATTTCCCCCAAAAGAAAATCAACGTATGAAGAACTGATTGAAAGACTACAAATCTTGGGCACCATGGGTGAATGTGGACGATCAGAAAAGACCAAAAGAGAAAAGGCATACTAAGCTGTGAACGCTCAATTTTTCTTTTTCGGTTTCCACATCAAGGGCTTGGTGGCATGTTGATGTGTGTATGTGTTTCTAGGGTGAAGTGTGTGTGTGTGTGTGTGTGTGTGTCTTTTTTTACTTTTATTTCTTTTAGGAATCGCCACCAACTATTGGCTTTATACTAGGTGTGATTGGTCATTTATTTTTCTAATTCATTTTAGTAGGTAATTAACTAAAAACTGATTTTGGGGTGTAGACACCGTATTTTGTCTGCCCTCGATTTTCGTAACAGATCCCAAAAATTCCAAAAATATTATCTTTTCTCCATGGGGCCACAAAAACATCTAGATTAACGTGACGCACCCGTTTGGGCATCGGAGTACTCGAAGTGCCATTTTAGGTCAAATTGACCAAACTGCCATTGGTCAAACCTAGGTTGAATGAAAGTCAAAGTCAGTCAAAATCATCCCAAAACAACATTTTCATGTTTTTACATCAAACATAAGCTACACGGTGATTTTCGTCAAGTTTGACCAAGTTTGACCCGAGGTTGACTCCTAGGGGCACTAGAACTCCTAGGGCCATTGTGAAGATTATCAAATTTCCTTTCCAAAAACTATTCATGGGTCGAAATTAAAGTTAAAATGGTTGGGATAACTAGAAAACCGTGCAAAGCGCATCAGTACGTTGCCCGAGGTCATAACTTTTGATCCGACCATTGGATTTTTAATTTCTTTAGTGTTCTAGAAACTAGACATCTAGAGCTTTCTAGAGATACTAGGATCAACACAATCTGCCTCCAAAAAGACCTTCAAATATGTGTCTAAAGTGGAACCAGGCATACAAGGTGTGCCAGAAGCCGAAGGGTCAATTTTTAGCTATAAGACCTTCTAGACCCCTCATTTTGCAAGAAAAAATAAGATTTTGGGCAGTTTCCTAGGCAGATTCTCTCTCTCCTCTCTCTAATTTCTCTCCTAAACACATCCAAACACCACCGAACAGCTTTGATTCTTCTCTTTTCACCACAATTACAAGATAGTGTTCTTGCACCCAATCTTCCTCTCCTTGGTTCCATACCTTGGATTTGAGGTTTAGGGGTATGGATGTAGCTTTTTAGTTACATTCCACACTATTTTTATATTTATAGCTTTTTCTGGCTTTTTCTTGTTCAATAATATTTAATTTCTCTCCTAAACACATCCAAACACCACCAAACACCTTTGATTCTTCTCTTTTCACCCCAATTACAAGGTAGTGTTCTTGCACCCAATCTTTCTCTCCTTGGTTCCATAACTTGGATTTAAGGTTTAGGGGTGTGGATGTAGCTTTTTAGCTACAATCCACACACTTTTTCTATCTATAGCTTTTTCTGGCTTTTTCTTGTTCAATAATATGCTTTATTGCTTTTCCTAGCATGTTCTTGCTTCGTAGCATGTTTTATGTTTTCTCTAGCATGTTTCCTTGCTTTTGCCATGATTTATTACTTTGATGTTGTTGGCCTAGCCTTCTTTGGCTAGGATATGTCTAAATTTAATGTTTTTTCTTAGATCCACATGCTTTTAGGCTCCTTGCCATGTTTATACTTAGATCTACATGCCTATGTGTTATATGCCATGTTTTTGCTTAGATCTATGTGCTTATGCTTAGATCTATGTGTTTGTGTGCTTAGATCTATGTTGGTCGCTATGTCATGTGCTTCTATAGCCCTTTTGTCCCTTGATATCTCTCTTTCTTGTGTTTTGGCCCTTATTGGAGGGGTGTAGATCTAGATCCTGTGGTCTAGGCCTACATCTGCACACCTAGGCCTATATCAAAGGGTTTGGATCATTTCCTTTGCATGTCTATGTTTGTTTGCTCGCTTCTATGCTTTATCTCCATGTTAACCTCTCTAGATCTAGGCTTTGCCATGCTTTGTGCCCCCCGTGGGCTTATGCTTGTGTGGTTACATCCATCCCTCTCGTGGCGTAATGAGGTGTAACCACTTATGAGATACACCTCTGTGGTGTTGGTGTGCTTGATTCACACCTTTCTCCACTTCGTGCGATGTTTATATGCTTGCCTTGATTGCTTGGTGCCACCCGTTTGGGTTTCTTTGCTTCTTTTGCATCTTTACACACTTGCCTACATGCTCATGCATGAGTCTGTGTGTCGTCCATACTCCAATCCAATGGAACTATGGACACTCGATCCAAACCTACATTTATCCTCCTAGGAAACCCTCTTTTGTCTGATAGCATGTTTGTCTGCCCATTCATATGCCTGCCTTGCTTGCTTTATTTGCCCCTGTTTGGCTCTCTTTGTTAGTATGTTCTTTGCATGCTCTCCCTATCTCCTTTTGTTTCTTTCTTGCTTGTCTGCTTCTATGTTTCTTTTGTCTTTGCATATACACTCATGGAGCATGGACGTTTGGAGCAAGGGTACGACTTCCTAGGTGCAAGCAAAAATGGCAAGGATGCAAGCAAGAGTTTACAAGCCCACAAAGGGCAATGTTCAATAGATTAAGGGGCCTAACCCCTCTAAAGTGGTTTTCTCTTTCTCCCTCTTTCTAAGCCTCTTTTCTAGAGCATGTATTAGGGTTCCCCCTCTCCTTGTACCCTTTACTTTTCCTACTCTTTGCTTGGGCAATGTTCCCTGGGTATGGCAATGTCTGTTTTACATTTCCTGTACTTTGCTGGGTCATACCCTTGGAACGTTGGCAATGTCTGTTTTACTTTCCTGCTCTATGTGATAGCATTGTGCATGATGTATGTGTGTGTATATATATATATATATGCCTGCGTATGTGTGGGTGATTGTGCACTTTGTATGATGGACTCTTGTGCTTACATGAGCGAACCTTGCTAATCACGAGTGCTCTTGACCTTGTAGTGTGCATATGCGCTCAAGGCGATTGTTGTAGGTGCATATTCATGCTATATTGTGTGCACGATCGTCGCGGTGTGATTGTCTTGATCCATGTCATCAAATGACATTGGTTTCCTCATGTATGTGGCACGCATCAACTTGCTTGATGCTTTGAAGGGCTTCAACTCGTCACAGTATGAGCATGTCGATACGCGCCATATACATAAACGCGAAACCCTGCCGATGCACCATAGCGCACCAAATGCAAAACTCTACTGAATTTTTGCAGTGAAAATAAGGCATCCCTATTGCCATATTCTCACATCAAAAGTTTGGTGAGAATAGCATTGGAAGTGCTATGACACATTTGAGGCGAAGCGCTGCCAAATTTCCGCCAGGAAAATAAGACGAAATGCTGCTGGATTTTCGCCGTGGAAATTTGGCAACGATTCCATACACACTAGGAAAACGTCAATCAAGACCACGCCCATTCCGAAACCAAAACTCAAAGCCCAATGTGTTTAAAGCCCCGAAAGTTAATGCCAATAGCTTGTTTTCAACTGTCATTGTCCTTAAATTATGATTTTACCAAAACAAAGGACTGTCTATAGACAGGCGTTGTGGGGTTCCTAACACCTTCCCCACACGTAACTCAAGAATCAAGATTTTTCATCCATCCACATTAGATAAGAAAAAACGACCTTTTTCTTTGCCTAGAATCGGTAATCAAATCAAATAGAGTCAGGTGACCATCAAACAACTATGGCACCGAGACAAAGAAAGGCGCGCAAGCATCGCCATGATGGGTGGTCTAGCAGCTGTGAGGCGTCAACAAACAGGTGACTCCACTAGGGACACTTTGAGAGTTTAGGCATTAGAGCTTTTGATAAGATCCTAATCTTTGGACATTGGCTTTCAAAAACATTGAAATTGGCATTAGCCTCTGAGGCTTTCCTTTTTGAAAATTGCTTTTACTATATCCTAGTAAACTATTTTCAAAACTCAAATGTTTTTCAAATGGTTTTCCAAAAACCAGCTTTAAGGTATTTTCATATGTGTGAAGCTTTCCCGCTTTCCTAAGCATGCTTTACAACTTTCCTTCACATGTACGAACCTAGGGTAGTAAGATTTAATTTTTGTTACACCTTTATCTGTGCATATATCTGTTGCGCTTGGAAATTCTTTCCCCTTTCATTTCAAAATGCATGACATCACCCCTCATTTTAAGTTGAACCCGGGCTCAGTGCTTTAAGGTTACCACCTGACGTACAAACCATAGATAGTTATTGGGTGTCAATTTGTAGGCACTTCTGGGTCCATGGGTAGACAAGAGTAGCTGAAAAGGCCCCCCTTGATCCACTCTATCTCAAAACTTCTATGAAGGGAAGGATTAGATGATCAAGGTCCCCCCCAAGAATAGGACGAACTTACCAATTAAGTCGTGTCTCATATAGTTGGCCTAGATTATGTCAAACCCGTGAGGACTAGGAAGAGCCAAATTTGAGTGAACATCCCAGCCTATGGAAGGATATCCTTCATAGAATTGTTTTCAAAATGAGTCAAATGGAAAGTGTTTAGTTTTCGTTTGCAGGTTTGCCTTCTTGGTTGCGTCAAAGAGTTGTGCTCTGCTCTAGGTTCTATCCATCCTGTTTACATAGCATCTGTGATTAACCACTAGGGGAAAGTAACCCCATTGCTTACACATTAGATCATACCCAATCCCTCGGGGTTTCCAACCCTACAAGGGCATGCATGCATACACTAATGGCTTCATGTAAACATGTACAGATAAATTTTGTGGCAAGTAGCTGGAACTCTGCACCAAGGAGGACATTGCAAAGGATTTAAGATCTTCCCCGAAAAGGCAAGACCATCCAAAATGAAACCTCTTCATTGTAAATTTGAATTTCCTTATATTGTAAACGACCGACTATTAGAGCCACTGTCTATAACCCATGATTTGGGGGCATTGTAAAAAGTCAAAATTTTTTAAAAGCGTTACTTTTCCATGTAATCAAAAGAGAAAGGTCCATCCCGCAATTTCAAGCATGATATGAAAGTTCTAGTTACTTGCCAAATTTGTGCATTAATTTTGCATCACTATAGAAACTCACCATGATAAATACCCTTTCAAAGGTTCAAGCCAATATTTCGTAAATGATAGGTGCATTTTAAATAAGCAAGAACCTAAACTAACTTCGCGTTCGTTCTGTGTTTCCACTTTGTCAAATTTTCATATGTACCTCATTTATTTCCCATTCCATTCTTTTCCTTTCCAGGATTATAAAGAGAAAAGATTGCTCAAAGGAAATAGACCAAGTTACCATCACACTGTGATCCTATTATCACTAGGTCTCGTGCTAAAGAGATGTCTACTAGTGGTCCTTCCCCCATAGAGGAAAACACTCATGAGATCACTCTCCTGAAAGAGCAGATGGCAGAAATGATGTGCACGATGCAACAGCTAGTTGTAGCAGGGAACCGAGAATCATCTGGTCCCATTCTAGAGGGCTCTGCACCCTATTCTGAAAATGAGCTTCGGCCTCCACTAGATCCAAATCAGGGCCACACCATGCCACCATTCACCCCATAAGGGAACAACCAAGATATGGATCCTCTTAAGGATAGGACCTTAGAGTCTAGTTACGGTCAGGTCAAAAGTCAAGTGAAGGCCCTGACTAAGAAAATCCGTATAATAAAGGACTCCAGTGCCTAAGGAAGTGTCGATCTAGACAACCTGGCCAATTTCCCCCAGGTCATTATGCCTCCCAAGTTCAAGGGGGTTCATCAAGTATGATGGCACTAAAGATCCTTACGCCCATCTGCGCATGTTTTGTAGGAAGTGTTGGGGTTTATGCCCTAAAATCCAATTTATTGGCATGTTATAAATAATTAAGTTATTTAATTATATGAGACTATTTATGAACTAATGGGACATTATCATAGTCCTTGAGATGCATTGTATGTGTTTATGTGATTTAGTCACAAAAGATATAAATCACAAGTTCCTTGTAAACTCAAAAGATAGTTCGTAGTCGGTGATAAAATTGGGTATTTCATCTGCGAAGACTATAACACATTAACTAAGATGGTTTGTCTTAATCATGGAAGTGTAGACTTCTAGTTGATATGTTGATGTGTCTTAAGAGTTAAGACATATTGAACTGGACCGCTGTGAGATTAATTATTCAATCAACAACTGTCACTTGAATAATTAATCTCACGACTTCTAATTTCATAGACTTTTAATCCTAAGAGGATAGTGAACCCGATTATGAAATGTAGGTTACTTTGATATATCAGGAGTGAGATCTAATATTCATGATCAAAACCTCAGTATGTTGGGTAACTACACGTAGTGTTAAGGGAACACATATTCTCAAGATGGAATCCATAATCTCTTTTAATAGAGACACGAAATATCCCCTTGAGATAAGTTTAATGGGAACTGGTTATTCAGGGCGCCCACTTTAGTAAAGAGTTACTAAAACTTATATTTATTGAAATTGGATTTCAATAAATGTGAATAACTAAAAGATTAAACCGGGTACTCAAGGATAAAATAGTTGTTTACAAAGTGACAATTCTTTATGACTTTTTCACTATGGATATTTCATGGAGGGGTCATATAATATCATTAGAGTCTTGAGATATAATTTATTAATAAGGCCTAGAGTGCAATTATATTTATATAGTGGTATTAAATATAATTAATGGTAACTTTGGACTTGTCCAGAGTTGACAGAAAAGCCCAAGGCCCATTGGAGCTAGTGTCTTATTGGTCTCTTTTGGTCCCACTCCAAGCCACACACTAAATCCCAATTGGAAAGGCCCAATAGGCCAGCCCAATTAGATAATTAGTTAGTTATAAAGGGAGAAACATATAGAATTTTATTTTAAGAGAGACATCATTGTGAAATGGTGTGTATATGTGAGTGAAGCCATTCGATTATTCTCCATTGGAAACTGATTGAGAGACCACACTTCTTGGGCGTAAAGTGGAATTGGAGTGAAGATTAAAAGTGTTCCTAAGTACTTCTAATCTTTTGTTTTGAATTTCACCGCACCAACGTACACTATCTTGTTCTTAAATTCTGAAATTTACATAGTACATGTTTTCAATCATGAATGAAATAGATCCATGTTTGTTGCTTCCGCTGTGTGTTTTATATGAGATGCAAAACCAGATTTTCTAACAATTGGTATTAGAGCCAGGTTTTCATCTCATGCTTGTATAACATGTGATTCAGTTTTAGAATCAAAGAAAATCGTTTTCTAGATGATATGGGATTCTTGAATCTGTAGTGATTGTTCTATATAATCACGTTTAGGATTTTTGATTTCATAATTTGTTTTAAGAGAAGGTGATTGACTTTACGTTGATGTGAAGAGAATTTCTATTAATATGGAATTCCATCTTCAAAAGAAATTCTCTTGGCCACACAATTAAGATACGAATCCATTCAAAGAAAGTAGTTATTGTCCAAGAGAAATTCTTTTTAGAGAACTTCGTCACCAAGGATAACCATTCATGATGATAACCATTGTATTGCATTGGTTTGTTTCGAAATGGACATCTTGGCTTAATATTTATTTATTGGATGGTGCCGTGTCTTAGTAATCGCCAAGGATATAGTTATTGAATGTAATTTCAAATAACTGTCATGTGCATGAACCAATTGATTGCACTGGTTGGACTTTATTGCACCGCTTGGATGTATGATAAGACAATTTAATGTTAATTGTCTTGATGGCCATCTTGCATGTGTTAATATAAAGGATTCATTCAATTCGTATATCATATTTCATATGCATTCGAATTAGTGATTCAAGGTTTCAAGCATTCAATGACTATATCTAAGCATTTCAACTTTACGCGTTCATCAAATGACATATATATGTGACAATGTCGATTTACTAGTTTTGAATTAGTACTGTACACCGTCAATGATTATATATGATTTATGGCCTGATTACACATGGACTAGGTTGTATCCTTTGTGTGATAAAATATGCATGATCTGATGGAAAATTCTGAAAAATTCAGTTATACGATTTTCAATCGATCGGATATTCCTTTTGATCGATCGAATGTGCTTTTCTATTGATCGAAAAGGAATCGAGAACCGATTGAGTCAGGCAGAAACTCTATGATGAAATTCTTCATTGTCTTGATCGATCGAGAATTACTTTCGACCGATCGAATGTTGATTTCAATCGATTGAACAGGAATTGAGAATCAATCGAATGAGGCAAAACCTTTGTGATGAATTTCTTCATTTTTTGATCGATCGAGTAATAGGTTCGACCGATCGAAGGCGTTGAATTTTGAATTTTCACTTGTTTTTGACTAAGTGTTAAAACTTTGATAAAAAGCAAGGTTATGTGATTAATTTTATAGTCCTTAAAAGTTAAGGACATTCATTAATCATTATCTAACTAAAAGACTTTATAAGATCAAAGATGTTAGTTAAATAGAACTCTTAGTCCTAAATAGTTTTATGATCAAAAGTCCTTAATTTATTTTAATTAGAGGTTTTTAATGTGATTAAAATTCTAATTAAAAGGTATATAGTTTCTAATGAGATTAGAATCTTTTATCTAGTAAATTAAGGATAGAGTTCTTTATAACTAATTTTTGATCCATTAGAGTTTAAGGAATCCTAAATAGTTTGGGACTTCCATTTCAGTTAGTGATTCTAATAAGATTATAGTCTTTATCAAGTGCAAGGTTATTAGTTGTGATGGGATCACAATTATTTAAGAAAAACCCAAATAATAAGTGGGAGAGCTAAAATAACCCTTTTGTTAAGTTTATTGTAATGTGAATAGATACCTTGTCTTGACTTCGAGTCTTGCATTCCATGCGAAGGGTATTTACTTCATGGATTACATGATTAAACTTCTTTGTGATTGCGCGAATGTTCGTTACGCTATTGTGACGTAACTTAGTAAGATCACATCGAATTTAAACAATTAAACACTCTTGATGTGTAGGGTTAAAATTGTGATGAGATCACAATGTTTTCAGGACAATCCACTTGTTTTTAAAATTTCTAGTGGGAGAGAGATACAAGAGTTGGATCTCACGGCCTCCATTATTGGTTCACAGTAGTGTGGGTAAGCACCTCGTCTTGGCGTATATGCCTCGCGATCCCAAAGGAGGGTGTTTACTTCATAGTACTACAAGATTGAACTTACCTGTTTAAAGTAGTGTGAACAAGCACCTCGTCTTGGCGTATATGCCTCGCAATCCCAAAGGAGGGTGTTTCGTTTCACAGTACTACAAGTTTAAACATTATAAGGGAGATGAAATGTGGCTACACATGATTTTAGATAATGGTGTACACTAGACTAAGTGTAATGTTAACCTCCCAAAGAAGCTATGTCATTATTACTTAGAGGCTAAAGTTAATACGGCATATTATTAGTGTTTGATAAGAGTTATCATGATAACACTAATAATGAGAATAATTCTCAATCAATCATGGTGTTTATAATATACTTGCTACCAAGGAATTATAGACATGGATTGGGTTGTCGTCGCACCTAATATAATATGTTTTTATGGGTTCCATATTATATGGTAGTGGTTGCAAAATATAATGTCCTGGTATTTAAGTTCATAGTCTCAAAATAAAGTTGTCATAAATTTTTGTTCTCTAACTACTATTTTAATAGAATCACCTTAACTAAGAAATAATTTTGTACATGGTGCTTAAAGGAGCTGAAGTACATATTTATGTTTCGATTCAGCATTGTCATAATTTCCTATACATGATACATTTATGGAAGATAGCTTATGATGTGATCATAGTCTCCATTGAAATGTTAAAATGTTACATTGGCTTCTATCTCAATTGTGCTACAGCATGAGATGCAAGAGTTAGTACTAGACTTAGACTTTATATTAAGTCTAAATGAGATATTTGGTATGAATCATATTGAGTGCTAAGAAAGGCCTAAGGAGTTCCAATTCTACATCATTTTATGAAAATGTTTTATTTTTTAAATGAATTGGAATTCTTGAATGTAGAGATTAAATGTTAATCTCATATGGATATGATCCACAAGCCCTTGTTAGAATCATTTGATCAATTCAGATTGTTTTGAAAATAAATTCTTTTTATATTATCTGAACTGATGAGTGAGTTCTACACAACGGAAGACATCTTAAAAGCTAAGACTAAGATCAATATGATTTAATTCAAATTCTTAACCTAAACCAAAAGGTAAGTGTGGTAAGAAGAGGAATTATAATACCAAACAGTTGGACAAGTCATTTGCCCTAGGCGTTGCCAAAAGGAAATTAGACTTAAAAGTTTGACCAAAAGGAAAGTGTTTCCATTTTGGTAAAGATAAGCATTGTCCATAATTATCTTCTAGATGGAAATTTACATGTCTTACTTTTTAAAGAGAAAGTTTCCATCCTTTGGTATTGTCTGTTTTGGCACTTCTGTCTAGATTTTATTAATCTAAATGATATTCAAGATTGGTGAAAGATGGGCTTTTAGAACCATTATTTTGTTATATTCCTAGTTTATGAATTCTATTTAGAAGATAATAAGATCTAGGGCTCCTTTTTGTAAAGGAATAAAGTTCCAATGACTTCTTTAAGTCAGTGCATACATAAAGGAGGAATATGGCTCTTTTAAAGGTAGATTGTTCTAGAAGTAAAATGTTAGAATTTTGTAGGACAACTATAAAATACATTTAGAAATGAGATGGTTGTATTAGATACAGCACAAGGCATTATTCAATATATATAACTATTACACCGGTTCAATATCGTAGTGGGAGGATTATCAATTACCAAATAGATTCATATTTTTGGAATAAAATTTTGAAGTCATTCCATAAGGATATGAATTTGATCCTTGGTCCTACGTAAAGGCAATAGATGATATGAATATGGATTATTGGATCAAGGTTATGTGAATAGAATTAGATTCTATTTAAAGTCTAGAACTTGTAGAGGCGCCTAATGGCATTAAGCCTATTGTTCTCAAATAAGTCTACAAGTAAATGAGATTGATAGATTTGAAGGTGCAAACCTTCAAAGTCAAGACAAGTGGTGAAAAGATTTATTTAGAAATAAATGGTTCTACTATGAAAATATTTTTTCACCAATAGTTAAGTTTGACTCTATCTAGATTCTCTTATTCGTTATATTTCATTTGGATGAAATATGGCAATGAATATCAAGAAAGCTTCTTTTAGTAGCAATCTTGAGGAAGACATCTATATGATGTAACTAGATTTGTTCATAGCAAAGAACCAGTAGTGTTTAGTATGCAAGTTGCTTAAAGTCCATTTATGGACTAAAGCAAGCATATGAATCATAAAATATCATCTTTGATCAAGCAATTAAATTGTTTGATTATGATTAAGTATTAAAAGGCCTTATGTGTGTAAAGCTATATAGAATAATAAATCTCTTAATGTATGTTGATAACATTCTAATCATTTAGACTGATGTAGAGTTATTGTCATCAATGGAGTTTTTTTTGTTGTTGTCTAGTCTAGTTTGATATAAAGTACTTGGAAAGACTGGTCACATCCTAAGAATTAAATTTTGTTAAAATTCAGATATTAGGATGTAGGGTCTATCTCAAAGTGCTTAAATAGATTGGATTCTAGCCAAGTATAGCATGTAATACTTGAAGAAAGGATTCTTTCCTTTTAAGTTTGAAGTTCCTTCATATAGGACTATAGTGCTAAGACATATAAAAGGAAGAGCATATTAAAGACAGTTCCTTATACTATATCAATAGGAAGTCTTTATGCTATGCTATATACTAGGCTAAATATCTATTTTGCGGTGGGCATGGTAAGCAAATATCAATTGAATCTAAGATCACTTAATTTAATGGGAGTAAAAGCATATACTCAATATCTTAGGAGAATGAGGGATTATATGCTTGTCCACCAAACTGAGGATTTGACGGTTACTAGTTATAAAAATACTGACTTGTAGTTTGATTGTGATTCATGAAGTTGGATTTCAAGATATGTGTTCATCCTAGGTGGTGAAGATGCACATTAAGCATACGTATTATCTCATTAGAGAGATTTAAGTACGTGAGATATAGTAGTAGAAAATATAATTTATGCAATAAATTTGACTGAAACTTATTTCCAAACCTTGCCTTAGAGTGATTATGAATTACTCTAAAGTGAAATAAGTGTCGGATAGATGGTAAACTGTCTTTGAGGGCAAGTGGGAGATTGTTGGGGTTTATACCCTAAAATCCAATTTATTAGCATGTTATAAATAATTAAGTTATTTAATTATATGAGACTATTTATGAACTAATGGGACATTAGCATAGTCCTTGAGATGCATATACTCAATATCTTAGGAGAATAAGGGATTATATGCTTGTCCACCAAACTGAGGATTTGACGGTTACTAGTTATAAAAATACTGACTTGTAGTTTGATTGTGATTCATGAAGTTGGACTTCAAGATATGTGTTCATCCTAGGTGGTGAAGATGCACATTAAGCATACGTATTATCTCATTAGAGAGATTTAAGTACGTGAGATATAGTAGTAGAAAAGATAATTTATGCAATAAATTTGACTGAAACTTATTTCCAAACCTTGCCTTAGAGTGATTATGAATTACTCTAAAGTGAAATAAGTGTCGGATAGATGGTAAACTGTCTTTGAGGGCAAGTGGGAGATTGTTGGGGTTTATACCCTAAAATCCAATTTATTAGCATGTTATAAATAATTAAGTTATTTAATTATATGAGACTATTTATGAACTAATGAGACATTATCATAGTCCTTGAGATGCATTGTATGTGGTTTATGTGATTTAGTCACAGAAGATATAAATCACAAGTTCCTTGTAAACTCAAAATATAGTTCGTAGTCGGTGATGAAATTAGGCATTTCATCTGCGAAGACTATAACACACTAACTAAGATGGTTTGTCTTGATCATGGAAGTGTAGACTTCTAGTTGATATGTTGATGTGTCTTAACAGTTAAGACATATTGAACTGGACCGCTGTGAGATTAATTATTCAATCAACAACTGTCACCTGAATAATTAATCTCACGACTTCTAATTTCATAGACTCTTAATCCTTAGAGGATAGTGAACCCGATTATGAAATGTAGGTTACTTTGATATATCAGAAGTGAGATCTAATAATCACGATCAAAACCTCAGTATGTTGGGTGACTACACGTAGTGTTGAGGGAACACATATTCTCAAGATGGAATCCATAATCTCTTTTAATAGAGACACGAAATATCCCCTTGAGATAAGTTTAATGGGAATTGGTTATTTAGGGCGTCCACTTTAGTAAAGAGTTACTAAAACTTATATTTATTGAAATTGGATTTCAATAAATGTGAATAACTAAAAGATTAAACCGGGTACTCAAGGATAAAATAGTTGTTTATAAACTGACAGTTCTTTATGATTTTTTCACTATGGATATTTCATGGAGGGGTCATATGATATCATTAGAGTCTTGGGATATAATTTATTAATAAGGCATAGAGTGCAATTATATTTATATAGTAGTATTAAATATAATTAATGGTAACTTTGGACTTGTCAAGAGTTGACAGAAAAGTCCAAGGCCCATTGGAGCTAGTGTTTTATTGGTCTCTTTTGGTCCCACTCCGAGCCACACACTAAAGCCCAATTGGAAAGGCTCAATAGGCCAGCCCAATTAGATAATCAGTTAGTTATAAAGGGAGAAACATACAGAATTTTATTTTAAGAGAGACATCATTGTGAAATGGTGTGTATGTGTGAGTGAAGCCATTCGATTATTCTCCCTTGGAAACTGATTGAGAGACCACACTTCTTGGGCGTAAAGTGGAAATGGAGTGAAGATTAAAAGTGTTCCTAAGTACTTCTAATCTTTCATTTTGAATTTCACCACACCAAGGTACGCTATCTTGTTCTTAAATTCTGAAATTGACATAATACATGTTCTCAATCATGAATGAAATAGATCCATGTTTGTTGCTTCCGCTGTGTGTTTTGTATGAGATGCAAAACCAGATTTTCTAACAATTGGTATCAGAGCCAGGTTTTCATCTCATGCTTGTATAAGATGTGATTGAGTTTTAGAATCAAAGAAAATCATTTTCTAGATGATATGGGATTCTTGAATCTGTAGTGATTGTTCTATATAATCACGTTTAGGATTTTTGATTTCATAATTTGTCTTAAGAGAAGGTGATTGACTTTACGTTGATGTGAAGAGAATTTCTATTAATATGGAATTCCATCTTCAAAAGAAATTCTCTTGGCCACACAATTAAGATGCGGATCCATTCAAAGAAAGTAGTTATTGTCCAAGAGAAATTCTTTTTAGAGAACTTCGTCGCCAAGGATAACCGTTCATGATGATAACCATTGTATTGCATTGGTTTGTTTCGAAATGGACATCTTGGCTTAATATTTACTTATTGGATGGTGCCATGTCTTAGTAATTGCCAAGGATATAGTTATTGAATGTAATTCAAATAACTGTCATGTGCATGAACCAATTGATTGCACTGGTTGGACTTTATTGCACCGCTTGGATGTATGATAAGACAATTTAATGTTAATTGTCTTGATGGCCATCTTGCATGTGTTAATATAAAGGATTCATTCAATCCGTATATTATATTTCATATGCATTTGAATTAGTGATTCGAGGTTTCAAGCATTCAATAACTATATCAAAGCATTTCAACTTTACGCGTTCATCAAATGACATATATATGTGACAATGTCGATTTACTAGTTTTGAATTAGTATTGTACACCATCAATGATTATATATGATTTATGGCCTGATTACTCATGGATTAGGTTGTATCCTTTGGGTGATAAAATATGCATGATCTGATGGAAAATTCTGAAAAATTCAGTTATACGATTTTCAATCGATCGGAAATTCCTTTTGATCGATCGAATGTGCTTTTCTATTGATCGAAAAGGAATCGAGAACCGATTGAGTCAGGCAGAAACTCTATGATGAAATTCTTCATTGTCTTGATTGATTGAGAATTCCTTTCGACCAATCGAATGTTGATTTCAATCGATTGAACAGGAATTGAGAATCAATCGAATGAGGCAAAACCTTTGTGATGAATTTCTTCATTTTTTGATTGATCGAGTAATAGGTTCGACTGATCGAAGGCGCTGAATTTTGAATTTTCACTTGTTTTTGACTAAGTGTTAAAACTTTGATAAAACGCAAGGCTATGTGATTAATTTTATAATCCTTAAAAGTTAAGGACATTCATTAATCATTATCTAACTAAAAGACTTGATAAGATCAAAGATGTTAGTTAAATAGAACTCTTAGTCCTAAATTGTTTTATGATCAAAAGTCCTTAATTTATTTTAATTAAAGGTTTTTAATGTGATTAAAATTCTAATTAAAAGGTATATAGTTTCTAATGAGATTAGAATCTTTTATCTAGTAAATTAAGGATAGAGTTTTTTATAACTAATTTTTGATCCATTAGAGTTTAAGGAATCCTAAATAGTTTAGGACTTCGATTTTAGTTAGTGATTCTAATAAGATTAGAGTCTTTATCAAGTGCAAGGTTATTAGTTGTGATGGGATAAGAATTATTTAAGAAAAACCCAAATAATAAGTGGGAGAGCTGAAATAACCCTTTTGTTAAGTTTATTGTAATGTGACTAGATACCTTGTCTTGACTTCGAGTCTTACATTCCATGCGAAGGGTATTTACTTCATGGATTACATGATTAAACTTCTTTGTGATTGCGCGAATGTTCGTTACGCTATTGTGACCTAACTTAGTAAGATCACATCGAATTTAAACAATTAAACACTCTTGATGTGTAGGGTTAAAATTGTGATGAGATCACAATGTTTTCAGGACAATCCACTTGTTTTTAAAATTTCTAGTGGGAGAGAGATACAAGAGTTGGATCTCACGGCCTCCATTATCGGTTCACAGTAGTGTGGGTAAGCACCTCGTCTTGGCGTATATGCCTCACGATCCCAAAGGAGGGTGTTTATTTCATAGTACTACAAGATTGAACTTACTTGTTTAAAGTAGTGTGAACAAGCACCTCGTCTTGGCGTATATGCCTCGCAATCCCAAAGGAGGGTGTTTCGTTTCACGGTACTACAAGTTTAAACATTATAAGGGAGATGAAATGTGGCTACACATGATTTTAGATAATGGTGTACACTAGACTAAGTGTAATGTTAACCTCCCAAAGAAGCTATGTCATTATTACTTAGAGGCTAAAGTTAATACGGCATATTATTAGTGTTTGATAAGAGTTATCATGATAACACTAATAATGAGAATAATTCTCAATCAATCATGGTGTTTATAATATACTTGCTACCAAGGAATTATAGACATGGATTGGGTTGTCGTCGCACCTAATATAATATGTTTTTATGGGTTCCATATTATATGGTAGTGGTTGCAAAATATAATGTCCTGGTATTTAAGTTCATAGTCTCAAAATAAAGTTGTCATAAATTTTTGTTCTCTAACTACTATTTTAATAGAATCACCTTAACTAAGAAATAATTTTGTACATGGTGCTTAAAGGAGCTGAAGTACATATTTATGTTTCGATTCAGCATTGTCATAATTTCCTATACATGATACATTTATGGAAGATAGCTTATGATGTGATCATAGTCTCCATTGAAATGTTAAAATGTTACATTGGCTTCTATCTCAATTGTGCTACAGCATGAGATGCAAGAGTTAGTACTAGACTTAGACTTTATATTAAGTCTAAATGAGATATTTGGTATGAATCATATTGAGTGCTAAGAAAGGCTTAAGGAGCTCCAATTCTACATCATTTTATGAAAATGTTTTATTTTTTAAATGAATTGGAATTCTTGGATGTAGAGATTAAATGTTAATCTCATATGGATATAATCCACAAGCCCTTGTTAGAATCATTTGATCAATTTAGATTGTTTTGAAAATAAATTCTTTTTATATTATCTGAACTGATGAGTGAGTTCTACACAACAGAAGACATCCTAAAAGCTAAGACTAAGATCAATATGATTTAATTCAAATTCTTAACCTAAACCAAAAGGTAAGGGTGGTAAGAAGAGGAATTATAATACCAAACAGTTGGACAAGTCATTTGCCCTAGGAGTTGCCAAAAGGAAATTAGACTTAAAAGTTTGACCAAAAGGAAAGTGTTTCCATTTTGGTAAAGATAAGCATTGTCCATAATTATCTTCTAGATGGAAAGTTACATGTCCTACTTTCTAAAGAGAAAGTTTCCATCCTTTGGTATTGTCTGTTTTGGCACTTCTGTCTAGATTTTATTAATCTAAATGATATTCAAGATTGGTGAAAGATGGGCTTTTAGAACCATTATTTTGTTATATTCCCAGTTTATGAATTCTATTTAGAAGATAATAAGATCTAGGGCTCCTTTTTGTAAAGGAATAAAGTTCCAATGACTTCTTTAAGTCAGTGCATACATAAAGGAGGAATATGGCTCTTTTAAAGGTAGATTGTTCTAGAAGTAAAATGTTAGAATTTCGTAGGACAACTATAAAATACATTTAGAAATGAGATGGTTGTATTAGATACAGCACAAGGCATTATTCAATATATATAACTATTACACCGGTTCAATATCGTAGTGGGAGGATTATCAATTACCAAATAGATTCATATTTTTGGGATAAACTTTTGAAGTCATTCCATAAGGATATGAATTTGATCCTTGGTCCTCCGTAAAGGCAATAGATGATATGAATATGGATTATTGGATCAAGGTTATGTGAATAGAATTAGATTCTATTTAAAGTCTAGAACTTGTAGAGGCGCCTAATGGCATTAAGCCTATTGTTTTCAAATAGGTCTACAAGTAAATGAGATTGATAGATTTGAAGGTCCAAACCTTCAAAGTCAAGACTAGTGGTGAAAAGATTTATTTAGAAAGAAATGGTTCTACAATGGAAATATTTTTTCACCAATAGTCAAGTTTGACTCTATCTAGATTCTCTTATTCGTTATATTTCATTTGGATGAAATATGGCAATGAATATCAAGAAAGCTTCTTTTAGTAGCAATCTTGAGGAAGACATCTATATGATGTAACTAGACTTGTTCATAGCAAAGAACCAGTAGTGTTTAGTATGCAAGTTGCTTAAAGTCCATTTATGGACTAAAACAAGCATATGAATCATAAACTATCATCTTTAATCAAGCAATCAAATTGTTTGATTTTGATTAAGTACTAAAAGGCCTTATGTGTGTAAAGCTATATAGAATAATAAATCTCTTAATGTATGTTGATAACATTCTAATCATTTAGAATGATGTAAAGTTATTGTCATCAATGGAGTTTTTTTGTTGTTGTCTACTCTAGTTTGATATAAAGTACTTGGGAAAGACTAGTCACATCCTAAGAATTAAATTTTGTTAAAATTCTGATATTAGGATGTAGGGTCTATCTCAAAGTGCTTAAATAGATTGGATTCTAGCCAAGTATAGCATGTAATACTTGAAGAAAGGATTCTTTCATTTTAAGTTTGAAGTTCCTTCATATAGGACTATAGTGCTAAGACATATAAAAGGAAGAGCATATTAAAGACAGTTCCTTATACTATATCAATAGGAAGTCTTTATGCTATGCTATATACTAGGCTAAATATCTATTTTGCGGTGGGCATGGTAAGCAAATATCAATTGAATCTAAGATCATTTAATTTAATGGGAGTAAAAGCATATACTCAATATCTTAGGAGAATGAGGGATTATATGCTTGTCCACCAAAGTGAGGATTTGATGGTTACTAGTTATAAAAATACTGACTTGTAGTTTGATTATGATTCATGAAGTTGGACTTCAAGATATGTGTTCATCCTAGGTGGTGAAGATGCACATTAAGCATATGTATTATCTCATTAGAGAGATTTAAGTACGTGAGATATAGTAGTAGAAAAGATAATTTATGCAATAAATCTGACTGAAACTTGTTTCCAAACCTTGCCTTAGAGTGATTATGAATTACTCTAAAGTGAAATAAGTGTCGGATAGATGGTAAACTGTCTTTGAGGGTAAGTGGGAGATTGTTGGGGTTTATACCCTAAAATCCAATTTATTGGCGTGTTGTAAATAATTAAGTTATTTAATTATATGAGACTATTTATGAACTAATGGGACATTATCATAGTCCTTGAGATGCATTGTATGTGGTTTATGTGATTTAGTCACAGAAGATATAAATCACAAGTTCCTTGTAAACTCAAAATATAGTTCGTAGTCGGTGATGAAATTGGGCATTTCATCTGCGAATACTATAACACATTAAATAAGATGGTTTGTCTTGATCATGAAAGTGTAGACTTCTAGTTGATATGTTGATGTGTCTTAAGAGTTAAGACATATTGAACTGGACCACTGTGAGATTAATTATTCAATCAACAACTGTCACCTGTATAATTAATCTCCCGACTTCTAATTTCATAGACTCTTAATCCTAAGAGGATAGTGAACCCGATTATGAAATATAGGTTACTTTGATATATCAGGAGTGAGATCTAATATTCACGATCAAAACCTCAGTATGTTGGGTAACTACACATAGTGTTGAGGGAACACATATTCTCAAGATGGAATCCATAATCTCTTTTAATAGAGACACGAAATATCCCCTTGAGATAAGTTTAATAGGAACTGGTTATTCAGGACGCCCACTTTAGTAAAGAGTTACTAAAACTTATATTTATTGAAATTGGATTTCAATAAATGTGAATAACTAAAAGATTAAATCGGGTGCTCAAGGATAAAATAGTTGTTTACAAAGTGACAATTCTTTATGACTTTTTCACTATGGATATTTCATGGAGGGGTCATATGATATCATTAGAGTCTTGGGATATAATTTATTAATAAGGCCTAGAGTGCAATTATATTTATATAGTGGTATTAAATATAATTAATGGTAACTTTGGACTTGTTAAGAGTGGACAGAAAAGCCGAAGGCCTATTGGAGCTAGTGTCTTATTGGTCTCTTTTGGTCCTACTCCAAGCCACACACTAAAGCCCAATTGGAAAGGCCCAATAGGCCAGCCCAATTAGATAATCAGTTAGTTATAAAGGGAGAAACATACAGAATTTTATTTTAAGAGAGACATCATTGTGAAATGGTGTGTATGTGTGAGTGAAGCCATTCGATTATTCTCCCTTGGAAACTGATTGAGAGACCACACTTCTTGGGCGTAAAGTGGAATTGGAGTGAAGATTAAAAGTGTTCCTAAGTACTTCTAATCTTTTGTTTCGAATTTCACTGCACCAAGGTACGCTATCTTGTTCTTAAATTCTAAAATTTACATAGTGCATGTTTTTAATCATAAATGAAATAGATCCATGTTTGTTGCTTCCGCTGTGTGTTTTGTATGAGATGCAAAACTAGGTTTTCCAATAGGAAGATGGCACCCTATGAAGAAAATCATCCTTTGCTTTACCATATTTTCCCTGATAGCTTGACTGGCCCTGTAGCCACATGGTATGTGAGATTGGAAAAGATCTCCAACTAGAGATAGATGGCCAATGCATTCTTGAAGTATTACTGGTTTAATACTGAGATAACTCCCGACCCCACAATCATTCAGAGAAAAGAAAGAAGAGTGGGGAATCTTTCCTTGAGTATGCCCAAAGGTGGTGTGAGCTAGCTGCCTAAGTGCTTCCTCCCATGATGGTAAACAAAATGATCAAGTGGTTCATTGATAACCTTAAGCCTCCTTTACTACGAGAAGATGATCAGTGCCCAAGTCACTCACTTCGCAAGCTTGATTCCTATTGGGGTGCACATTGATGAGGGTATTAATAGCAAGAAAATCGTCGATTCTGAGGCTTTGAATTCTATGATAGAACGATAGGTGAAGAAGGCAACCAGACGCAAAGGGATGGAAGTTGATGTTCATATGATTGACAAAGCACTTAAAGGACCAAGGGGAGTCATTTCTGCTTATACAACCCTGAAGCTTTATGCCCATGGAAAAGCTTTATGCTTATCTATTGGAGAAGAAGCTAGTGACTCCAATATTTGCGAAACCCAAAGACGGTCCTCCTTTGCTCGATTTTGACCTATCCAAGGAATGTGAGCACCATTTTGGAGCCAAAGGGCACACTCTGTGAGAGCGAGGACAGACATGTCCTAATCGATTGTAGAGTGCTCCAGGCACAAGTTTAAAGTCTAGCTGACTGTGGTATCATCTGGATCGAAAAGGAGGTTGTACGGAGGAACGATTGCATGGCAGCTAGCCTATGCCCTCCAAATACCCAAGGGGAACTAGTCACAACATCATGAAAATAGGATCATGGAAAGATTAGGACAAATACTTGCGAGAACGCCTGTGTAAGATTCCTTCAGCTCCTCCAACTTCAGTCATCATTGAAGAGATTATAGAATTACCTGTGGATTCAAGGGCGCCAGCTTTGAAGAAAGGACAAGCCATGCCAGCCATTGACGGCTTTACCCCTTTAGTCTTGGCACTACCTGCAGTCGCAAAGCCATCTCCAAGATTTATCCAAAAGGGAAGCCCTGTCGTCCCGGCCATTCAAGGTTTCGATCCTCAAGTCTTGCCAAGGCCCATCCAAGGAATCTCTAGGGCTCCTGGCCCAAAAGCTTTAGAAGCTGATCTACCCAGCCCAACCCAATCATCATTGATCCGAAGAAGTTCTCCCTGGCACCAAATCTGCAAACTCAAGAAGGTGTGGTCATCTGCATGCCAAAGTCCTTCCCTTACAAGGATAGCCATTGTGTCCCATGGAAGTACAATGTGACTTTAATCTCCACCCGAACTGGAAAGGAAGAGGTTTTCTCTAATATCTCTTCAGGCCTAGCCAAACTCACTAGGAGTGGTTGATATTATACTTTTAAAGAACTAGAAAAAAAGGAGGAAAGAGATTGGCAAAAGCATAGCCAAGCCAGTCAGGAATAGGGTCCCTACTAAAGAAGCCAAGGAATTCTTGAAAACCGATTGAAAGGCCGATTATATCCTAATTCAGCAGTTGAACAAATCTCCAGCTCAAATTTCTATTTTAGCCCTGTTGCTATCTTCTAAGGTCCATCGTGAAGCTCTATTGAAGGTGTTAAAGGAAACACATGTTCCTACTGGTATCACAGACTCCTCCTTCGAGGGTATAGTATCATTGGTGTTAGCCACCAACCAAGTCTCCTTTTCAGATGATGAGTTGCCTCTAAAAGGTAAAGATCATGCCTTGGCAATGCGTATCGTAGTCAAGTGTGAAGATATGATTGTCACAAGGGTGTTAATTAACAATGGATCAGCCCTAAATGTCTGCCCGATGGCCACTCTTGAGTGCCTAAAAGTGGATATGTCTCTTATTAAGCCTAGCACCATGAACATCAAATCCTTTGACATTATGCGTCACGAAGTGCAAGGTGAAATCGAGCTAATGATTGAGATCGGCCTAAGATCCTTCATGGTCAACTTCCAAGTAATCAAAATGGACTCTCCATACAATATGATTTTAGGGAGGCCCTAGTTGCATACAGTAGGTGCAGTCGTGTCTACCCTCCATCGGAGACTCAAGTTCATCTCCAAGAATCAATTGATCACCATTATGGTTGAAGAGCCCATAACTATCTTCCAGGAGACATCTATCCCCTACATCAATGCCAACACCTTCCCTGAAGTGTCTTTCCCTAGCTTTAAGCCAGTTTCCATGATTCATAATGCTTTAGGGCCTGAGTTGGGCTGGCCTACAGTAGTTTTGATGGCTGCGAAGGAAATGCTCAAGTTTTGGTACAAACTAGGCCAAGGCCTTAGAGCCGTAGGACGTGGGAGCCCTGCTCTCATTAAACTCTCAAATAACAAAGGAAGATTCAGTTTGAGGTACAAAGCCACTCATGAAGAACTCTTTCAAGCTTCTAGAGGCAAGAAGTGCGCCACTTCAGGGATGTCTATTCCCCAAATCAAAACCACTTTTTCAGCTCCGACCAAGGTCATTATGCCAGAACCTTTCAAGGAATTGGAAGATGAAAAGCTTGATCTGGCTTGCATTATTCAGCTCTATCCTGAAGAGTTCTCTGTGAACACTATCATATCTCCCGAAGATAATCCGACTTCTACTATCTGACTAAGGATGCCAAACGAGATGGCAGGCCTTTAGACCATCAAACCTTACTTTGTGGTTGCATTGGCTGAGTAAAAAGTATTCCATCAATTAGTGATTGGGCCTCTCGATCATCGAGAGGATTTGAATAGCATATCTAGTTTGTTTTGCATGCTTATGTTATTTTCTACTTTATTTGTATTCCTTGTTCATTTCCCCAGTTTGTTTTCCCAAATACAAAAAAAAAAAAAAAAAAAAAAAAAAAAAAAGCATTTCCCTTTTATCATTATCAAGCATGAACTTTGTTTTCCCTTACCCATAATCCATTAATGAAATATTCAGCATATTATTTAGGAAATTATTGCATCCCTCTTTATTTGCTTTCCTATGAATATGTGTGTGCAAATTATCTTATGTTTCTCTGTATATGTTCCGCTCTATAGGATCTATTCTGATTCCTAAGTGGGTACATCATCCATTTGCCATAACGAGGGTGTGGATGATGTGACTGAGACAATAGAGTTGGATCATGATGTTGAAGGAATGGAAAAGGTCTCGAACTTACCTCGAGACATCCTAAAAGTGCTAAACAGAGAGAGTGAAGAGTCCAAGCCCAATATAGATGAAACAAAGATGATAAACCTAGCCGATGAAGGCGAGACAGAAAGACTTGTCAAGATCGGGCTAAACTTTCCCAAAGACGTGAAAGACGAGCTCAAGGAAATCTTTGCTTGGTCTTATCAAGATATGCCAGGATTGGATACAACGGTCCATAGGATTCCAGTTAATCCTAAATGCCCCATAGTGCAGCAAGCTTTCTGATGGATGAAGTCAAAGATTATCCTGAAAATCAAAGAAGAAGTAGAAAAGCAGTTGAAAGCCAGTTTTCTTAACACTATAGCCTACTCCAATTAGGTTGGAAACATTGTTCTCATGCCAAAGAAAGATAGGAAGGTACGCATGTGCATTGATTATAAAGATTTGAATTGGGCAAGCCCGAAGGATAACTTTCCCATGCCACATATCGATACCCTGATTGATAACACCGCAACCAACATGTTCTTCTCCTTTATGGATGGATTCTTGGGTTATAATCGGATCAAGATGGCTAAAGAAGACAAAGCCAAGATGGGGTTCACCACCCATTGGGGAACCTACGCCTATGATGTCATGCCGTTCAGTTTGAAGAATGCTAGTGCAACCTACCAGCGAGCCACAGTAACCTTGTTCCATGATATGATGCACAAGAAGATTGAAGTCTATTTGGATGATATGATTGCCAAGTCACGAACTCCTAGAGATCATTTGATAGATTTGAGAAAGCTATTCAAGCACCTCGTCAAGTGTAGGTTAAGGCTTAACCTTAACAAGTGCATCTTCAGAGCCAATTCAGAGAAATTGCTCGGCCTCATAGTAGCCAAAGAGGAATTGAAGTGGACCCAACAAAAGCCCAGGCCATCAGGGACATGCCCGCACCAAAAACTAAGAAACAAGTTCGAAGCTTCTTAGGAAGGATCAATTACATAATCCGCTTCATAACGCAGTTGACCACCACGTGTGAACCTGTGTTCAAGCTCTTGATGAATGATACAAAGATAGAATGGACAGATGAGTGTCAAGCGGCCTTTGACAAGATTAAGCAGTATTTGTTGAATCCTTCTATTTTGGTTCCCCCAACAACAAGACATCCATTGATTCTCTATCTAACGGTGCAAGAAGCATCTATGGGTTGCATGTTAGGCCAATTAAGGAGAAGGCAATTTACAACCTAAGTAAGAAGTTCACCAGTTGTGAGATTAACTACATCGGCATTGAGAAGAAGTGTTGTGCCCTAGCATAGGCCTCACATAAGTTGCGGCAATACATGCTTTACTTCACCACGCAGTTGATTTCCCACATGGACCCCATCAAGTACATCTTCGAAAAGCCTACCATCACAAGGAAGATCTCCTGTTGGCAGATGTTGCTATCTGAGTTTGATATTGTGTTTGTGGTACGAAAGGCCATCAAGGGCCAAGCCATAGCCGATTACCTAATCGACCAACTGTTTAATGATCTAGATTTCTCAAAAGAGGATGTTTTGGCAATAGAGCCAAAACCTGGCAATGTAGAACAATGGCGTTGGAAGCTTTATTTCGATAGAGCTGCCAATAGCACTGGAAATGGAGTGGGAGTAGTTCTAGTATCCCTAAAAGGTCAACAAATCCTTGTTTCAGTCAAGCTGAATTTTGATTGCACGAACAACATCATAGAGTACTAGTCGTGCATAGTGGGCCTGCAAGTTGTTTTAGAGTTCGGCCCGTACGATCTGAGCATCTTTGGAGATTCCTTGTTGATCATCTCCCAAATAGAGGGAAAGTGGAAAGCCAGAGACACCAATTTGATTCTGTATCAGAAGTGCGTCAGCTGCCTAATCCCAAAGTTCCAAAACATCACCTATGCTTATTTGCCTCGGGCACACAACCTGTTCGTAGATGCTTTAGCAACCCTGGCTAGCATGGTTAAATTGGTAGAAGGAGATGAAATGCGACAATTGCACATAGAGGTCCGCAGCATGCTGGCCTACTGCATGAACATCAAAGAATGCATGAACGTCGAAGCTAAAATCGATAGGAAGCCATGGTACCATGTTATCAAGGCTTATATCAAGAATGGTGAATACCCATCTAAAGCCACAGACAGTGAGAGGAAATTTATCAAGTGCATGGAGTGCCAATTCTTCTTGAGTGAGGAAGTCTTGTATAAGAGGAACCACAATGTCGACGCCTCACGGCTGCTCAACCACCCATCATGTCGACGCTCGCGCACCTCTCATCTTGTCTCAGCCTTAGTATGAGAGATGATGGTATGGAGGTGTGCCGTACCTTGGGTGTGTGACTGGAATATGAGTCTATTTTATGAAAATTACCAAGGGTAAGTGAAGTTGCCACCAATCATTGTGATTTTCTAGATGTGATTGGTCACCTAACTCTATTTAATTTTATTACCAATCCTAGGCTAAGAAAATGGTCATTTTTCCTAATCTAATATTGTTAGGTTTTAGATCCCTATAAACTAGATTGTTTAACCTAATTAATTAACCAAGTGAATAATTAGGTTTATTATTCAGATCTAAGTTAAAACAAAACAATCATATCATGCAAAGTAGTGAAAAAGTAAATAACGCAATGATATGATGATCCAGGAAAACCAAACTGGTAAAAAACCTGTGAAGGATTTAACCTAGCTATCCTCAAGGTAAAAAGCAAATCCAGTATAGAGAATCAAAGTTCACAATAAGACTTAGACTACTAACATCCTATTGCTACCACATGTAGAACTTATTGACACAACTACGTGCAAGCTTCGAATCCACAAACTCCTTCTCTATTAGGCCTTTGCGACACAAGTGTTAGGACATATGTGATTCACTTGTTAGGAACATATGATAGTATTTTATGTAATTGGCTAATCCTTTGACAAAACGCATTTTACTTGTAATTAGGTAGATCTAGGTGTTTTTAATACTTCAAGAAACAAGGTTTCAAGATCAAGTGTTAAAGTCATTCAAGTCTGTCCAAGAAACAAGCTGAATAGTGCAAATTCATTAAAGCTCGACAACTGGCTCGACAGCTGGATCTATCGAGCTTAAGAAAGTTGTTTCAGCCCGTGTGCTCGACACCTGCTCAACAGCTCCTATCTGTCGAGGTTTAAGAATTTCATAATTCTAATCTAATTTTCTTAGGATCCGTAAATGTATCTTTGGGCCTTCTTTTCTCCTAACCCTAGACATATAAAATGATTATTTTAAGGGCCATCAAAGGGTTCACAAGTTGCACAAGTGTTGAGCAAAGTTTGTTCAAGCAAATTGTGACCGGAGACAGAGTTTCGCCCTAGTTCATCATTCTTGTAGAAGTTGCTGTGTTTGTGCACCGTAGGTTTTTGTGACCAAGCTTCTTCTTGATCTTCATCATCTAGATGAACTGAAAAACTTTGCAGCCAACAACCTTCTTTTGTTGGTGATTGAAGTCGCGTACTGGGATCCGCGCAATTGGTTAGTCACGTACTGGGAGCCATGCATCAAAAGGAGAAATTGTCACTACAGAACAAGTCCAATTGGGTATTGGGGTAAGGGTTCAACTGTAGGTTGGTATAAGGTACTGGGATTCCTTTACTTGTAACCGCTTGTTGTGATAATAGTGAAATTTCGGGAGTGGTGACCTTAAAATCACCCTGTGAGGTTTTTGCCGTGTAGGTTTTCCCCATTCGTAAACAAATCACCGTGTCAAATTATTTTTCACAGCATACTTTAGTTATTGGTGATTTGTTTGTGCTACCACGAGCTTTGCATGTTAATTTGATTAATTAATAACTTGGCTAATTAATCAATTAATTTAATCACAAGGGGTCAATACGTTTTTGGCCTATCAACAAGCACCCACACTTGTGATAAAAAATATAAACTCTCTTATTTATGACCCCAAGACCACCCTTGAAGGTTTGGATGATTAGCTATTGTTGATCTTCATGTAGCAACTTCAGATCTACTGGTTCTAAAGATATAAAAGTGATATCTGGTAGTGACTTTAATAGAGGAAGGCACATAACCTTTTAGATCTCATAAAAGCACCTCCAAAGTCATAATAAAACATGCCTAGGGTTTCCTTTATATACTAGAAGAAGTAGATCTAAAACCCTAATCGTTAATGGACTCTAGGATCTATATCTAGACAAGTTTGGGTTCATGATTTGCCAATTGTTCTAAACTTTTAGAACCTAAGAAATGTGGATGAGTAAAAAATCTTAATTCTTGAGTTCAGAAGTCTAGTTACGTGTGGAAAAGGTATTAGGCACCCCACAACGCCTGTCCATAGACAGTCCTTTCTTTTGGTAAAATCATAATTTAAGGGCATTGGCAAATTGAAAACAAGCTATTTGCATTAGATTCTTTGTGGTTTTTTGTTTCAAAATGGGTGTTGTGTCAATCGATGCTTTCCAAATGTGTTTGGAATTATTGCCAAATTGTCATGACAAAAATCCAGCAGCATTTCGCCTAATTTTTGTGATGGAAATCTGGCAGCACTTTGCCTTATATGCGTCATAGCACGTAGAACGCTATTCTCATCAAGCTTTCGATGTGAGAATACGACAATGGAGATGCCCTATTTTCATGGCTAAAATCCAGTAGAGTTTCGCATTTGGTGCGCTATGGCGCACCGGCAAGGTTTCGTGTCTGTGTGTACGACGCGTATCAACATGCTCATACTATGACAATCTGAAGCCCTCCAAAATGTCAAGCATGTTGATGCATGTCGCATACACGGGGAAACCAATGTCACTTGGTGACATGGATCGAGACACTCACACCACGATGACCATGCACACAATATAATATGAATATGCACCTACGGCAATCGCCTTAAGCACATACCCACACTACAAGGTTAAGAGCTCTCATGACTAGAGAGGGTCATTCATGTAGCCACGAGAGTCCATCATACAATGTGCAACACCCACCCACACACACGCAAGCATATATATACATACATCATGCACAATGCAACCACACAGAGCGGGAAAGTAGATCAGACATTGCCAACATTCCAAGGGTATGGCCCAGCAAGGTACAGGAAATGTAAAATAGACATTGCCAAACCTAGAGAATGCGGCCCAAGCAAAAAGCAGGAAAATAAAGGGTACAAGGAGAGGGGGAACCCTAATACAAGTTCTAAAGAAGAGGCTTAGAGAGAAGGAGAAAGAGAGGACCACCCAAGAGGGGGTAAGCTCCCTATCTACTAAACATTGCCCTTTATGGGCTTGCATCCTCTTGCTTGCATCCTTTCCCATTTTGCTTGCACCTAGGAGGTCGTTCCCTTGCTCCAAGTGTCCATGCTCCATCCGTGTACATGCAAAGACAAAAGAAACAAGCCAGTAGACAAGCAAAGAAACAAATAGAAGGAAAGCATGCTAAAAGACAAGCTAGCAAAAGATGCCAAACGGGGGCAAACAAACATGTGAAGTACACAAAGGGGCAAACAAAAAGGGCAAACAAACATGTTGTCAAAAAAAAAAAAAAAAATGTGTCCTAGGAGGACAAATGTAGGTTTGGATCGAGTGTCCATAGTTCCATTGGATTGAAGTATGGACGACACACAAATTCATGCATGAATATCTAGGCAAGCGTGCAAAGATTCAAAGAAGCAAAGAAAGCCAAACGGGTGGCACAAGGCAAGCATATCAACATCACGCGAAGCAGAGAGAGGTATGAATCAAGCGCACCAACACCCCGGGGGTGTATCTCACAAGTCGTTACATCCAATTAATCCCTAGGAGGGACGGGTGCGACCACATAAGCATAAGCCCACGGAGGGCACAAAGCATGGCAAAGCTTAGATCTAGAGAGGCTAATACGGAGATAAAGCATAGAAGCAAGCAAGCACACATAGATATGCAAAGAAAATTATCTAAACCCTTTAATATAGGCCTAGGTGTATGGATGTAGGCCTAGACCACAGAATCTACATCTACACCCTACCGAAAGGGTCAAAACACAAAAATAGTGATATTAAGGGACAAAAGGGCTATAGAAGCACATGGCATAGCAACCAACATAGATCTGAGCACACAAGCATGGCACGGAGCACATAAACACATAGATCTAAGAATAGAGATGTAGATCTAAGCACAAACATGTCAATTTAAGCAAAAACATGGCAAAGAACACATAGACATGTAGATCTAAGCATAAACATTGCAAGGAGCCTAAAAACATGTGGATCTAAGCACAAACACTAAATTTAGACATATCCTAGCTCAACACCATCAAAGTGATAAATCATGGCATAGGCAAGGAAACATGCTAGAAAAACTATAAAGACATGCGAGAAAGTAAGAACATGCTAGGAAAAGCAATAAAGCATTTTATTAAGCAAGATAAAGCTAGGAAAGCTATAAAAACGAAAAGGGTGTGGATTGTAGCTAAAAAGCTACATCCACACCCCTAAACCTCAAATCCAAGGTATAGAACCAAGGAGAGGAAGATTGGGTGCAAGAATTCTACCTCGATGATTGTAGAGAAAAGAGGAGAATCTAAGGTGTTTGAAGGTGTTTGCATGCCCAAAACTCTTTTTTTTTTTTTCTTTTTTTTTTGTGGGGAAAAAATGAGGGGTCTGGAAGCTTTTATAACTAAAAAGTGACCCTACAAGGGTTGCCAGCCACCCTACTAACATTAGTAGTTTTGGCCTTTTCTTGGTTTAGCTTCTAACACATATTTGAAGGTTTTTTATGACTCGGATTAAGCTGTTCGTCATGTCCTTAGAAAGATCTAGATGTCTAGTTTCCATAAAACTAAAGAAATTGAAAATCCAACAGTCTGATCAAAAGTTATGGCCTCAGGAAGCATACTGACGTGCTTTGCACAGTTTTCCAGATATCTAAACTATTTTAATTCCGATTTTGACCCATGAATTGTCATTGAAAATGGAATTTGATAATATTCACAATGGTGCTGGTCCCAACCCGTTTTGATGGTTAGATCAAAATTAGGGTTTCTAGTGCCCTCAAGAGTCAACCTCGGGTCAAACTTGGTCAAAGTTGACGAAAATCACCGAGTAACTCGAGTTTAATGTAGAAATATGAAAAATGTTACTTTAAGATGATTTTGACCGACTTTGACTTTCAGTCAACACATGGTTGACCAGGGGCATTTTAGTCAATTTAACCTATAAAGGTACTTCGAGTGCTTCGATGCCCAAACGAGTTATGCCATGTCAATCTAAATATTTCCGTGGCCCCATGGAGAAAAGATAATATTTTTGAAATTTTTAGGGTTCGACACGCAAATCGAGGGTGGACAAAAATACGGTGTCTGCACACAATACAACTTTAATTCGATGCATAGATGCCCTTGAGGCTTACCATTTGATGGAATAGATGCATGAGGGCCTGCTTAGAGCCCATACCAGTGGATCCCTGTTGGCCAGAAAAATCATAAGAGCCAGCTTCTATTGGCTCACCGTGGAAAGCAATTGCATCAAGCATGTCACGATGTGCCACCGTTGCCAAGTCTACCAGAATAGAAAGAATGGTCCCCTTCAACCCCTACACTCTCTAGCAACGTCGTGGCCTTTTTCAGCTTGGGGAATAGATGTCATTGACCCATGATTCCGAAAGCCTCAAATGGGCATGAGTTTATCTTGGTGGTTATCGATTACTTCACCAAGTGGGTGTAAGCTGCCTCCTACAAAAGCGTCACCCAAGCTGTGGTGGCCAAATTCTTGAAACAAAACATCATTTGCCACTACAGCATACCAGGAAAGCTCATTACCGATAATGGAAAAAACCTAAACGGAAAAATGATCGAGCAACTTTGCCAATAGTTCAAGATCGAACACCGGAATTCATTTCCTTACCATCCTCAGATAAATGGCATGATGGAAGCCGCAAACAAAAATATAAAGAAGATCTTGGTGAAGATGACAGAAACCTATAAGGATTGGCACGAGTTCTTGCCTTTTGCCTTGTGCAATAATCACATTTATGTTCGTACTTCCAAGGGTGCGACCCCGTATTCCTTGGTCTATGGCATGGAAGTCGTCCTCCCCACAAAGGTAAAGATCCCACTCTCAGAATCCTATCGCAAATAGAGCTATCAAAAGCTAAATGGGCCCGTGCCCAATATGAGCCATTGAACAAGATAGACGAAAAGCGCATGATCGCAATGTGCCATGGACAGTTGTACCAATGCCGCGTCGAGCAAGCGTTCAACAAGAAAGTTAGACCTAGAGTCTTTGAAAAAGGCGACCTAGTCTTGAAAAGGCGCAACCAAGCCATGCCTGATCACAGAGGAAAGTTTGCCCCGACCTACGAAGGCCCGTATGTGGTGAAGAAGGCCTTCTCCGGAGGAGCCTTGATCCTAGCCGACATGGATAGGAACAACTTCAATATGCCCACCAATTCTGATGCTATCATACAGTACTTTGCATGAGGGTGCCTCCAAGTGCAACCGCTTTTTCTACATTCCTATATAAACAAACAAAAAACAAAAACAAAAATACAAAAAATATGAAAAGGTAGATTGAAAACCTGAAAGAGCAGCCTAGGCAAAAATTAAGGCAATAAAAAAATGTCAGTTGAACTACATGATGACCTAATCCTTCCCAGTGGAGGTACGTAGGTAGCCACCTTGGCCTGATCACATTTTGAAAGAAAAATTAGTCAGTTGTATCTATTTGGGTTTATGATCAAGATCAAGAGAAGAAGCATGCACCCCTTTAGGTGGCTATATGTTTGCAACACACATGGCCTGCTATGGTTTCATTCAAAGATGTTATGGCCTATGCCAATGGAAGATGTACCCCAATGGGAATGGGAAAGATCCATCTAGAACAGGATGTATCCTTTGGAACCTAAGATATTGATATGCATAGACTTACATTTACTATTTTATTTGTATGATCTTGCATTTTCAAAATATTTGCACACATATTCATTAAACATGTCTGTTTTGTACCTTTCTAACCCTTTCATGCATTCATCATTATGCCTCTAAACACAAATATCATAGATATAAATATCTCATGATAATCAATATATGCAAAAACAACTATGTTTACACCTTTTCCATTTTTAAGCATGCCTTACAAGCTAGACTATGCACTAAAAACTCCAAAAGTGGAAGGCCGCACGTAATTGCCTAGCAATTTACAAAGGACCTTTCCATATATGGTGGAATACTAACTACATAGCTCATGTGCAGAAAATTGTGATAGGTGTACGATAACAAAAATGTTAAGAGAACAATAAATGACACAACTTTTGTCACAACTCACCCATATAAAGAGTTAGAGTAATGAATTTGTAGACCCACCACTTTTTTCCACCACTCAACTCACCACATATACTAGTGTTTTTGTACAATAAAACTAATGTGTGGCAGTGGTCTTAATAAGAGTGATATTGCACTAATAATCACAATCAGTCACCTCCAAAAATTGTGAAAATAATAAAATAATGGGACCCACATGTTGGTGAGATATTGGTTTCATGAGGCCGTCTCATAAGATACTTTCTCATGAATGTAATATTGACATAGTATATCACATATACCTTCGCGTGAGACCCACATGTCAATGAAACATTGGTTTCCTAAGACCGTCTCATGAGATACTTTCTCGTGAATGTAATATTAACATAGTATATCACATGTACCTTTGCGTGAGACCCACATATTAGTGAGACATTGGTCTCATGGGACTGTTTCATGGGATACCTTCTCGTGAATATAATATTGACTAAGTATGTCACATGTACCTTTTCATCATTAAAAAAGAATGTATATAACTGGTACCTTTTCAAGGCCATAACTATAGACATGGCAAAACGGGTAGGTTGAGTTAGGTACGGTTCAGGTCCGGTCAAACGGGTTGCAGGTCAAAAACGGGTCATTTTAAGCGGGTTAAAAACAAGTTCGAGTTAATCGGGTTGTGGGTTGGTTCAAGTCAGGTCAAGTTGACCTGTATTTTTCGTATGAATTTTTTTTTATAAAGAGAACATGTGATGGGGATGAGAAACAAGTATAGTTCGTCCTTGAGTTGTCGTCCAGTTCATATAAGAAACTACAAAAATTGGGCCATCTCCAATTCATCCAAGGTGTTGTCCAAATCCAAAAAAGTCATCCAGCATAAGGAGTTCGTCCAATCTAAGAAGGTCGTCCAGCATAGAAACACCTGTACAACCCCTTAACACTTAGAAAATCTTCGAAATGAATTTATGCACAATAGCTTATAATTCGAATCATGTTCTACTATTTTGAAGAGTAAGCGAAATCCTTGTTCATCGCTTTAACTTCTCACTAAACTCTTAACCTCTAATGGCAATTATAGAAGATAAGATTAAATCTTCTAACTTCTATAGCAGTTGTAGAAGTTAAGTCTGAACCTTGTAACTTCCATGCGGTTTGAGGAAGTTACCAATCAAGTAAATATAAGGACTCATCCACTTCAAACGAAAGTAAGTTTTGCCACCACTCCTCAAAAGCTAGAATTCTTAAGTTATAAGAAAAAACTAATTTAAGCGTCAGAGGGTTCTTAGCCGGTTCACCCTGGTCACCTTTGATCTTGTGTTTCTTTCTTTTCATGCCTTTCAAACAACCTCTAATCCATTGAAGCCCGGAGCATTCAGCCAACTGATTTTCTGTGTATCATCAATTGGCGTCGTCGATAGGAAAGATTAAATTTGTGTTTTTACAATTTATCTTTCTTTGAAAAAAAAGGTTGTATGGTCCGGACAAGGTCAATGTGTTAGGATTAGTGCCCTTAAATCCTATTGTATGATGCTATGTATGATATTAAGTGTGACATTATGTATGACTTAATATTGTGTTTTAATAAAGTTGTTTTATTATTATCTGAAATAATGGTAACATGAATATTCGGACATTATCACATAGTCCATGAAATGCATAGTATGTGATTTAGTCACAGAAGATATAAGTCACAAGTTATTTGTAAACTCAGAATTATAGTTCGTAGTCAGTGATGAATTGGACATTTCATCTGCGAAAACTATAATATATCAACTACGATGATTTGTCTTGATCATGGAAGTTGAGACTTCTAGTTGATGTGTTGATATGTTTTAAGAGTTAAGACATATTGAACTAGACCGCTGTGAGATTTGTTATTCTTCTAAGGACTGTCAAATGAATAATAAATCCCACGACTTATATTTACATGAACTCTTAATCCTGAGAGAATAATGGACCTGATTATGAGGTGGAGGTTGCTTTGATATATCAAGAGTGAGATATAAAGTAACGGTCAAAACCTCAGTATGTTGGACAGCCACATTTAGTGTTGATGGAACATATATTCTTAAGATAGAATTCATAGTCTCTTAACGGAGATATAAAATATTCCCTTGAGATAAGTTTAATGGGTTTGTTATTCAGAGAATTAGGCTTAACCACTTTGGTAAGAAATTATTAAAGTATATATTTATGAAATTGAATTTCATAAATATATGATGAATAACTTAAAATGATTAAACCGGGTACTCAAGGATTAAGATATAGTAATTTACAAAGTGGCAGTCCACATTTATGACTTTGTATTACTACGAATATTTTATGAAGGGGTTTGCACGTACAATAAAGTCTCGGGATATAATTTATAGATAAGGCCTAGAGTGCAACTATATTTATATAGTGGTATTAAATATAGTTAATGGTAACTTTGGACTTGTCAAGAGTTGATAGAAAAGCCCAAGGCCCATTGGAGCTAGTGTCTTATTGGTCCCTGTTGGTCCCACTCTAAGCCACACACTTAAGCCCAATTGGAAAGGCCCAAAAGGCCAGCCCAATTAGATAGTTGGTTAGATACAAAAGGAAAAACATACAGAATTTATATGGTGGGAAAAACATTATTAAAAATAGTGTATATGAGTGAAAGTCACTCAATTTAATTCTCCTTTTATAACTGATTGAGAGTCCACACTTCTTGGGCGATAGTGGAATTGGAGTGAAGATTAAAAGTATTCCCAAGTGCTTCGATCTTTGTTTTGAAATTCATCGCTTCAAGGTACACTCTCTTATACATGAAATCTGAAATTTACATAGTGCATGTTATAGATTGAGAATGAAGTAGACCCGTTAATTTTTCGCTGCGTACATACTTATTTCCTTCACAATGGCCACTAGTCCAAGCCACCAGGAGAGTGGAAATGCTTTCAGCTACCCCAATCGCCCTCACTAGTCAATGCCTATTGTGCAACCGCCTTCCGTCCAACAAATGCAGTCCATGGCAGCCGCCATGGTAGAGCTAACCCATCAGAATCAAGAGTTGACTCGAGAGATAAACTAAAGAAAGTAGCGTCATGAAAGGTACGTAGAAGGACAGGCTCAGAGTTAAGAAGTTAGAGAAGGAGAAAATGTGGAGCATGAGAACCACTCAAAAGGGACAGCATCACGTAAGGTGCCACATTTAGAAAGAGAAATGGACCAGATGAGGGAGAATATGAGAAGGACGAATCATGTTGATGATTTAGTTCATCGAACCGATTCCCCTTTCGTAGCTTCCATTAATAGTCATCACTTGTCTTCCAAGTTCAAGAAGCCTTCGTTGGATTCGTATGATGGAACGCACGACCCATGTGACCACATTGCAACCTTCAAGACCACAATGCACCTTCAAGGAGTTCCTGATGAGATAATGTGTAGGGCCTTCCTAACCACCCTTAAGGGGCCAACACGGATATGGTTCAGTAAAATACCTCTAAATACTGTTGGTTCTTTCGAGGAGTTGAGTAAGTTGTTTATCAACAACTTTATTGGAGGGCAAAGGCACAAAAACTCCTTGCCTAGCCTGCTAACTATAAAACAAGGAGAAAATGAGAGCTTGCGATCCTTCATCACTCGCTTCAATAAAGAAGCCTTAACAATAGATGAAATGGATGATAAATTGTTGTTGGTAGCCTTCCACAATGGAGTTAGTTCAGATTTATTCATCCACAAGTTTAATGAACAAGAGCCACAAACCATGGCTGAACTCGTCCATTCAACCCAAAGCTTTATAAATGCAGAGGATGCAATCATTGCCAAGAAGAGGAAGAGAGCAGAACGAATGGAAGTAGACTTCTCACGTCATCCTAAACAAGGCCCTCATCCAAAGAAGGCCCGGATAAGAGAGAAGAAGGATAGAGACAACAGGAAGGTAGTTTCGTCTTCAAGAAGAGGTCAGCATTACACACCCTTGAATGTTCCACTTGATCAAGTGCTTATGCAGATCAAGGATGATCCATCCTTGAAATGGCCAGAGAAGATGAAGGGAGATCCTAACATGTGCAATAAGAATAAGTATTGCCGCTTCCACAAAGACCACGGGCATGACACGGACGAGTGTTTTGACTTGAAGCAGCAAATAGAGAATCTTATCAGGTAGGGAAAACTGAGGAATTTTCTTGGACAAGATCATAAAGACGAGGAGTTAAAAGGAATGGTAGAAGAGCCATCATAGCCCCTATTGGAGAAATAAGAGTCATTATAGGAGGAACTTCAGTAGGGCAATCCTCTAAGTCAAAGAAGACCTACCTGAAGGTGGTATAGAGCGTCTAACTTTCTAAACGACCACCAAGGATGAGGGGGCAGACGAGCAGGCCATTACTTTTACAAACAAAGATGCTGGAAGGGTCCATCACCCACATGACGATGCAATCGTCATAATTTTGCTCATTGCAGGTTACACTACTGTAAGGGTGTTAATAGATAATAAAAGTTCAGCAGATATCCTGTATTATCCCGCTTTCCAACAAATGAGGCTTGGATGAGACCAACTTCATCCAATGAATTCTCCCTTAGTAGGATTTGAAGGAATGAAGGTACAAACAGTGGTTACTATTACTCTACCTGTAGTGGTAAGAGCGTATCCACAGCAGATAGCCAAAGAAGTAAATTTCCTCTTCATGGATTGCTCATCTTCCTACAATGCCATCATTGGACGACCAACTCTGAATAATTGGAAAGTAGTGACGTCCACCGACCACCTATCTGTCAAGTTCCCAACAGATTATGGAATATGGCAAGTACAAGGAGATCAATTAGTAGTTAAGGAATGCTACTTAGCTATGTTGGCTATGGATGAGCATGTGCAGACAATGAATATAGAGGAAAGAAAGATTGTTGCAGAGCCCACTGAAGTACTAGAACACATCCCTCTAGAAGAGGGTAATCCTGAGAAGTTTAGCAGAATTAGAGCAAGTATGGAGGAGAAGACGAAGCAAGACCTCATCTAGTTCTTAAGAAAGATCATTGATGTTTTCACGTGGAGTCATGAAGACATGCTAGGAATTGACCCAAGTGTCATTACTCATCGATTGAATATGTATCCATCTTCCAAGCCTGTTCGTCAGAAGAAGAGAGTCTTTGCTCCTAAGCAAGATAATGCCATCAAGGAAGAAGTTTAGAAGTTAGCCACAGCAAAATTAATTCGGGAAGTCTATTACCCAAATTGGTTAGCCAACGTGGTGATGGTCAAGAAGGCAAATGGCAAGTGGAAAATGTGTGTAAACTTCATTGATTTAAACAAGGCTTGCCCCAAGGATAGTTATCCTTTGCCACGCATTGATCAGTTGGTAAATTCAATGGCGGGTCATCAATTGCTGAGCTTCATGGACACCTTCTCAGGGTATAATCAGATAAAGATGGACAAGGCATATCAAGAGAAAACATCCTTCATTACTAGTCAAGGCCTGTTTTGCTACAAGGTTATGCCCTTCAGTTTGAAGAACATGAGGGCAACCCATCAGAGGCTAATTATAGAGGAAAGAAGGGTTGTTGCAGAGCCCACTGAAGTACTAGAACACATCCCTCTAGAAGAGGGTAATCCTGAGAAGTTTAGTAGAATTAGAGCAGGTATGGAAGAGAAGACGAAGCAAGACCTCATCTAGTTCTTAAGAAAGATTATTGATGTTTTCACGTGGAGTCATGAAGATATGCCAGGAATTGACCCAAGTGTCATTACTCATCGATTGAATATGTATCCATCTTCTAAGCTTGTTCGTCAGAAGAAGAGAGTCTTTGCTCCTAAGTAAGATAATGCTATCAAGGAAGAAGTTTAGAAGTTAGCCACATCAGAATTAATTCGGGAAGTCTATTACCCAAATTGGTTAGCCAACGTGATGATGGTCAAGAAGGCAAACGGCAAGTGGAAAATGTGTGTGAACTTCACTGATTTAAATAAGGCTTGCCCCAAGGATAGTTATCCTTTGCCACACATTGATCAGTTGGTAAATTCAATGGCGTGTCATCAATTGCTGAGCTTCATGGACACCTTCTCAGGGTAAAATCAGATAAAGATGGACAAAGCAGATCAAGAGAAAACATCCTTCATTACTAGTCAATGCCTGTTTTGCTACAAGGTTATGCCCTTTAGTTTGAAGAACATGGGGGCAACCCATCAGAGGCTGGTTATCCATATGTTTCATCCATAGATTGGACGAAATGTAGAAGTATATGTGGGTGATATGTTAGTGAAAAGCTGGGATGAGGAAAAGCATCTGGATGACCTTCAGAAGACCTTTGACACGCTGAGATGATATAACATGAAGTTGAATCCGAGCAAGTGTGCCTTAGAAGTTTCGTCAAGAAATTTCTTAGGTTCACAGTTTCACAAAGAGGAATTGAAGCAAATCCCGACAAGATCCAAGCCTTCTAAACATGGAACCACCAAAGAATATCAAGGAAGTCCAGTCCCTCATTGGACGAGTTGCAACTCTAAATAGGTTTATTTCAAAAGCTATAGATAAATGTTTGCCTTTTTTCAAAGTTCTTAAGAAGGCATTCGAATGGACGGACAAATGCCAAAAGGCCTTCCAGGATCTTAAAGTCTATCTTACCATGACTCCCCTACTAAGTCCATCCATACCAGGTGAGGAGTTGTATTTATACCTAGTAGTGTCCCTACATGTAGTAAGTTCAGTAATAGTTAGAAAAGAAGGGAAGATACAGAAGCATGTTTATTATACAAGCCAAGCATTAAAAGAAGCTGAATGATGGTATCCCATGATGGAAAAGCTGGCCTTTACACTGGTAACAGCTTCTAAGAAATTAAGGCATTACTTCTAGGCTTATGTCATGACAGATCATTCACTCAGAAAGGCAATAAACAAGTTGGAAGCCGCAAGATGACTGATACAATAGGCCATTGAGCTTAATGAGTTCGACATCAGGTATCAACCTAGGAATACAATAAAAGCTCAAGCCCTAACAGATTTCATTGCAGAGTTTACTCCAAGCCATGGTGATTTACATGAAGAAAATAAGACTAAGGGATGAATCGTCCAAGTAGATGGGTCGTCCACAATATATGCTGGAGGAATAGGAGTTGTATTGAAATCCCCAGAAGGGGACAAGTTGAAGTATACAACTCATCTACAATACCAAACAACCAACAATGAAGTTGAGTATGAAGCCCTTCTTAAAGGGCTAGAATTGGCTAAATCCTTGGGGGCAGAATCAATAGTCGTCCAAGGAAACTCTCAGTTAATCATAGGCCAAGTAAATGGAACATGTGAAGCAAAGAAAGAACGAATAAAGAAGTACCTCAGTAGACGTCTTATTAAGAAAATTAAAAAAGCCACTTTCATTCAAGTCCCAAGGAAAGAAAACATGGAAGTAGATGCTTTAGTAAAGGCACATCCGCAGATGGATCGATGGACGAGCTTGATGAAGTCCAATACATGCCTAACATAGATCTTCCGGAAATGCAATAGATAGAAGGCCAAGGGAATTGGATAACCCTAATAATAATTTACCTAAGGGATAGAAGGCTTCCAGAAGAAAGAGATGAGGCCAGAAAGCTAAGGATTAGATCAGCTAAATATGTCCTTATAAACGAGGTGATGTACAAAAGAGGCTTTTCTTAACCTTACCTAAGGTGTCTAGCTCCAAACGAGGCAAACTATATCTTGAGAGAAGTTCATGAATAAGCATGTGGAAACCTAAGTCCCCCCAAGAGATAAGCCTTATAAACACCTATTCCAAAATAAGGGTCACAGTGCCACTTACCACGAACGGCCAACCTAAGGTTAAGGTCGTCTGGAATTTGATACCAGCTTCTAAAGGAAATAAGTCTTTTTTCATCCGTCTTTGAATGGACGCCTACAACACAGCTGTACATGGTTTCTACCTCGTCTAAAACGGTGGATGAAGGAACACTCGTGGAGGTACCAGCTTATGACCTAGAAGCTGCCCTCATCCTAAGTACTTCCTGAAGAACCTCTAAGGGAACCCTTAGAACCCCAGACATGTATTGCTCGTTCGTAGTGTTCCCTCCACTACTACTACTACTATTACTCATATTGCCACTGCTACTACTAGAACCACTATCACTAGTACTGTCGTGATACTCGTCTATCTCCCTATTATCACTATCCCTAGATGAGGATATTACAACTTTAGACATCTAAGATAAAACTTAAAGGAAAACCTAAAGACGAAGATGAAGAAAATACTTGTTTCTAAACAAGGAAGGCCTAAGGACACAGGAAGACTTTTAGACGAGGAGCTGGATGACAAATGTCAGCGGAGAAAATTTTAGAAATATGAAAGGGTAGGAGAGGAATTCTACTATTTATAGGCAACGAGGCTTGGCATCTGAAACGACGGGACCAACCATGAGAAGCCACGTGGCATGTTTCTTGAAAGATGAAATGACATGATTGATATACATCAAATTGGGCCACGTGTCAAAAAAAAAAGGGCGTTCTGATAACAGACAACACAAGGACAAAGGGGCAACTGATAGGGATGGGAAACAAGAATAATTCGTCCTTGAGTTGTCATCTAGATCATATAAGAAACTACAAAAATTGGGTCATCTCCAGTTCGTCCAAGGTGTTGTCCAAATCCAGAAAGGTCGTCCAACATAAGAAGTTCGTCCAATCTAAGAAGGTCGTCCAGCATAGAAACACCTGGACGACCCCTCAACACTTAGAAAATCTTCAGAATGAATTTATGCACAAAAGCTTATAATTCGAACCACGTTCTACTATTTTGAAGAATAAGCGAAATTCTTGTTCATCGCTTTAACTTCTCACTAAACTCTTAACTTCTAATGGCAGTTATAGAAGACAATATTAAATCTTCTAACTTCTATGGCAGTTGTAGAAGTTAAGTCTGAACCTTGTAACTTTCTTGCGGTTTAAGGAAGTTACCAATCAAGTAACCACTCCAAGGCTCACTATATAAGGACTCATCCACTTCAAACGAAAGTAAGTTTTGCCACCTCTCCTCAAAAGTTGGAATTCTTGATTTATAAGAAAAAACTAACTTAAGCGTCAAATGGTTCTTGGCCAGTTCACCCCGATCACCTTTGATCTTGTATTTTTTTCTTTTTAGGTCTTTTAAACAACCTCTAATCCATTGAAGCCCGGAGCATTCAGCCTACTGATTTTCTATGTATCATCAACATGTATTTGTCATTTGGAAAGTCATACAACAAATTACTTGATGTAAAATATATTATTTTAAATTCACCACTTATATCAAGAATGAACTCAGTTAAACTTATTAATACTTATTTAATCATTTTAAAATTATACAAATCCTAACATTGTTATCTAAAACAAAATAACATAAAGATAAGTAAAACAAATACACAAGTTTTTCCCATAAAAAAAATACACAAGTTTTATTTCTACACAATATCAACATCTCAACATTTAAAACAAAATTACAAATGACTTATTGGATAACTCATTTGATAAAGAATAAAAACATATAAGAAATTTACGAGTTTGAAAATTAATTTATAATCTATTATCGATTATGGCTGACACTCTATTTTATTTTGAGATATACATTAAAGTTTGATTTTTTACTTATTTATATATGGTCTCTTTTATGAATATAATATCATTGTTAAGAAACACACACTTTATGAAATATCATAATTTATTTTGAAAAACTGTTTATTTTGGACATAAATTGTTAAAAAAATAGGTCTAAACATTCATAATTTATGCTAATTTCATACTTTGGTTTCACTATTTTCACAATTGTGAATGTTTCTCACACATGCTTACAATTTTAAATCTATATTTTTAACTCTATTGTAACCAGATTATCTTGGCATGTACTTTGCTATTTGATATCTAAAACTCTGTACTTATTACAGAATGTTCAACCATTCATCTTTCAATTAATTTACATGCAATTATGTAAATGTCTCAATTGTTTCCTTAAAGTTCACACAAACAATTAAACCAATATTGTCTTTATTTTATTTTTTTTACCAAACAAAAAAAAAGTTTTAAAAAATAGTTCCACTTCAGGTCGTGTCGCAGGTCAGGTCAGGTTAACCTGCAAAAGAACATGTCAGGTCATGGCCAGCCTGTTTTTACTCGGAAAAAAAAAAAAAAAATTGGATACGGGTCGGGTAGTCAAAAAATTTGGAACCGTTTTGCCATGTTAGCCACGACTATCTCCTATTTATTTCTTCATAACTCACTGACTCACTCTCTGTGTTTTAGTCACAATAACAATGGCAAAGAAGGATTTGTTGAAGGAATATGAAGGTGATGAGTCCAACAAGAAGGAAGTGTCTCGCAGTGACTTCCCTCCAAACTTCTTCTTTGGCGTGGCCACTTCTGCCTATCAGGTTCTCTTTCTACCATCATCTCTGCAGTCACATTTTCTCGTTTGTTTATATTTATATTCTGACAAATTATGATCTGGGTATTTGCTCATTTTTACTGTCTTATTGTAGGTTTTACAAAAAGAAATCAGCTTTGTTATCCATTTTCTTACAAATTACGATATGGGTTTTCTGTTACAATTTTCCAAGCCTTTTTGGTTGACCAGTTTTGATTTCTTTTTGGAAAAAAGAAGTGTAAATTGATCATAATTTTTTTTATCAAATTGATTTCTTTGGGTTCCTCGTATCATGTGATTTCTATGAATTTATTTTGTTGTTATGGGCTATTATATCTGAAAGGCATGCTTGCTGCTTCCTCTCTTTTTAGTTTTTCTTATGCTCTCTTTTTGGCCTTTTCTGGCATAGTTTTTTGTTGCATACTATTGTGCAAAATCTAAGTGATTGGTGTCATTTAATTAAAATTTTGGAAAAACTCTATCTTTGATATATGGCTCTACGTTTCAAAGGATCATCTTTCTCAAGTATGAGGAAGGGTATGGGCACCTAGGTGAAAGATCATCACTTTTAGCAGAAATAGAAGTTAACAGCCTCCCAAGTAGGGGACACAACACACAAGTACATGCACAGTATTCTCCTTCGTGATGTTTCCTTGATATGTAATGGAGGTTTTATAGCAAATAAGAGAGAGAGAGAGAGAGAGAGAGAGAAGAATCATTCTTGGAAACTAAAGTATGTGAAACTAAATGAATATCAACTCTAACTGGCAAAATGTTTCTTTTGGAAATGTTAATAAGAAAAGTAGCTTGTCTGGGCTTTTTTTTTTTTTTTTTTTTTGGGTTGGTTAATGTAGTTTCCATAAATAATGGAAAACTCACATTTTTTTAATTTGGTCTCCTTGTTGTTTTTTTGTAGGTGGAAGGAGCCTACAAGGAGGGTGGTAGGGGTCCAAGTATTTGGGATGCTTTTTCACACACTGAGGGTAATTCTCTCTCTCTTTTTTAACAAGCTTATAACAAATTCTTCCATGACAAGTTTTGGGTTGATGTGGATGAATTTTATTTTCTGCATTTTTTGAAACTTATTTGTCCGTCCTTTTGTTTTGTTAGGAAAGATCATTGACAAAAGCAATGGTGATGTGGCAGTGGATCAATATCATAGATACAAGGTTAGTAACAATGTATTGAGTGACTCACAGTTATTTTATTCCTTTGTGGTTGATTGCCCTTGTAGTGCTTATATAGTAATTAGCCCCATTTAAGATACTTATAACATAATTATGCTAATTTGAAATTTGTCTTTGTTATCAAGTGGATGCACCATGTGTCCTGTGGGCTATTTGACTTATTTGATCCCAATTCCAAATCTAAGAGAAACACCATACACCGTGAAGAAACATCTGTCACATAAGCCATAATTTGTGTGTGTGTGTGTGAATATAAAGTATTTCATTAAATGGTTGTTGATTTATAGAGGATTTAGATAAAAATCCATAATTTTCTCCTATTATCACTAATTTGTTATTTATTAATACGAATCATCATATGTGTATATATATATATATATATCTTTCTTACTTATCAAAAAAAGAAAGGAATATGAATCATCATCCTTCACAAATGACATTGCATATTTCACAGTTCTACATCTAAAACTTCTCAGTGCATTCTGTTCAAACATTTTTTATCTCTTATTATGCAGTTTGGCTTTATTGGCATGTTTCATCACCTTTTAATGCATTCCTGATTGTGAAATGGAAGTACTGAGCAGTTTGATCTCTAGCTAGATGCTTGTTTTTCTGTATTTTTTTTCAATACTAATGTTTAAGCTTTTCTATTTCCAAAAATAGATGGAAGTAGCCAAATCAATGTGATATACACACACACACACACACACACACATATGAACTGTGATGTAAACTGTGACCTTAAATAAGATAGAATGGAGGACAAGGATATATGTTAGCTAATCCCAACAGATGTAAACTGTGACTTTAAATAAGATAGAATGGAGGACAATGATATATGTTAGCTAATCCCAACCAGTTGGAAAAGGATCCTTGGAATCAACCTAAATTTGGTTAGGATTAAGGCCTCATCAAGTTTACTTGAATTTGTGTATGTGTAGTTCTTGTATGTGGACATTGATCCTTTTCCCTTGGCATATTGGAAAAAAAAAATTGATTCATATCACTTTTATGTTCTGTTTTAAAGTTGCATTAGGTTTAGATTATTTGATTCAATACTGATATACAGGAAGATGTTGAATTTATAGCCAAGTTGGGATTCGAATATTATCGCTTTTCCATATCATGGTCTCGTATCTTCCCTGGTATGTCCTTTTATCACAATCTTTAATGCATTTTATCATTAATACTTTTTCATTACTGTTCAGGAAGAGTATGTTGGTTGTACATATGATTAGTGATTGGAACATACTAATTATTATTATTTCCTTCTGAGTCCTCATCTAGTTGTTTACCTCCCTTCTTCCCATATCCCTGCCTTGGCACTTAGTCTCAAGAAGTATGAGTTTTTTTTTTTGTTTTTTGTTTTTATTTTTTATGTTCAAACTTCAAACAGCATTCATTTAACTGGACCATGGGCCAAAACAGATACATCTTTGTTTACTTGAAATTCAGTGATGGGTGGGATGTCCTCAACCCAGATAACAGAATCATTCACAAATTTTGCATTCCTAGCCATACGGTGGGCAGCCATATTACTTGTTCTACGAACATAGTTGGCTTTCCATTGCAGAACGTTACCTTGCTGCCTCTGGATGCCTTCAATAATCATCTGAATGGAGGTTGGGGGGGAGCTACAACCCATCAAAGCGTTTGTCACCCCTTGCGCATCACCTTCCAGTACGATATGCTTCAGCCTAAGGTCCCCAGCTAGCAGCAAACCCTCTTCAAAAGCTTTAGCTTCCAATTCCAAGGCTCCCAGCGGTATTTCCATCCTTTTGCTCATCGCTCCCATGATTTCGCCCCTGTTGTTCCTTATGACAATCCCAATTCCACAGCTGCCCAACTCATGAAACACCGCCCCGTCCACGTTTACTTTATACCAACCATCACTAGGAGGGGTCCATCTATCAGTTCTTGGTGGGGCAGGTTGTTTTGAGGCACCAACCAGCACACTAAATTCCTCAACAAGAGCAGTAGCTTCAGACACAATCCTCCTCGCATCTTTGCATTTTCTTTCAAATTTTGCAGCATTCCTGTTCTTCCAAATGCACCACGCTATGCACGCCAGGCGCTCCAGCTCTCCTTCCTTCCTTTCTTCCCAAAACTTCCAAGCCACATCAATGAAGTCGCGATGAGGTTGGCAGCCCCCCGGTAAAGAAAACTTAGCTTCCTTCCATACCGCTTCTACCAGCCAAGAGTCCCACAAGGTATGTCCCGAGGATTCTACCATCCCACACAACCCACACTTATCCCCTTTGGATACCTTCCGAAGACAAAGACAATAATTTGTAGGAAGGATATTTTTACAAGCCCTCCACATGAAGTGTCTGACCTTACTTGGGCACTTTAAACCCCAAATAGCCTTCCAAAATTCCTTTCTCTTATTCAGGTTTGATCCCTCACATCCTGCCCCTTTGTCTCTTCCTTCCACCAGCCACCCATGTGCAACATGGTATGCACTTTTCACCATAAAATTACCTTTTTTGGTCCAAGCCCAGACCAAGGCATCGTTCGGCAGACTTTGGCTAATAGGGATGCTCAAAATAGCCTCCGCTTCATGGGGTAAGAAACAGTTTTTCACAACACTAGTATTCCACCCCCCAACCTCATGATCTAGAAGATTTTCCACTAGATCACCTTCGAAGTTTTGAGGTCGAGGGCTTACAACCATGAACGAATTAGGGATTGGGATCCACCTGTCTGCCCATATCCTCGCCCTTCGCCCGTTACCAATATTCCATCTCAATCCACGCTTAAGAACCTCCCTGGCAGCCACCAGACTTCTCCAAGTGTAAGATGGGTTTTTGCCTAACTGAGCCTCCAAAAAGCTAGAGTCCGGGAAGTATTTAGCTTTAAGCACCCGATTAGCCAGGGAAATCTGCATCCTGAGAAATCCTCCATCCCTGTTTTGCAAGCAAAGCTAAATTAAACGCTTTGAGATCCTTGAAACCCATACCACCTTCCGCCTTTGGGGTGCACATCTTCTCCCAAGCTATCCAAGCGAGCTTCCTTTCTTTTTCACGCTGACCCCACCAAAAGTTTCTCATCATCGAGTTCAACTCATTACACAAGGAATTAGGAAGTTTAAAACAATTCATTGTATACATTGGGGTGGCTTGGGCAACGGCCTTTATGAAGATTTCATGGCCCACCATTGTCAGCAACTTTCCTTTCCAACCTGCTACTTTTTGGCCAACCTGATCCAGGATACGATGGAAGGCTTTCTTCTTTCCCCAAGTATCGCTCATGTTGATGGATAATTTGTGTCCTAAACAAATCTTTCACCTCTTCTTTAACTTCCTCCCTTGTGTTTTTGCTGAAAAAGAGAGAAGTTTTCTCTCTATTTAGCATTGCCCTGACTCCCTTTCATACACCTCAAGGATCTTTAGAAGTCTCAGATCAGCGAATGGTAAATGAGATACCAAAGGAGCATGCCTACACACCGCTATGCCTCTTGGAATTCCCCCATTTTCATTCTTCCTAAGCAAGGCCGAGAGGCCCTCAGCACATAATAGGAAGAGGTACGATGAAATCGGATCCCCTTGCCTAAGCCCTCGAGTTGGAACGATCCTACCCTTCGGTTCCCCATTTACCAGCACGGAGTATGACACCGTGGTCACACATCATCATCAAAGATATCCACCTATCTGGGAAACCCAATTTGCGCATCATTGCCTCCAAATACGCTCATTCAACCCGGTCGTACGCCTTACTCATATCAAGTTTTATTGCCATCAACCCCTTTTTTCCTTTTCTCCTCTTGTTTATACAATGCATGACTTCGAAAGCCACAAGAACATTATTAGTGATCTGCCTCCCTGGTACAAAGGCGCTTTGGGCATCACTGATGACTTCTGGGAGCACTCTCTTCAACCTGTTAGCCAAAACTTTTGATACAAGTTTATATATCACATTACACAGGCTTATTGGTCGAAATTCCGTTACCTTTTGGGGGCAATTAACCTTTGGTATCAGACATATATAAGTGTCATTTAAACCATTTGGCATAACACTTGTTCTAAGAGTATGGAGGACACAGTTTACTACATAAGGGCCAACAATATCCCAATATCTTTGGAAAAATATAGGAGACATACTGTCTGGACCTGGGGATTTTGTGAGATGCATCTGCTTCAAGGCACGCCAAACCTCTTCTACTCTAAATTCCATCAGCAGGTCTTCATTCATTTCTTCCGAGACCTTTCTGTCCACAGCCCCAAGGCTAGCCCCGAAATCAACTGGGAAGTTTGAACTATATATTTCTTTGAAATATGCCAAAATAATACCTTCCACCCCTTCACCATCTTCTCTCCACCGACCCCCTGAGTCACACAAACCTTCGATTCTATTTTTCCGGCGTCTATTACTGGCCGTGGCATGAAAAAATTTTGTATTTCGATCCTCACACTTAACCCATAGCGCCCTTGACCTCTGATTCCACATCATTTCTTCCCGAATCATTTCTTCGTTTATCTCCTTTTTCAGAGCCTGAATCTCCTCCGCTGATTCGTGTAGCAAGTTTAGCGCTTCCAGTTGCTGTAAGCGACTCTACTTCTGCTTCAGATTTTTGTTTACATTGCCGAATTCCCTCCGATTCTAGGTCTGCAGTTGAGATTGGCAACTTCTTAGCCTATCTCGAATCTGCACATCCGGATTGGCATTCAAAGGATCCCAGGCCGCTTCAATCACCTCGCTACAGCCCTCTGCTCTAGTCCACATAGCTTCAAACATAAATCGTTTCCTACTTCCCCTTCTTCGTACCCGTTGCCTAAGTGACAAATTTAGCAAACAATGGTCTGAAGCTGCCATTGCTCTATGAAAAACTCTTGCCTCAAGGAACATCTTTATCCACTCCTCATTAGCCACAATCCTATCCAACCTAACCCGAGTATGTTGCTCCCCAATGCTACCATTACACCAAGTAATACTCTGCCCCACAAAACCCAAATCAATGAGACCACAATCATTTAAACACTCTCTAAACACCTCCATCTGTCTTGCATCCCTATCTAACCACCCCAATTTCTCATCAGACTGCACAATTTCATTAAAATCCCCAAAAACAACCCACGACATATCGCACTGCCTTTTAAGAGATTCAATTAATTTCCAAAAAGTAACTCTCATACCTGCATCAGGATGTCCGTAAAACCCCGTTGCCGGCCACCGTAGTGCGCCAACTCCCTCACGTACCACCATGTCGATGTGCCCATTTGAACAGCTTTTAAATGACACATCCGCCCCTTCCTTCCACAACATCGCCAACCCCCCACTCTGGCCATCGCTTGGCATAATAATCCCTTGGGTAAAATTTAGCTTTCTCTGAATTCCTTTGATTCTATTCCGATTTGCCTTGGTTTCCGATAAGAAAACCAAAACTGGGTCGGTGTCTTCCACCTCATCAGTGAGTGAACGCACCGTCGGAGCTGACCCAAGGCCCTGGCAGTTCTAGGCCAAGAGATTCATTGGGCTCGGCGGTGCTGCCTCGCAGCATCCGCCACACCGCCAACCCTTTGAGTCTCATTCTCAAGCTCGACATTTTTCTGCACTTCCGTTCTCCTTCTTTTCCCATCTAGTGTGTTCTGATCTAAATGAGTGGGTTTTGAGCATTTCTTTTTTTCTTTACTGGGCTTAAAGCCTTATTTTTGCCTTTGGTCTGCCCCTCACGGGCTTTTCTCTTCCAATGCTTGCTAGTTGGGCCCAATACCTCCGCAACCCATCCTGCCCCCATATCATAAGTCATGGCCATCGGGCCTTCACCATCTTTTGTTAATGCCAAGCCCACATGATCTCCTTCTTCCTGAGCCTTTGGCGCGGGCTCAAATTTAAACTTTGGGATCCCTGTTTGATGTGACTCCATCACTCTCTGTCCACACCCCTCAGTCCCGTTGTTTGTCAGCTTCCTATCCATGCCTTCTTTCACCAAAATAGCAATGCTTTCTCTTGGTATCTCTTCGACAGTGTTGATCAGCCCCTTTTCGTGATAAACTTCATTGCTCCTTTCTTTGTTCTCCGAGGTCTGTGTTGTGCTTTCCAACGTCTTATCCCCGAGGGTCTGCACGTTAGGCTTTCTTTTGTCAATCCCCACCATTTCATACCTCGACGTCTGAGCCTTTGAAGACCAGTTATCGTCATCCGGTATCCCCCCACACTCGCCTAAACCTTCATTCTTTTTTGCGTAATTTGGTTCCCATCCCGATCTCCTCACCGGTTCACCCCTCATCCATGCACCATACTGAAGCTCTCCCCTTTCGCCGTTTTTGTTTAACTCTTCTTTCTGCGTGCATTCCTTTAGGTCATGCTCCAGTAGTCTGCATCTGTAGCAAAAATTTGGAATGCACTCATATTTGAAGAGCACCCACCGAGCCTCCCCTTCATTGACGTTTATCTTTTTTCCTCGTATAAGCTTGCGTGAAACGTCTATCTTGACAAGAACTCGGAGGCACTTTCCCCACTGAACTCCCGTATCAGCCACATCCACCTCCAAAACTTCTCCAAGACTAGCTCCAATGGCCATCCCTGTTTCTCTGGTCCTGTGTTTCAGGGGTAGATTGTACATTTGAACCCAGAAAGGAGACCACTTGAGGACAATATCCTTTGGGTCTTGATCTCCGTCAAATTCCTGTAGTAGGACCAGTTGCTTCTCGTAATGCCATGGGCTCATTTCAAGAACTCTCCTTTTGTCCCGTTCGTCGTCAAACTCCACTAAAAACATCTCCTCTTCAATCACCGAAATCCTAATGCTCTTGTTTGGCTTCCATAGCATCCTGATGTTCTTCCTTAGTGCATCCAGAATAACCCCTCTGCGTGATAACACCTTCATAACTAAGCAGTTCTTCCCTCTCTCGTTTGCTGCCCTCGTACATTCTCTCCCTAGGTTCACACTTTTCCCTTCCTCTTCAATGACCTTTAGCTTCTGCCATAGGATCTCAAGCTCTTCCGCCATTTGAAAACAAAATACTTCCCTGACCTCACCACCCCGAAACAGGGGGAAGAACACTCAAACTCCCACAAGCACCTGTGGGACTCCAACGGCTGCTACGTGCCAAAGGCTCAAGAGCACTTTTATGTACTAATTGTTTAGTTTTCAAGTTAGAAGTATGAGTTTTAGTTGAACCAGAGTTGAACTAATTTGGATTACATTAGGAATTTATGTACATGATATATCCATTTGGGAATCCAGAATATAAGAAAGAATCAATCAGACGTCATGCAGGAGGCTTAGTTCATATATTATGAAATGAGTCTGTAAGACTGGGGTCATCCATATGCATTTGACGCAACTTGAGTCGGTCTAATGTTGTGGTAGCATTTGAGACAGGCAGTTAATTGTTAAATTTTCTTAATTTTTTTGAGTGAAAATAAAATGGAGAACACTTAATTACACAGGAAGTGTGCAATGGTTTAGTCATTACAATCTTAAGTTCAAAAAATCAAGATAATCCAAAAAAGAGGACTAATGGACTCGTACTAGCACTCTCATCCAATCATACAATGATCTCAAAAACAAAGACTTTAGCACAGTCCAAGTAGTCTGCCCATTAAATCTCCACGTAAGATAGTACAACTATTTTGTCAATTTTCTCTACTTACATGGGCTGACTTTAAAAGTTGACTAAAATTTAAAGCATTTAGAATTTGGGATATCTATAGTTAAGATCTCTGAGCAAAGAATTCAGGTAAGACTTTTTTATAGAAGTTCAGGCAGAAGTTGGCCTCTTTTAGCATATCTTTACATTAGCACAATGTGCACGTCTATTTTTAAATATAAAAAAATTGTAATAAAAATTTTATTGATGAAACTTAAAATAGATGGAATAGGGGATGATTGAAGTATGCAGATTGTATACCCATAAAATCCCTGGTGGGGATGTCTTATTTCAGTTGCTATATAAGTTCTGATTTTATGAAATAGATATGGACTAGGTGCTTTCTTTTTCATTTTTATGTTTTTTGTTTGTGTGTGTAAGATACATTTGGATCAGGTTGTCATTGATGAGGCATAGTTTTTTGACAATAGCATGAAAATTATTTAGGCTGACACAAAAGGGGCGATGCTATGCCTATATTCATATATATATATATATATATATATAGTAGAGTTCAGGGCCATGTCTTCTAATACATGAAGCTTTTCTTGAAATTTCTTTTTCCAAAAAGTATATATGCCTTCTTTTGGTCTATTAGGCACAGTCATTACTTAAATGGTTGAAATAAAGATGTTAGACCCTTAATGAAGACAAATTGTATGACTGTATATTCAGCCTTCAATTTGTCCTTTTAGGAATAAGTGGTTTTGACACTTCCAATTCCTGGTTTTCATGCTGTACCATAATATTGACATGAAAAACCATGCTGATTAGTTTTCAGTGGAAATTACACTCTGCAGTTTGCACCCTAAACTTTCAAAATGCACGATTAGCACCCTAAACTATAACCCATGTTACACTTTGCACCATGCAGTCCATGCCATCAATTTTTCTGTTATCTTGGATGGCATCACGTGAAAAAACCCAACTGCCCCTCTTCTCAACCCCTTAAAAACATATGAGAAATTACACTTTATAACCCTAAACTATACTCATAATTACACTTTACAACCTAAACTTTGGTTTTCCATCCAAGATAACGGCAAAATTAATGGCGGGGTGCAAAGTGTAACACATGTTATAGTTTAAGGTGCTAACTGTGCATTCTGAAAGTTTAGGGTGTAAAGGGTAAGTTGGGGTATAATTTAGGGTGGTAAAGTGAAATTATGCCCTAGTTTTCACCTCATATGGGTTGAGTTTTACGAAAATTGCTTTCATCATTGTTGTGTTTTATTTTCAGTGCTGCCTGAGCTTAGTTATAATGATTAATGGATTTTTCCATGGTTTGCTTATCATTGCAGATGGTTTAGGAACCAAAATCAATGATGAAGGGATTAATTACTACAACAATCTTATTAATGCTCTTCTTGAAAAAGGTATAAATTTATAGTTGATTTCCTTTTAGTTGCACCACCAATGCGTAATTGACAGCATTGTTCCTGCAGGTATCCAGCCTTGCATAACTTTGTACCATTGGGATCTTCCTTTGCATCTTCACGAGACAATGGGAGGGTGGTTGAATAAGCAAATTGTGTAAGTATTGTCATAATAAAATTATTAGTTTTCAGAAATCTTGATATAAACAGTTTCTGTCATGTTGATTAATATTTTTATCATTTCAGTTGAATGCATCCAGTAGTTCTAAATATATTCAAAATCATAAACATGCTGACCTGAATTTACACTTTGTTTGTTGATCATGGCTTTCTTATTTGTATATCTCTTCTTGATGGAAATCAAGATCAAATAATTGAGAACTTGAATTAGAATTGAATTAAAATTAAGAATCAAAGCTGGAATTACAGAGAAAATAACTGGAGAAACAGAGTTTCTGTCCAGGTCTGAAACTAAGTTAAAAGTTACATCAAAAACTAATTCTACTCTTACATAACAAGTCTATTTATAATCTTTAACTACTATGGAATAAGCTAGCTAATAGTTACATCTAGTCAGGCTATCTCAACATAGGTCAAAGCTGAATTAATAAGGATATATGGCGGATCTAAGATGTCAAAATAAGGCTGCCTGCCCTAAGAGGTCAGAAATGGTGGCTGGTTGTTTTGGCTAAGGTAGAGGGTGACTACATCATACTCCCCTCCATAAAGGAAACTTGCCCTCAAGTTTCAGCTGGAAATTAAGGCTTCAAGTGCTTCACATTGAAGGCATTAGAAATGCTTAGATGAGGGGGTAGTTGGATTGTATGGGCATTGTCATTGATTTTAGTCAACACTTTGCATGGATCTACTTTCCTTGCTTCCAACTTGGAATAGGAGCCTTGAGGACACCTTCCCTTAGTTAAAATCACCCATATGAGGTCCCCTTCCTTGAAAATTAATCTCCTTCGATGAATATCAGCAACAGCCTTGTAGTTAGTATTGGAATGTTCAATTCTCTCCTTGACTTGTGCATGGATTTTTGTTGCTCTTATATTCTCCTTAGAAAGTGGCAAGGGTGCCAAATCTAAGACACTCAAAGGTTTATTTCCATACGCAACTTCAAAAGGGGATGTGTTAATAGCCCGATTAAGAGAACAATTGTAAGCAAATTCAGCCAAAGGAAGGATACTTTCCCAATTCCTTGGATTTTCACCAATCAAGCATCTTAAGGCTCTGCTTGGGAATTCATAGGGGAAGGGAATGGAATGATCATAAGGGAATGGAAAAGAATGTAATGGAATGGAATTAAGTAATCTTAATTGGATGTTTTAAAATAAAGGAATGGAAAGGAATGCAAATGAATGAAATATAAGTAATCTTGTTTGGGAGCAGCATGGAGGGAATAGAATAGAATCATTTTATGACAATATTATTATTAGACCGTTATTTTAAAATAAAGAGTTGAATACATAGGGGTATTTTGGGAGTTTTAGTAAAAAAATCATTAAATCTAATTTCATTCCCTCCCATTCCTCTCAATTTCTGGGGGAATGAAAATTTGAGGTTTTAAGGGAATAGAGAGGAATGAGTGTTCCCTCCTACCCATTCCATTCCCTCCCACTTAAACTCCCAAACAAGGGAATGGATTTTCCATTCCCTTCATTAAAACTCCCAAATAAGGGAATGGAAGAATATTCTCTTCTTTTCATTCATTTCTATTCCATTCCATTCCCTCCTCCCAAGCAAGGCCTAAGAGATTCCCAAAACTCCGGTTGATAACTTCAGTTTGACCATCCGTTTGAGGGTGAAAAGAAGTGCGAAAGCTCAATTTAGTTCCTATCTTGTGCCATAGAGTTCGCCAAAAAATGAGCAAGAAATTTAGCATCCTTGTCGGAAACAATAGAGGGGCACACCATGAAGCTTCTAGACTTCTTTGAAAAATAAAACAACCACATTGAAAGCATCCAAAGTCTTCTTGCATGGGATGAAGTGAGCCATCTTGGAGAAACGATCCACTACCACCATGATTGAATCATTCTTTCATTGTGTAGGTGGAAGGCCAAAAACAAAATCCATACTAATACATTCCCATGGTTTATTAGGCACTGGAAGAGGTAAATACAAACCTGCATTAGTGGCTGTACCATTTCCTTTTTGACAAACTTAGCACCTTTGAACATACCGCTCAACATCTTTAGTCATTCCTGGCCAAAAGTAGTATTGTTTAAGGGATTCTAGGGTCTTTGATTTGCCAAAATGCCCTAAATTATGTTGTTCAACAATCATCAACTCTCTTAGAGAACATTTAGACAAACATAATTTCAGCCCTTTGAAAAGAAATCCATCCTTCAACCAAAAGTCAGACTTGGCAGTTTGCTGTCCCTGCTGCAATTGTTGGTATAGATTACCAAAATGTGGGTCATCTTGGTAATTCTCCTTGAAAACTTCAAAACCAGCGACCTTAGTTTGCATTTCCACCAAGAAATTAGTCCTCCTACTCAACCCATCAGCCACTTTGTTGAGAATTTCCGATTGATGTTTCAATGAGAAAGTGAATTGCTGCAAAAAGCTTACCCACTTAGCATGCCTTTTATTCACATTCGATTGGCTATTGAGATATTTCAAAGCCTTATGATCGGTGTGTAGAACAAACTCTTTTGTAGGCCAAATAGTAACTCCAATGCTTGATGGCTTGAACAATAGCATAGAATTCCATGTCATAGGTAGAATACCTTAGGTTTGCTTCGTTCAACTTCTCACTAAAGAATGCTATGGGCTGTCCTTGGCTAAGGACACACCAATTCCAACTCCTGATGCATCACAATTAAGCTCAAATATCTTGTCAAAATTGGGCAAGGCAAGGATAGGAGCTTCGGTTAACTTTCCCTTTAAAAGTTGGAAGCTTTCTTGGGCTTCATCAATCCAAACAAAGGACTTTTGTTTGTGACAATTGGTGAGAGGTGTTGCAATGGTGCTGAAATTGCTGGGGAATATGGGCTTTTGCCCTTATTTTTTAAAAAATCTAGCACAATGTCCCTGTTTTGAAACTATTTAGCAAAATGTCCCTATTTTTGAAACTCGATTTTAACAAAATCGAGTTCTGTATAAAACTTGATGTCCTTAAAATCGAGTTATATGTAAAGTATTAAGTGAAACTCGACATTTTAAATTTTCAAAAAAAATTAAGTGGCAAAATATGCATAGAACTTGACTTTTTTAAAGTCGAGTTCCATCTGTAACTCGATTTTGTTAAAATCGAGTTTCAAAACAGGGACACGGTGCTTAATAGTTTCAAAATAGGGACATTGTGCTAGATTTTTTTTTTAAAATAAGGGCAAAAGCCCATTTTCCCCTAAATTGCTAATAAACCTTCTATAAAAGGTAGCAAGACCATGGAAACTCCTCACCTCATGCACACTAGAAGGTGTAGGCCAATCAACAATTGCCTTAACCTTGTTTTCATCCATGAACGCTCCTTTGGAAGACACAAGATACCCCAAAAACACCACTTGATCCATCCCAAAACTACACCTTTTCATATTACCATAAAACTTTTCTCTCCTCAAAATGTCGAGCACAAGATGCAAATGCGCCAAGTGATCCTCCAAACAACGGCTATACACCAAAATATCATCAAAACATGCCACAACACAAATCCCTAACAGTGGTTGCAACATTTGTGTCATCACCCTTATGAAAGTGATAGGTGCATTTGTCAAACCAATGGCATAACAAGCCATTCAAATAATCCATGATGCGTCTTGAAGGCCATCTTCCATTCATCTCTTAGGCGAATTCTAATTTGATGATACCCACTTCGCAAATCAATCTTGGAAAACATCTTTGAACCCGCCAAGCAATCTAGCATGTCATCCAATCTAGGAACCGGAAAATGATACTTGATTGTGATCTTGTTGATATCTCTACTATCCCCACACATCCTCCAAGAACCATCCTTCTTAAGAGTTAAGAGAGTGGGTACTGCACAAAGGCTAATACTAACCTGAATGTAGCCTCTATCAAGAAGCTCTTGAACTTGTATTTGCAGCTCTTCCTTCCCCTTTGGAGCCATACGATATGCTGGTTTGTTTGGAAGGGGTGCTCTCGGTACCAAATCAATGGCATGTTGAAGAGGTAGGTCCGGAGGTAACTCATGGGAAAAAACATCACCGTATTGTTGTAATAACTCAGTGAAAACACTAGGAACATCAATTCCAGCCACTGTGTTGATTGGAATTAATGCCAAAACGTAGCCACTATCTCGACTTTCTTGAATGATGTTTTTAGAAGCTAGTAAAGAGGTTGTAGAGGATTTAGAAGTCACCTTTTCCTTCATTGGTAGCAAATTAAATTGTTGATTGTCTTTGCTTAATGTATAGGTGTTCTTCCCATCATGCATCATTTGGTGATCAAATTGCCAAGGTCTTCTAAGAAGGATATGACACACATCCATTGGTACTACGTCACACCAAACTTCATCAAAATATTTCTTCTAGATAGAAAATGGCACCAAGCAACGCTTTGTTACTTTCACCTCATTACCCTTCCAAGCTTCAACTTATCAACCACCTCTTGAGAAACCACATTTTCACAACTTCCCCCATCAATGATCATACTACAAACTCTTCCTCCAATGCTGCAAGCTGTATAAAAAATATTGGTTCTCAACCAATCTTCTTTGGATTTGAATTTAGGAGCAAGAAGAGTCTTCCTCATCACAAGTGTCAAGCCCTCTTCTTCTTCAAAATCACCACCAACCTCATTTGAAGGTTGATCAAAAATTGGTTCTCCATCTTCATGTTCAAGCTCTTTTACTTCCTCCAGCATAATAGCCTTCTTCCTACAATCTGAAGATCTATGCACGGCTCTCTACACTTGAAACATTTGAAAGTACCCACTTGTTGCTGTCTACCCCATCCAACAGTGGCTGTTTGGGACTGTTTTGGGGCTGTAATAGCAGATTTAGGACTTGCTGGTTGCTGACCAACCCCAGAGGTTTCTCCTCTCCCATTTGTACTTGAATTCCCAACCTTATATTGGTTGGAAATCCCCTAACCAGGCCTGGAACCCCACTGTCCAGACCTTAAAGCTGGCCTAGTTTGCTGCTTTTCCACCAGTAAAGCCCGGTTGTAGGCTTCCGACACATTCCACAATGATTGAAGGTTAAGGATATCTTGGATGGATGGCTTCAATCCACTCAAGTACCTTGCAACCATTTGTTCTTCACTTTCATTCAAATCTACCCTTACTACAAGTTGGCGAAATGCCTCTATATACTCCTCTACACTTCCTTCTTGCTTAAGGTTGTGTAGGTCTTTGTAGAGTGATTGGGTGTAGTTGAAAGGAAGAAATTGCTCAAAGAGCTTTTTCTTCGTCTTCTCCCAACTCTTGATCTTGACTTTACCACTTCTTTGGCGAGAAATTTGCAATTGTTCCCACCAAGCGGAAGCTCTCCCTTTAAGGAGAATAGCAACTAGCTTCACTTTCTTTTCATCCATAAGTTCATAACAATCAAACACCCTCTCAATGGTGTTAAGCCAATCTACAAAGTCTTCCGGTTTGAGACTCCCATGAAATTCTGGAATTTCAACCTTGAAGTTATAGTCAAGCCTTGGCTCATTTCTTTCCACAAAAGGCCTACCCCTTGGAGGAACTCCAAAAGGGTTCTCAAAATGAGAATGAGAGCCATCAGACTCATCGGTAGCCTCATGAGGAGGCTGCATACGCTGCACCACCTCCGTATGTGACGCAGCTTGTCTCCTTAATTCAGCAATTTCATCTCCTCTCTCTATATTTTGATTCCGTCCACCATTTCTCCCCACATGAAGGTTAGCTTCAACTCCTTCCCCAACATCCATATGATTCCCTCTTATTCCACCTCTCCTTCTTGGGCCATTAAAAGCTTCACAATCTTTGAAAAAAATTGTTAATAGCAGCAACAGCACAAGTGATCAAATCTGTGATATTTGCAGCAGCAACACAGATTTGATTGGCACAAGGAACATAAATCTGAATTCTAAGTATCTTGAATGGAGGGAGAAAAAAAAGAAACACAAGGAAATCTAGGACACAAATGATCTAATTAGTAGGGAAAAAGAGGACCAGATCTGTGCTCTGATATCAAATGATGGAAATTAAGATCAAATAATTGAGAACTTGAATTAGAATTGCATTAAAATTAAGAATCAAAGCTGGAATTACAGAGAAAATAACTGGAGAAACAGAATCTCTGTCCAGGTCTGAAACTAAGTTAAAAGTTACATCAAAAACTGATTCTACTCTTACATAACAAGTCTATTTATAATCTTTAACTACTAGGGAATAACCTAGATAACAGTTACATCTAGGCAGGCTATTAAGAAGTCAAAATAAGGGGCTGCCTGCCTGCCCTAAGAGTTCCGAAATGGTGGCTGGTTGTTTTGGCTTAGGAGTAGAGGGTGACTGGTTGACAGTCCAGAGAGAGAGAGAGAGAGAGAGAGAGGGGGGGGGGGGGGGGTTGATTGGCTGGCCTTAGGTAGAGGGTGACTAGATCACTTCTGACTTGTCTTTGATACATGTCAAGCTCAGAGAAGCTGAAAATCTTTGCGGTTAAAATTTCTGGCTTGAGGGAAGATGTTACCATCTAGAAATAGAAACATTTCTGCTTCTTTATGCTTGTTTGGGAAAACATCTTACAGCTACAGAAACATGATGCTTTAAAGGGGATATGATAAATTTAGTAGGCATACTAAAAAACCTAGGAAATAAAGCAAAAATTTGTTATGCATAGGGCATATAAACTACAATTATCTTGTCTTTGTGAAAAGAGATGCTTAACGTGCCACATGCAACCAATCAAGTATTGAATGGACACTTTTCTTTTCATAGTCTAAATAATGGCAAATGTGGTCTTCTTTGATTTATGCACAAGGAAGTAGTTATGCCTAATAACTATCAGTGAGCCACAGGACGTGAGAAACCATTTTATTTGATTTCAATTTCTATTTTCTTTTGTTCTGCTTCTCTTTTTTCCCTGGAAAATATAGTTGGATAAAAATTTCCTATGTCTTATTCTTTATAGTACATGGAGGGAGGGAGAATCATGTAAAAGATTTAATATTAGCAATGGCATTAATGAGTTTCAGGAAACTTAGTACCAAATAATGTACATACACGTGCATACATACATACATACATACATACATATATATATATATATATATATATATTACCCATACATTTATTGGATTGCTTTTTATTCCTTTTGTTTCATTTCTATTAACAATAAATCTGGTTTTCATGTTTGGCTTTCAGAAAATATTTTGCAATCTATGCAGACACTTGCTTTGCAAGTTTTGGTGATAGAGTAAAAATCTGGATTACAATTAATGAGCCCCTTCAAACTGCTGTGAATGGATATGATGTGGGGGCATTTGCTCCTGGAAGATGTCAAGGTTCTTCAATAGAACCATATCTGGCTGCGCACCACCAGATCTTGGCCCATGCAGCAGCTGTTTCAATATACAGAAGCAAGTATAAGGTATGCTGTTCAATTATGTATTAGTGATTGAGAACTTTGTCTTCTAAATAAGGATGGTGTGGTTATAGAGCTTAGTCTGCTTGGCGTTTCTCTTTATCAAGCTTTGTCTTCTCTTGAGCATTGTAATTTTTAGAGTTTGATTGTAATTCTCTCTGAGTACGCCCCTGGTGTATTTAGTTTTGTTTTTATTAATAAAAATTTTTGTTACTTGTCAAAAAAGAATCAAGGTTTGTCATTATGTTCTGTAAATCATAACAATTAATATATTATGTCAAGAAAACTTAAGTATTTTTTTTTGCACCATCCAGGATTACAGACATTATGGGTTATTACTTCTAATGGTTTCCAACCTTTTTCTCTCATCTTCTCAGTTTTACTGCCTATTCAAAAGAATGTGAATAAATTCATAACAAATTAGAAGTGATTAAAGCTGCTTAAAGTATCACCCTGGAGATATTTGTGGTTAGTATATATTAAATGGAGGCTATGGTTTTCGGTTTATTTGGAGTATGTTGGGTTATGCCAAAGTCTGTTGTTGAGCTTCTTGCTTGCTGGCAAGGTCGATTTGGTCACCATCATAATGGATATATATGGATCGTTGATGTGGTGTATTGGGAAGGAAAGAAATAGTAGGTGTTTTGAAAATAGTGAGTGTTCTATGTTTGATCTCAAGTTATTCATTTTTTAGAACCTTATTGGACTGGTTGTCAGTGTGGAGACCATTCCTTTTCTTCAACTTTGGATTTACTTGATTTATGTAATTTTTGTATTTGATTTGTACACCCCTGTATACTCCCTATGTACTTGGGATTCTCATTTTTTTTATCAATAAATCTTTATTACTAATCAAATATATATATATATATATATTAAATGGAGGCATCTCCTTGTCTCTCACCTATGCACCTATGGCTAATATCATAGACCAAGGTCATATGGTATTTACCATTGACCTGGAACCTCATATTATTTAAGGATGCATCTTAGCTGGGTAATTAATGTAATAGTGATTATATCTTTACTGAGTAAAAGTATTTTCTGTATCATCCTTTACAAAGAGTCTCAGCAAAGACTGACTAAAATAGCATTGATGTGAGAGAATAAGCATTAGAGACCATATTTAAACGACGTCAGGATGGAACAAAATCTAGGTTTGCTAAATATACTTCTGTTGTCACTCTCTTTGTTTGGTTATATTGGCTGTGCTTTGATACGTTCCCAGACCTAGTGCTTTTTTTTTCTTTTCTTTTTTTCTTTTTTTAATTTTATAGTTGGGGGTAAGGGAATTAAAACCCTAGACATCTCCATTGTAAACACCAAGAGTACCCAGACCACAGTGTTTACAATGTAGAAGACAAATGATTTTGTCTTTCCAAAGTTCCATCATATATTGAATTCATAAGTTGCCTGTACAGTTACTGTTTTTCTGGTCATCAATAAAATTGCCATTTGTGCTCTTTAATCATTAGAAGAATAACATCCCTTTTTTGCTCTTGCAATCCTTGTATTTATTAAAGGACAGGCAAGGGGGACAAGTAGGCTTGGTGCTAGACTGTGAGTGGGCAGAGGCTAATTCAGAAAAGAATGAAGATAAAACTGCTGCAGCCAGACGTCTTGATTTTCAGCTTGGATGGTACTTCCCTTTTGATCAATTTTACAGTTAAACTCTTATCATTTAGTTTCTTGGTGATGTTGCATCTTAATTGAAAATACATAGGATGCTTATGTTTGCACCAATAAGAAACCACAATTCATGGGAAGTTCTTTTCATTAATTTGCATTAACTAAAACTTTTGGTTTAATTTTATGGTTTTAATTTTTATATGAAATGAAACATTATTTCCTTATCCAAATATACTAACTTGGATCTCCTAAGAAAACTTTGGGTCTTGTTCTTTTTAATTACCTGAATAGCAATATTTATGTAAATTCTAAATCAATTTATGGGATTGTAGTATGAAACAATGACCACTTTCCATCTCTCTCTCTCTCACACACACACACACAAAAAAAAAAAAAAAAAAAAAAAGCTGTCATTTATGCATCAGACTAATAATGTGCTTGATGAATAAAGCCTGCTTAAGTCAATAAACATATAAGATCCTCACAACTTTGTTGGATCACTTGAATAATTATTAGTTTCATGTATTGTATTGTAAATCACTGGACTTGCAATGTTAAACAGTTACTTTGGGGAGGGACTGGGATGAGATATATAAGAAAGGATTAGTTCACTAAAATTGACTCTTCAACTTCTTCAATGTCAATTTAAGTAAATTGGTTGAAATGACAAGATCAACCATGAGGAATACAAAATGTAGATATGCTAATTAATATGTATGTTTAAGATTATTGCATGCCTGTTATACATCATACTAAAAATGCCATTTATCTCAGTTTTATATATAAATAACACTTTTTGGAAACATATTTAATCATACATTTTGTGGAGTATTTTATATATAAATAACACTTTTTGGAAACATATTTAATCATAAATTTTGTGGAATACTCCACAAAATGTACAATCTAATGTTCATAGGTGTAGACATTGTAATTCTTTTATTAAAAAAAATAAATAATAAAATAAAATAAAAACCAAACTCTGGTCTGGTTTAACCCTTTTAATATACAGGAAATTATACTGAAAATAATTATAGAATATCTGAGTTTCACCAGTTGGATTCTTTTGGCATGAGATTAGCAAAATTTTAAAAAAATGGTAAGTTATATTAGACTGGGTGATGTAGGACAACCACAAACAACAATAGAATAAAAAGATAAACCCTAGAAATCAGCACCTAAGGGTTGCTTGGAGTCAGCACCAAGCAAAACTGGAGTCGGCACTAGTAAAAAGAAAACATACGTTTTTAATAATTCTCAAAATTGTCTTACAATAATCCCAAAAAGTGTTTAAATAGCTAACAATAAAAAATGCATAAAGAAACCCTAATTATTAAATGTTCGGGCTTGCTTAAACTCAAGTCCAATAACTAATAGGTTCCATCCATAAGGTCACAGGTTGGGGCCGTCTTCTTTTTGTTCTTCCTCCTATACATCCGTGTAATTAGGGGCTTGTACCTCGAGTCTGCACCAACTCCCCCCGGGTGAGAAGAACTCGACCCCGTCGAGTGGAAATCTGAAGAGCTCTGATAGTACTCCAACAAGTCAGGATCCAGGCGCTGTAGCTCATCTCGAGTAATCCATGTGCAATCAGAATCTGGTCGCCCTCGCCACCAAACTAGGAAACGGTGAACTCCATCCCTGGTAGAAATAATCTGCTCATCTAAAATTGCATCAATAGATTCTTTATGTGCGTAGGGTAGAATTAAGGGTAAAGGGGTGGGAACAGGGGCATCAATAGGATTAGGCAAAGACTTATCAAAAGGGGTATCAAGAATAGCTGTGGGGCTTTTATAAGCAACTAGATCCTCAATATTAAAGGAGGAGCTAATACCATAATCATGAGAAAGGTCAATAACATATGCATTTGGGCCCATTCGTTTCAATACCCTGAATGGCCCGACACTACGAGCCTGCAATTTCTTAGCAGTCCCAGAGGGAAACCGTTCAGGTCGAATCCGAATCATGACATAATCCCCCACCTGAAGCTCTACATGACGCCGATGAGTGTCAGCATGAATTTTATATTGAGAATTACTTGCTTGAATTTTTTTGCAAATCTCATTATGCAAATCATGAATATGTCATGCAAATACCTCAGCAGACTCAGAAATTCTAACATGTGGGGACACGAGCAAAAGATCTAAGGGCTTCCTAGGTGTACATCCATGCACAACCTCAAAAGGACTAGCGCCTATAGATCTATTGACAGAGCTATTATATGCAAGTTGGGCTACAAGAAGAATTGAATCCAAATTCCGATTGGCTTCACCCACTAGACACCGAAGGAGGTTGCCTAGACTACGATTAACCACCTCAGTTTGACCATCAGTTTGAGGATGAAATGCTGTGGAAAATTTCAATTTGGTGCCCACTAAATGCCACAAGGTTTTCCAAAAATAACTCATGAAGTGAACATCCCTATCAGACACTATGGTTTTGGGAAGACCATAAAGTTTGACAATCTCATCAAAATAGAGTTTTGCAATTTTAGAAGCATCAGAGGTCTTAGAACATGGTAGGAAATGAGCCATCTTAGAGAAGCGATCAACAACTACTAGAATGGAATCATGCTTCCTAGAGGTGCGGGGCAAACCTAACACAAAGTCCATGCTCACATCTTGCCACGAGCGATCTGGCACAGGTAGAGGTGTGTACAGGCCAATGTTTTGCTTGCGATGTTTGGCTAGTTGGCATGTACGACACTAACCAACTATCTTGACAATGCCCCTCAAGACCAGGCCAATAGAATTGACGTTCCACTTCCTCAATTGTCTTGTCTCGGCCAAAATGACCTGCAAGGCCTCCCGCATGTATCTCCCAAACTAGGAAATCTCTCACTGAAGACCGAGGGATACATAACATGTTGGCCTTGAACAAGTAACCATCTTGAAGGGTATAATCATCCAGGATTGGCCGTGGGGCATTACTTAGGCTAATGTAGAGCTCCCCAAAATCTGGGCATGACTTATAATCATCCTTGAGTCGTTCAAACCCAGTAACCTTAACACTCGTGACGGATAGCAAAGACACCCTTCGACTTAGTGCATCAACAGCCTAATTCTCAACTCCCGCCCTATGTTTCACCACAAAGTAGTAGCGTTGCAAAAATTCAACCCAACTACCGTGCCTAAAATTCAGCTTCTTTTGGGAATGAAGATAGCGCAAAGCTTTATGATCAAAGTAGGTAACAAATTCTCGAGACAATAGATAATGGCGCCAATGCCAAAGAGCTCGAATAATGGCATAAAACTCTTTGTCATATGTGGAGTACTTTTGCTTAGCGTCATTCAATTTCTCACTGAAGTAAGCAATTGGGTGGCGCTCTTGACTAAGTATTCCCTCTATACCAATACTTGAAGCATCACATTCCACTTCAAAAGGCTTGGTAAAATCAGGGAGACGCATGACAGGTGTCTCAGTCATCTTTTGCTTTACCTCATTGAAAGCCTTAGTAGCAACTTTAGTCCAAACAAGCTCCCCTTGTTTCATGCAATTAGTGATGGGGGACATAATGGTACTAAACCCCTTGATGAATCGGCAATAAAAGGAAGTGAGCCCATGAAAGCTTCGAATTTCATGGATATTTTTGGGCTCGATATTTCACAGTGATCTTGTTGATGACTCGGCTATCAACACCATCCTCCAAGTCCCATCTTTCTTTGGAGTCGAGAGTGCAGGGACTGCACAAGGACTCATGCTTTCACGAACAAAACCCTTCCTAAGTAGTTCTTCTACTTGCCTTTGCAACTCGGCATGCTCTGTAAGGCTCATCCTATAGTGAGGCAAATTAGGTAGGGTTGCTCCAGGCACAAAATCTATGGCGTGTTGTATGTCACGCATGGGCAGTAAATGATCGGGGAGTTCCTCAGGGAAAACATCCTTAAATTCCTGGAGCACTAACTTCACTTCTTCGGGTTGCTCCTCATGGGTCTCTCCATGAACTTCCCTAGCAACTAAGACAAACACAATAGATTCTTGAACTGCTACCCTTTCAAATGCCTTTGAGCTTATGATGTTCAGGCCTTTCGCCTTTAGTGCTTCTTTCTTCTTGCTCACGTCGATTGGCTCGGGTTTTCAAAGGATTGAGCACAATCTTCTTACCTTCAAACATAAATGAGCAAGAATTGGATCACCCATAAAGGGTGACATCCAAATCATAAAGCCAAGGTCTACCTAAGATAATATGCCCTACATCCATGGGAATTACATCACACCATATTTCAGCCTTGTAGGTGAGGAATTAAAGTGAGACAACACATCTTTCTTTTATGGCTATGGAGGAAGTATCCACCCTAGAAACTTTATATGGGTTAGGGTGAGGGGTCAATTTCAAGCTTAGGCGAGAAACAACGTTAGAGGACACCGCATTAATGCAACTCCCACTATCTATAATAACCTTGCAAGTTTTGTCTCCACACTTAGTGTAAGTTTGGAAGATGGCACTCCTTCGCCAATCATCAGTGTCCCTCTGCTCTGTCAAAGCGCACCTTACCACATTCACTCTAGGGACACCAAAGTCCTTGAAGTCATCAACCTGGGGAGAAATGGCTCTAATGCATGCGAGATAGCTAGGAAGATAATTCCTCGAGAGTGCATCCTTCATCTCAAGCCAATCAATAATGGGGGGCTCATGTCATTGCCTAAGGGTTTCCTCAAAGTCCTCCAAGAAAAGGTTAGCTCTTCCAATTAACTTCATCCTGGCATACCTCACTTTCTTGTTCTCAGCCCAATGGTAATAGTCAAAGAATTTCTCCATTTGACGCAACCGATCAGTGAAAACCCATGGGTTTAGGCAACCATCAAAGGTGGGTGCTTCTATCTTGTCTTTAAACATCCTATCATCATAATCCCTAGGGCCATTGTGATTATAGTGATCATGTTCAAAGTTTGAAACCCTATTAAAGTAATTGAAGTTATGTTGCCTAAGCATGTTATCTCCTTCATGGTTAATGGTCTCTCGTTGAGATGCTTCAATTTGCCCAACCCTATCCAGTAAATCATGGACACTTTTTGCTAGGTTTTCAATGGTTTGCTCTAAGGAGGGCCTAGACTCGGAAGTGGATTGATGTTCAGAGTTTGACATGATGTGACCACTACGTAGATGCATGCACACTATATTTATGAATGCAATTGAGATTCACAAAAGCTCAAGTAACCAATTCTCAATGTAAAATTAGGGTTAAGCAAGGATGCACTAGATCAATGAATCAAAGGAGTAAATTGCAATCAAGTAGTGACAATGTTCACAATATTGAGAGATAGCCCAAATAAAAGTCAAATTCCAATAAGCTCCACAATTAATAATGAGAATCAGATTTTTCGAAGATTTTTTTTTTTTGAAATTTTAGAATGGGTACTGAAAGAAAGCACAAATAATAAAATAGCTAACTTGAGCACAAAATGGGTAGGCCAGTTGGGTATGGTAGGGATATGCACATAAAAAATATAAAGATAATATTTTTCAATGAGGCAAAATCGAACCCACCAAAAAAAAAAGAGTAAGAGTTGTACCCTAGTCAGTGGCCAACTTATTGCACTGGATAGTCACGGACTTGGCTCCTCAAGTGAATGGGTCTGACTTGGACAAATGGACCTGTGGAGAACAATTCAAGGCCCAATACATACAATGGGCTGTCACAATAATAATAATTCCTTTCTTTTCCTTCTTTTTAAAAAAAAAAATGAAAATAACAAAGTACAAAGTCAAAAACGATAGACTTGGAGAACAGAAACTCAAAACTGACTAATTAAACTAGAAACAGAGGCTGTCTCTACGATGAGGATCTTTGGCCGGCGTTGGAGACCCGATGCCTGGCGGCGGCGTGAAGGAGGCACGATTAGCGGTGGCGCGAACATGGAGGATCAGTGGCGGTTTGTTTCGGGCCCTGGCAGCAGCGATGGGTCAGCAACCTCGGCGGCAGTGGCTCGTCAATCTCAACAGCGGTGGGTCGGGGTGACGATGGGTCTTGGCAGAGGTCTTGGCAGTGGCAGTGGCTTGTCAATCACAGCAACAATGGGTCGAGGTTGACGATGGGTCTCGGTGTGGGTCACTTTTTTTTTTTTTTTTTTTTTTGGGATTTGTGGGTGTGGGTTCTGTGATTAGAGGCAGGCACGGATGGTGGTCACCGGCTTGGGAGGCGTTACTAGCTTCTCTATTGGCTTGGGGATGAAAAACTCGTGGGGCTGCAGGGTATATACGGATTGTAGGGGCTGGTTTGGGCTTGTTCACGATCTCATGGGGCAAAAACTTGAAAGGTAATGTCATCTTTGGCTGGCTTGCTCTTTTGATGGTTTTGCTTTCAAATGGCTGTCTACGGTTGTGTGTTGTATGGACTGAAAGTCTGCTCTGATACCAAAACTAACGTAGGACAACCATAAACAATAATAGAATAAAAAGATAAACCCTAGGAGTCAGCACCAAGCAAAACTGGATTCGGCACCAGTAAAAAGAAAACATATGTTTTTAATAATTCTCAAAAATGTCTTACAATAATCCCAAAAAAGTGTTTAAATAGCTAACAATAAAAAATGCATAAAGAAACCTTAATTATTAAATATTCGGACTTGCTTAAACTCAAGCCCAATAACTAATAGGTTCCATCCATAAGGCCACAGGTTGGGCCGTCTTTTTTTTGTTCTTCCTCCTATATAGTACGTGTAATTGGGGGCTTGTACCTCGTGTCCGCACCACTGGGTTTCACCAGTTGCTCTCTTTGCTTTCAGTTACGCTTTGTATGTTTGTCTTGGAATATATTTTGATCATTCAAAGATCCATTTCTTGCCCTTCAGATTATTACTAGCTACAATTAATGCTGGAACAGGTATCTTCATCCAATATACTTTGGAGACTATCCTGAAGTTATGCAAGAAAGGATTGGAGATCGGCTTCCCAAATTTTCAGAGGAAGAAAAGGATTTGCTTAGGAACTCAATCGACTTTGTTGGTCTGAATCACTATACATCAAGGTTTATTGGTCATGTACCAGATAGCCCTGAAGAAGGTGATTTCTATAAAGCCCAAGAGATGGAGAGAATTGGTAAACGTTGATACTACCTAGTATTTCATACTCATTATTTTTTATGAGATCTTAGTATTTCATAGAAAAACTTATGTTGATGTCTAATGTTCTTGCTTTATCATCAGTTGAATGGGAAGGGGGTGAGAAAATTGGTGAGAAGGTATGATTCCTCTCTCTCTCGTTCGCAGATACAGATCTTGCAGTGTTTGTGAGCGTGCATATATCTTTAGATTGTCTCTGGACTGCTGAAAGATTTTATGTGGCAGGCAGCATCAGAATGGCTTTATGTTGTTCCTTGGGGCATTCGGAAGGTTCTCAATTACATAGCACAGAGATACAATAATCCTCCAATATACGTGACTGAGAATGGTATAACGTGGACATTTACCATCAGAAGAAAAACGGTTTATATTTTCAATAGATTTTCTTTGTAGAACTCTTATAGATGCACACATAGTTGCTAATTGGATATTTTTAGGTGACCTTGCTTTTCCAATTTGGCCAATTGGCTGGTACAGAATAATAGAACCTTAAACACTCACTTCTATATATTAAGATATGATCAAGAAATATTTTGGGCTGATAAGATCTCTATTTATTGGTGGAAAATTACTTAATGCATCCATGTTAGGTGTCCCTCAAATTATAGTGCTGAAGGATATTTTCAATTATGCTAAAGTACTCTTCTTTCACTTTCTCTGAACCTTTTTTCCACAACACATACAGGTATGGATGATGAAGATAATGAAACTTCTCCACTTCATGAGATGCTCGATGACAAATTGAGAGTTGTTTACTTCAAAAGATACCTTGCTGCTGTTGCTCAGGCAATCAAGTTGAGTTACTTCATTACATCATATTCTGTTTCAATTCCGTCGAATAATAAAGTGGTTCATTCATATTCTTCACTTGCAAGTACTTGGTAAATTGTGCACCAAGCCAATTATTTGATGCCTGCTAATTATGCCAATGTTTGTCTATGTGCATCACCATTCATCTTTATTTTATCAGAGCTAAGTAGTCAACTGATTAATCCTAAATTTTGAATCTGTGCTACCATTACATGCTCAAATAAATAAATAAATAAATAGAAGGGGGTGTGGGTTAGAAGAAGTTTGGCCACTAATTGCCATTTGAATTTTGATATTGCAATGAAAATACTCACTATTTAGAATTTGAAATTAGGTAAGCAAAATGCCTGTTTGGTTGTATTTTCATAAAGAGATAAAACATTTTATAGAGAATAAAAAGGAAACTCAGGAACATTATGTTTTAATGATTTTTTTTTTCCTTAAACTCAAAACAACTCAAAACAAAACAAAATAAGGAACAAAAAGAAATGTCATTTTGATTTTCTGTGAAAAGTGGCTGTTTTCAAAACCATTTCTTGGAAAATGTGTTTGGTAGCACATTTTTGCACTATTTTCCGTTTTCATGAATTTTATTTTTAGAAACAGGAACCAAACAACCCAAAAAACTCTTGTAGGTATCTGAATACATGTACAGATTTGTAAGAACTTTTATCGACTACATTACACAAAATAGGTTCACTGGCTGGCTCTAGTTCATTTTTGTTTTACCAGAGATAAATACAAATTGGCCTTTATAAAGTTAGCTTTCATCTTACACTACTTGTCTAAACAGAGACTTTCTTATGCTTATTTGAATTGGTCAAACAAATGTGTTATAAATTCAATTTTGTTTATTGGATTTCTTGGACAGGGATGGAGTAGATGTCAGGGGATATTTTGCATGGTCATTACTAGACAACTTTGAGTGGGCTCAAGGTTATACCAAGCGTTTTGGTTTGGTTTATGTTGATTACAAGAACGGGCTCTCTCGGCACCCGAAGTCTTCTGCTTATTGGTTCTTGCGGTTCTTGAAAGGGGGTGAAGGGAAAAATGGCAAGAAAGACTAATTGACTTGTGCTAGTCTTCAATTAATTTTTGAAGCATATATAAAAAGCCTGGTCTTACAAATTGTCCAAACCTATTTGTGCTTATTAAAAGTGTTTGCAATTGAGTTTTTAGCCATAAAGGACTTTAGGATTGTAAACTTGTGATCTTCATATCCTGTCCAGCAAAAAGAGAAAAAGTTTGCCTTATATCCTGTCCAGTACTAGTGATGGTTCCCAAAGTGATAGTATCCCATGCACATGTTGACCAATGTGCAAATTGTGTGGCTAAATGTATCTCCATAGAACTCTTTAAGAGTCCTTTTGGGGTGTGATACAACTTTAGCCTATTTAAGTTTTTAACTTCTTTTCAGTACTATTTATGAGTCTTATTATACTATTCAGCTGGTTTTTAGCTTTTTTTCTACAATACTTTTAACAAAAAATTTTCAATTTCAGTTAAATAAACTATTCATAAAGGGATTATCTATTTGGTCATAATGAATCAACATCTGATAGGTCATAATGAATCATCAATGAGGCAGAGCCTATATAATATCCTGATCCATGAATCAACTCACACCATTAGTCAAACATGAGCACAGTATGATGGATTAACCAAATTGACACTTCTGTAAACATAAAACGTTCAAGATTCTGCATATATCTCAAACCTCACCAATTGAGCGAACATGAAAAAGTCTGAAACCACCTTATCAGAACCACCGGTTGACAGAATATTATCAACATGAAAACTTGTAACCATACATTGATTTGTACAGCATTACCATGAAGATTCACATGATTTGATCAAATTGAATAAAGTAAAACAAGAAATGCATAAATTCATACATCACGACAACTAAAATAGACGCATTAAATGAGCTCTCAAATCTCACTTTTCCTACTTGTTCCCGACAGGAAACACATGATCCATGCAGTACTTGTTATAAGACCCAACTAAAACATGTCACAATAATACATCTTTCTCCTTTTTATATATTTTTTTTCTACAGCAAACAGATAAATTAGCATTTCAATTGCAAATGATAATACTTTACAGATATATACATATAAATATAATTCACATTACAACACTATTGCTAGAATCAACATGATACATGTGACACTCGACCCCATTGTTAAACTACCAGTTACATGGACTAAATAAAAGACATAAATTCCTAACCCAAAAAATTTTAAACAAAAAGAAAAGACAATTAGGGAAAAATCTATTGAAGAAAAAATAATCCCATCCCTGCCGAGCATCAGTGAAACTAGTACTATATGGGCCTTTTCAACTGTATCTGCTTTCCTAAGTGAGATGATATCAGAAATCTGACTTCATGAGCTTTACTCGAGGTTTTATATTTATGCTGTCAAAGGGCTTTGCCTGTTCTACATGTATGTAATCCCTTGTCTTAAGAACCTGCAAAAGGGTAAAATTTAAAGCATGAAATAGAAGGCTATTCTTTTAAAAATAAATAAAATAATAATAATAATAATAAAATCTGTCCCGGAAAACGAAACTAATTTAATGACCCTCAAGAAGTTCAATTATTGTTTCACTTTTAGAAACATCTCTATGGGTGGTTAAACAGAATGTGTGGACAACAATACAAACTAGACCCTCCTTCAAAACTAGACTCTAAACTTTGTATCTTATAACTGAATTAATGTAAGGATGATTTGTTTCAACACAACACCTTTTCTTTTAGCAGACTTCCACTCTAATTGAGAGCTATGCTTTGGAACCACATTTTTACTCCTTACACTAATTTTACAAAAGTCAAGGTTTCTACCAAAATGAAACCCTTAATTTTACAACTGTTTAATGAACAATACACGCGCGTGCGTGCTACACGCATAAAAAGCTATACATGTTGTAAGTAGTTCTGTAAACCCCATGTTAACTCTAAACAAACACCAACAGCTTTAAAAGGGAAATGATACTTTTTTTTTTTTATTTAAAAAAATAAAAAAATAAGGGAATGGCATTCTCTCAACCAAATCTGAATATGTTAAAAAAATAAAAAATGAATTATCATCATACATGCACATTTATATACAGGTGTAAAAACATGTACAGACGCATGTGTGCATATTTTTTGACTTCTAGCACCTAATTTCTAAAATAAGAATGTTAAGATGGACAAGTGGAAACACAAAAAGATAGGATTCGAAATAAGTAAATTCGCTTAAAGATAGAGGTAGCCCCTATTGATGAAAAGATGAGAGAAGGTTGCTTTAGATGGTTCAATCATTTTCTGAGGAGAGTGGCTAATGCACTAGTAAGTAGTAAGTTGGTCTTTGAGGGAACAAAAAAAGGCAGGAATACCAAAAATCACATTAGAATAAAATGACATTGAGTAACAAAGAGTAAGACTTTAAATAAAGTAGAATGGAGGAAACAAATACATATGAACGATCCTAAGTATTCTATTGAGGATTCATAGCCGACCCCAAAATTTTGGGACTAGCACCTAATTTCTATATCTATAAAAGCAGTGCGCCAACCACCCAGATGGTCAAATGGCACCTCCCTAGGTACTAAGTACCTAGGGCTAGGGGTTGGAGGGGAGGGGTTCAGGTAGTAAGTTGGAGATTCTAAACACACTCCAAAAATAAAAAATAAAAATAAAAGCAGCTGTATGGCTAATCCAGCCCAGCAGAAAAAATAAAAATTCAACTGTATATGATGGTTAATCGCCCAGTAATACTATGTATAATTTCATAGATCACCTATAACAAAACTGTATCAATTATGAAATATGCACTTCAGAATTCAATTTAAATTTTCACCTAATCTAGCAAGATAAAAGTAGGATTTCAACCAAGAAATATTGCAAACGTACCAATGTCTCAAAAAACATCCTTGATGCTTCTTTACGAGTTTTACCAGCTAGTAGATTATCCATGGGGAGTGTCTTTCTTCCATGTACAGCTTCCTTATCAAATAAAGTCTGGAGATACTTGGCAACAGCCCTATTTTGAAAAGGGAAAGAACATCATTGAGGGTTAAGGTTGTATAATGACTATAAGCAATTTTAATTATCAAAAAAGGACTAACAATTTTAAGGTAGAAAAGTACGTAGACATGTTAAAAATCAGAAAACTAAATGACAGACAAACTTGTCTGGCATAATAATCAACATGTTGGCCACAGTCAGTAAGCCCAAACACCATATTTAGGTCAGGCTTCCTAACACAAAAGCTGTAGGTACCAACCAAAACTCAATCAAACAAACAGGCAACAAAAACTCTGGTCTCTAGTGCCTTGCTTAATAGGATAAATATTGCTGCATGTAAAAAAAATAAGGCCAAACAACTGAGGCATACACACCTGGTACGAGATGACCATCCAGTGTTCTCAAGAAGACGAGTGTCTTCAGTACTTGATGGCATATTATCATCTTCTTCTTCAGCTATTTCTTCATCATCTACATTTAAGAATTCTGGGAGAAATGGGAAGAAAAAAAATGTATCAAACATATGAACTACAGGACAAATAAAAACACAAGCAGTAAAAGAAGTTTTTTAAATTACAACCACGATTCACTGCACTGTCCCAAACGAACAAGATAGATAAGCAATATTGTTACCCATGCAGGGCATAACTCATTATCTTTTTTTTGATAAGTAAGAAAGATGTATATTCTGAAAAGAGCATAAGGCAGACCAAATGTTAACCAAAAGAAAAAAAAAAAATGCTAATTTCAAAGAAGAGAACTAAGGAACAAAGGGAGAGAATCACTAGAGGTGAGTCTTCAAGCCCTAGACCAATCAAAATGGGAGCGACTGAAAGAAGCAAGCAACTAGTCAGTGGAGCTTTCCATGTCCTCAAAAGTCCACCAATTTCGCTCTCTCCAAATATACCACATTAAATACAATGGAACTAAATTCCAAATGCTAGATGGGTGCTTTCCAAACCAATTCCACCAACCAAAAAGAGTATCTACAACTGATCTTGGCAAGACCCATGAAATCCCAAAAGATCTAAAAACCAGGCTCCACAACTGATAAGCCTTTTCACAATGAAGTAGCAAATGATCCACTATCTTCCCATTACACTAACACATAATACACCAGTCTACCCCACAAATTGTCGCCTATAAGAATCTTATCCCAAACTTCGGTCCAAACAAAGAAAGAAACACGCCAAGGAGCCTTAACCTTCCAAATACCTTTACAAGAAAAGATAATAGGCAAGGGACCTCTTAACTTGTTATAAAACAACCGGATGTCAAAATCCCCATTAGGCTTCAACTTCCACCTCATCCGATCTCCGACATCCATTAAAGGAACATTTGCTCACAAGAGACGAATAAAGTTCAACCCTTCCTCCATCTCCCTATAATTAAATTCCCGGGTGAACAAACATTCCAACTTCGTCTCTCCCCCTCCCCCAGCCTTGTCAAAAAAGATTCAACAGAGACCTCCTTATCTCTAGCAATACCATACAGCCTCGGGTAAGCCAACTGGAAAGGTTGATTCCCACACCACCCATCCTGCCAAAATCTCACTCTATTTCCCGTCCCAACAACAAACTGAGTGTTTTTTCTAAAATCCTCCCAACCCATACAAATAACTCTCCATAAACCACACCCATGAACTCCCCTGCCTAACTTAGAAGTCCATCCCCCCCATTCTTCCCTAAACTTTAAAGCTACCACCCTTCTCCAAAGCCGAGTTTCCTCATTCCCAAACCGCCAAAGTCATTTCCCTAATAAAGCCTTATTAAGAGTAGTTAGTTTCCTTATACCTAAACCACCATTAGCCATAGGCGCACATACTTTATCCTATCCTACCAAATGTGTCTTGCTATCACTCCACAGAAAGTCCCTGTGCAACTTTTCAATTCTATTAGCCACGAGTAGGAATAGTGAACAGCAAAAGAAAATAAGTTGGAAAACTAGATAACGTGCTCTTGAGCAACGTCAATCTACCCCAAGAGCAACGTCAATCTACCCCCCTAGACAAATACTACAACTTCCACCTGGCCAACTTTCACTCAAAATTTTCCAAAATAGGATTCCAAATTGAAGGGGATTTGTGAGAAGCCCCCAACGGCATGCCAAGATAAGACATAGGCAAAGTTCCAACCTTGTAGCCCAAAATTTCAGCCAAGGCGTGCACATCATTTACCGCCCCTATTGGAACCATTTCACTTTTCTGCACATTGACCTTCAAACCTAACACAGCTTGAAAACAAAGTAACAACAAACTAACATGAAGAATTTGCTCCACATCTACATCACAAAACAAAATAGTATCATCTGCAAACAAGAGATGCGAAACATATTCCCCATATCCCTCCTACCATTAGCTTTAAAGCTCCCCATATCCCTCCTACCATTAGCTTTAAAGCCACGGAGTAATCCGACAGCCTCCACTATTTTCAACATCCTACTAAAAACCTCCATCATAATCAAAAACAGTATAGGGGATAACGGATCCCCGTCTCAAACCCCTTGAACTACCAAAGAAATTAGTTGGAGACCCATTGATCAATACAGATTACTGAACCGTGGATATACAAGTGGATCCACTTACACCACTTCTCCCCATAGTCCATTCTCTTCAACAAATCCAGAAGAGCCTCTCAATTCACATGATCATAAGCTTTCTCAATATCAGGTTTACAAATGACCCTCGGAACCCTACTCTTCACTCGACTATCAACACATTCATTCGCAATAAGAACCGAATCAAGGATCTGTCTCCCATCCACAAAACTATTCTGAGACTCAAAGATCAACTAATCTAACACTACTCTCAAACGATTTGCCAAAACCTTAGCCAAGATTTTATACACTCCCCACCAAGCTAATAGGTCGAAAATCTCTAATATTGGAGGCATCATTCTTTTTTGATATTAAAGCGATGAATGTAGTAGTGTTGAGAGTTTTTTTTTTTTTTTTTTTTTTTTTTTTTAGGTTAAAAAAAATAAAAATAAAAAAAATAAAAAACATAAAATTTTTTTCAAACTTACAATGTTGAAAAAACTCTTCAAAAATCGCTAAGACATCTTTCTCCACTACTCTAAAACAATAATGATAAAAAGTCATAGTAAAGCCATCCGGACCTAGAGCTTTGTCCCCTTCCAAGTCTCTTACAACCTGAAAATTTTCCTCTCTCAAACTTCCTTTCAAGCCAAACCCTCTCCGTATCCCCAATACAATCAAACTCCAAACCCTCCACAAAAGGCTTCCACCCCTCCGGCTCCTGATACCCTCATAAACCATCCCATATGGAAGTTAGCCAAGATGCTCAAATGATTATACCCTCTATGGGAGTTAGCCATCTTGTGGAAGAACTTAGTATTATTATCTCCTTCCTTGATGCATAACATCCTAGATTTTTGTCTCCAGGAAATTTCTTCTGAAGAAACAAGATGCTCCACCTGGGACCTCAAATCTACCCTATGACATTTCTCCCCATCAGTAAGTCCAAGATCCCCTTCCTCAGCATCTAAATTTTTCAACTCCTCCAGCAATTGTTTCTTCTAACGATCTACATTACCAAACTCTCTACGATTCCACCGCACAATGTCCTCCTTTAAAGCCTTTAATTTTTTGGCAAGCACGAAATTAGGTGTACCTACAAATGAATGCCAACTCCACCAGGACTGAACTCTATCCACAAACCCATCTGTCTTCAACCACATGTTCTCAAACCGGAATGGACTTTTCCCCCTCGCCATTCCCCTGCCTCCAAGAGAATTGGACTATGATTTGAAATAGGACGAGGTAAAATCCTTTGAATAACATTTGGGTAGTGTTCCTCCCAATCAGGAGTTACCAAAGCTCTATCAATCCTAGACATCAATGGTTGATCTATACCACTTGACTAAGTATGGCTACCTCCTTCCAAAGGCAAGTCAATCAAATTATGATCCTCGATAAATTCAAAGAATTTTTCCATAACTCATTATCATTAGCAATTTATAGGTATCACCTAACTCCACAGCAACGGGCACTACCCAGCAACAACACGTAGTGGAAATAGTTCCTTCATGATTAGGCTTTAGGAAATATAAAAACTACAGGAATAGTAGACACCAATCTTATGGCTTAAATACAAAAATTGCTTTGCCATACATATAACTTATTCATCCAATTAGCCTCACCTCACAAGTTATTCACTTCACAAGGTAGTGCAAACAAAATTTAGAACACAATTCAAAATTTCTAAATGGAGAGAATCAAAAACAAAGAAAAGAAAGAAAAATGAACCTGTGTCATTCCCAACTGTGACATCTTCAAAACCCTGCACCATGTAGTCAAAACATTTATCTTTAAGGAATGCATGAAAAATATAAGACAAATTTGAATTCAATTGAACAGAGAATATCAACAAAGTATTCTTAACATGTATGACAAAAATGCATCATCCTAATTATTCCTGAAGATGACCTTGCTCTAACAAATATTGACCATGCTCAAGAATCACCCAGTTAAGGAATAGAAAAATAGTAAAATTTTCAGTTGATCACATTTTATGCAACAAAACAAAGTTAAATATGAAATGGTAATATAATATAATTGATAACTCCATGTTTTTGTTTGTGTTCACATGTTCACACGTATAATACACATGCATGTTAAGCCAAAAGATGGACCAAAATGTGTTCTTGGTCAGGGTGAAAGAATATATATATATATGTGTGTGTGTGTGTGTGTGTGTGTGTACAACTGTGGTTTGAGTTTGGATATATACATATACATATATATATATATATATTACTTATGTATTATGTATTTATAACAATATTCTAAGAGGGAAAATAAAATTTCGGGCAACAAATAAAAGGGAGGAAAACAACTAAGGAAGAAAACATAAAACTTACACTACGATCTTCAACACCAGGACAGTCAAGGGCAGGGACTTCTCCATCCATGATACTATTTGGATCAGCTTCTTGACAGTCTGCATTTTCTTTAACATTCAGGGAAGCATTATTCACATCCAAATCAAGCTCTACTGAATGTGTAGAATCTATTTTCATTTCTCCCATACACATAAAGTTAGAGGTAGGGTCTTTGTCATCACAACCCAAGTCTACAGGCACAACTCCATCCTCATTCAAAACCCCTGGCTTATCATTTCCTGTTTCCTCCAAAGGCTGGTTACCATTTTCAAAAGCTAGAATATGGCATTCACTTGCAAGTGAACCTTTTATATTCTCAGCAAGTTCAAGAGAACCTGACTGTAGGTGTGCACTGATTTCAACCCCATGTTCTACAATTTCAATGGCATCAACGGCATTCCCATTGCTCATATTCACCACAAAAGCATCGCCCTCAACAGTCTGAGCATCCAATTTATTATCAAGTGACATGCATGAAGCGCCAACCGGCAGAGAAGCAGATGCATCTTCAGTTTTATCCATTAGAGATGGCTGAACCACAAAGTCTACTGGCACATTGCAAATATATCCAGAAACAGGTTCAGTTGCAGATAATGATTCAAGCCCATTAACAAAAAATCCATTGACTGCATCAGCAA